>WAAF01013988.1:468793-617251 GCA_013400475.1 Tricholaema leucomelas
GGGGGGGGGGGGGCGGAAACAACAAACCATCCCTGTACTGTGGGCTTAGAATCAGCAGGTTAATTTTCCTTTTACATGATTCCCATCCCCCTCCAACTATTTTAGGGATGTTGATGTTTTCGCTAGGCTTTTCATTCGGAGTGACTCATAGCTGTGGCTTCAACAACAGAAGGGATTCCTATTTGGCCTCACTACAAGGCACCTCCTTTCTATTTACATATAAATCAGATGCAGGAAAAGATTAGCAGCTTCATTCCAGTAACTGCTAGCAATCCAGGTCCTCCACCTTCGCGTTCAGCCGATTTGCAAAGACCAATGCTGGGAGATGTACAAAAGACTTGGGGAGGGAAGGGCAGTTTGTTTTTCTTTTCCAGAAAAAACAAAGAACTTGTTTCTTGAGCAAAGCATTATGACTGGAAAATCCAGTGGAAATCCCAGAAATAAAAGCAAACCTGTATTGACTTGAAATGTAACTATGCTAGAGGTACCGGGTGTTTCTGTCTTTTTGGCTTTGGATACAAAAAGGAGGGGGAGGGGAAAAAGGCAGCACAAAGTGAATCTCCCAGGCTTTGATGGTAATAAACACCCCTATTAAAATACCAGTTTAAACCTAATAAAAGCCACTGAGCTTCATGTACCAGGATCATGCTGTTAACAATATGGTAAAGGGAGCACTAATTCAGCATGGAGTTGATTGGAGTGCTGTCATAACAATGAAATAATTTACAGGGACCAAGAA
This sequence comes from Tricholaema leucomelas, assembly GCA_013400475.1. Taxonomy (NCBI): domain Eukaryota; kingdom Metazoa; phylum Chordata; class Aves; order Piciformes; family Lybiidae; genus Tricholaema lacrymosa; species Tricholaema leucomelas. Next base: position 469,533 of record WAAF01013988.1, read on the forward strand.
AGGGAAATGGATGGGAAAACAGTTTGAATTTGGAATAGTGTGAACTAATGCACCTAGGCTTAAACAGAGATGTTTGAAAAGCAGACATGGTGAGGTCCCACAGCCTGACTGAAATAGATTTGGCCCAAGGGCAGAAAAATATGTTAATTCCAAGAGAAAGGCAATTAGAAATTAGTGGGAGCCCTGGGTGCACAGGTCAAGTGGACTAATGTAATTCTGCTAAAAGCAGAGGGGGCCATGTTACTGTGCAGCCAGACCCTGACCTCAGAGCCAGGAGGACCAAGTCTGCTGCACAGCCAGAAGAATGGGCGAGAGTCCTCCTTAGCACACTGCTCCTCCATCCTGCTAGGCTTAGCCTGGAGTCAGGCTTATGTTAAGTTAGTAACTCTGACTAAAGTGAGCTGCTGCACCAGTAGTGTGCATCACTGCTTCACTTGTATGGATATATGATCTCTTCACATAAATTCTATATATTGCACACACAGAGAGGATATTACATAAATATCTAATTAAATATATACACTGAGTATTAGATGGCTGTATCTTGGCCATTTTTTTTCTCCTTATTCCAACTACTTGGGGACTGACCACGCTCTTATTTCCGCTGATGTTCATCTGGAGCCAGCAGCCACACCAGTGCAAAACTGGTGTAAATTAGCATTAGAATGAAGCTATTATAAACCGCTTCCACTGAAATAAGTGTTTATATCTGACAGTCTGCAAGTTTTGCTCAGGAAGCCTGTGAAAAGAAGAAAGCTCTTCCAAAACAATTTCATTTGAAAAGCCTCCAAGTCATACACTCCAGTATTGTAAACAAGGCTCTCATATGAAAGTGGATTTAAATTTCTTCCCATGAGATCAATGTTTAATACAGGTGAATTTGCCATCTAGTCCTTCCTTTCTGAACTTTATTATCTATATAAACATTTATAAGGTAGATAGTAAGCTCATTTGATCTGTTTAGGAGTTGAGCCCAAAAGAATGCTGCTTTTAATCTGCAAACATTTTAAGAAGCTATTAATCACAAAGATGTTTGCCATAGTTTTCCATGTATTCTGGTGTAACTGAAACTTGACACAGACTATTACTGTGATTTTTCTTAGATCACTTTCTTAGGAGGTGGAGAGAAAGATGAAGGGGCACAAATGTCAGCTGTTCACAGCAGCCAGTGCAGTATCTGGGGGTGGTTGTTTAATACCACTTCTGGGCTTTATTTACTTTCTTTGAAATCAGTGTGTTTCTTCCCAGTGGCCTGTCTCATGAAGCAATAATACTTCACATACATGGGTTTCAGAAGCAAACATCACAGAAGTGATGGAGATGCTCTAGAGGAAAAGTACAATGGACAGAAAAACAAACTGTAGATGAGCTGCAGCTAGGAAAGAAATTGGACCCTGATTCAAAAAATCCCACATTATTAAAAAAAAACTTCCTTGAAAAAAACATAATTTTCAATAGCCTCTGTATAAAATGTGTAATCCTTCAACCTTAAATCTTTACAGTATACTTTATTTTGCTAAAGCAAAGCCACATAGCCACATATCAAATAACTCTGCCTGTATGATGTTATTATCTAATACAATCACAGAATCATTCAGGTTGAAAAAGACCCTCAGGATCACCAAGTCCAGCCATGGACCCTACTCTACGAAGTTCACCCCTAAACCATATCCCCAAGCCCCACACCCAAATGACTTTTAAACATATCCAGGATTGATGACTCAGCCACACCCCAGGGCAGCTCATTCCAATGCATGACCACTCTTTCTGTGAATTCTTTTTTCCCAGTGTCCAGTCTAAACCTACCCTGTTGCAGTTTGAGACCATTCGCTCTTGTTGATTACATGTGAGAAGAGACCAGCACCAACCTCTCCACAACATCCTTTCAGGTAGTTGTAGAGCACAGCAAGATCTCATCTCAGTCTCCTCTCTTTTCAAACTGAACAGCCCCAGCTCCTCGCTCTCATAAGTTTTATTCTTCAGGCCCTTCACCAGCTTCGTTGCCCTCCTCTGCACTTGCTCCAGCTCCTCAGGATCTCTCTAGTATTGAGGTGCCCCAAACTGGACACAGTAATTCTCCGGCATTGGATTATCTTTGGTTTTGGTGTTTTAAAGCCATACTTTCAAATAAATTATCTAGATTTTGGGCATTGCTTGGTATGGTCACAAGTGTTCACATCAACAGTGGGCCAGAATAGACAACAGGAAAACAAACAGCAGCAGTTTAAATGTATTTATATGCAAATCATTAATTCACAGGAGGTAGCTGTCAGAAGCAAAGAGAACTGAAGGTTCAATCACAACTTACTTCTCTAGCTGGACTCCTGTTCAATTCAGAGCATTTCAGATAAAAGTTATTAAGGTATTAGTAATTCAATTTTATTAATAACCAATGACAATTAAGAAAGAAAGAAGGAAGGATCGATTGGAAGAATCAGGAAAAGTCATGGTGTCTTGAGGATGCTCAAGTTCCTGATATTTCTTATTGCTGTCCCACATGTAAGGACTTCACAGCAAATGTTCAGTCAGTTATTTTACAGAGTCTTCTGACAGTTATATTTACAACTTCTTCCCTTTCAACAAGGTCAAAAAGATATGAAGGCATTCAGGAATTTGCAAAAGCAGGACATTAGTTTATAATCTTCTCAGTGCCGGAACAAATGTCAGTTGTCCTTGGTGCTGTATATAGAAAGATCTCCCTATGCTCTCATTAATAAGGGCTGGGAACCACCATTTTTCCTGGTCCTTTGCCCTTTTGAGCCACAAAGACCCCCAGGCTCAGCACCTACTTCTGAGTTCTGGAGACTTAAGCTCAAAAGATAGCAGATAATGTAGAATGGCACTGCAAAAGAACACCAAATTCTCAGAGCTTTTATGATTTATTAAACATAATCTTAAAGTTACAGACACCCCCCCTGCCTCCCATTTATCTTGAGGTTCTTTTCAAGTCTTTTCAAGATCAGCAGTTGACTGTGGGTGGTGTACAGGTTATACACAATGTATGCAGGCCCAGGTTCTCCCTTTTCTTTGGCTACATGGAGGCAGAGGGAAGTAAAGACCACTTTTAGAGATAAGCTCTGAAAGTTAAAACCTGCAGTCCCTGAAGGAGAAAAGTAGGATGTAATTCTCTTTTGGGTGGGACAGCACACTTAGACATTTAGTGATTGCATTAGGAACAGAGCAGCACTTCTGTACAGAAAAAAAAACAACAAAGCCCCCCCAGCCTTACCCTCCTCAAGAACAAAAGGAGGAAATAATCCCAGTCTTTCCTTTGGATCTATTTTTTCAGTGTGAGATGGAATTTTGTACAAGTGAACAAATGTGCCCACATGAACAAATGCATAAACACATTCAGGAATTTAAGATTGATGTTGCTCCTTGCTCCAGACTAATCACAATGTCACAATGCCTGCCACCCTGTTTCATGCTGATGAGAAAGATGGAACAGAAAGGATGAAAGACAAGGATGAAGGAAAAAGTAGTATCGTGGCAAAAGACAACCTTTTGTTGCTTCATTCTCTCTTCTTCCACAAGATTTTCTATTGCCTAGCAAAAATTGTGAACCTTCCAGCTTCCTGTAGTTTGGAAGAAGTGTACAAATGTTTTCTTCCTTGCTTGCCTTATCACTGCCATTTAGTGGCAGCCCAGAGGTTTATTACATTCTTATCTCTGAAAAATACTTAATTATTTTTTATATTCTTGCCAAAAATAAGCTCATTAATCATCTCCTGTTTTCTTATCATGGCTGTTATTCATAATTTTCGCTAATTTGCTAAATGGGCCAAAATGGACATAGTCCTTCCATTGACAATGATATTGTATTAAAAGAGCAAGCACATTGCAGACTTCATCACAGACTAGTATTGCCTAAAAAAGACATTACTCATTTAGGGGTAAGTCTTAGGTTTAGATGCCCACTTCCCAAGTTGTTTACATATTTACTCTTCATCAGAGAACAGAAGCCAAGATTCCCTACTCCTAACACAGGCTATGTCAGAGTTCCCTTGTCTGCCTTTTCTTGGGGTTCATGATTTCTGCATCTGGGCTATCAGTAGTCCATCTGCAATAGGAAGGATGGATTTAGAGACTGGGAAATGACAGGGGGCTGGGACTTCCTCAGGATATGGAGGAAATTGAATCAAATCTCCCACTTCCCAGGCAAGTACTTTCCCCCTCGGGTCATCAGGACAAGATGGCTACTGCCTTTCCCTATTCCCTGGGCAGTTTATTGCTACCCTTTACTGAACCAGGAGTCAGATCACTTCTAGCAAATCAAAATCTTCCAGACAGAAGCACTGAACTGATTCATTTAGCCAACAACTGAGGCCCTATCATGAGTAGCAAGGTTATTAAAGGTACTGAAGAAATCTTTTGGGTCTAAGAGAAGTGTCTGAGCAGCTATGTTGCTAGACTGGATTTACATTAATCATTCCTTAAATCTGACTTGCAAAGAAAAATAGAGAGCTAGATCAAGAGTCTGGCCATTAACATTTCTGACTTTTGTCTATATACTGTGCAGATATGAGCCTGATGACATACTAAAATCCAGTCTCAGGCATGGTTTTAAGTTCACCTTTGGTGATTGCTAGAGAAGAAGGGAAAGCATAAGCAAAATGTGCTTCCAATGTAAATATTAGCACATAGGGTAAGAGCTTCTGCCATGCTCCAACCTTGCTGTGAGCATCATCAAAGAGGCAGTGGCTCCAGCATTAATGCTAGTAGCCAGTTCACCTTTCATAGAAAGATAAAAGCAATGATAAAGTCAACTCTCTCGTCATCATTTTCTAGAATTTATGGCATTTGGCGTTCATCATAAAGCAAATATTAATACAGCTTTCTGTGCTGATATTTCTCTTAATTTCTAATGGTACATCAGAATATTTTCTCTAACAAAATGTTTGTATCAGGAAGCCACACAGTTACATCAGTTTCTAGACAGGAGAATAGAATTGCATTGTGGTTGAATCTGAATGAGGAGTTTTATTTATTGACACTAACTTAATAATTCTTACCTCCTTGCAGATTTATACTAAGTTCAGACTATCCTGGCTCTTCTTAACCTGGGTCTTTTTAACATTCTGGATTAGTAAATATTTTGGAGTGGGACCTGCATTTTCATCTCTGTAAGATGAAAATAAGCCCCCTAAAACTAAACACCAAATATCCACTTTTTCTCCTCTGAATTTGGTGGAACAATAGAAAATATATCATTTTTCTCAATGGCAAAGATTCATTTATTATTATCATTCTAGCTCAATATTGGTGCTGAAGAGTTAGTAAATAGGACAAAGTGAATGGGATGAAAAGCAGGATGAAAATCTAGAAGGCCTTTTGGCTTCCACTCAGAGTTTCAAATACATATAAACCTACTCAAATATTTTTCAATGTCACTAGGTTATATTTTCTCATGGAAAACTATTCTTTCAGAAAATTTCTCTCCATTCCTAACCAGAATAAAACAGGCCATGAGTAACTTCTCAGTTGTTCTTCAAACAAGACACAGAAAATAAATAATTTCTTCTTTGAATATTTAGCAAAATTCCTACTGGAGATTCTTGTAATTTTTTAACAACTCAAGGCTTGCAGAACATTGTATTTCAGAACTTAGTGTAAAGGATATGGACTCGTTCTTTAATCCTCTTCTGCAATGTAATAAAATGTGTCTTACTGTCCTCGCCACAGAGACATTTTCAAGAAAATGTGCTATAAACAAAGGGTTCTGTCTGTATACCACCAAAGTCCCTAGTTTTGTCACTGACTTCACCAAATTAAGCCCTGGATGAGGACCACGTATTTAGAAGCCATTTCATTTCCAGCAAAAGTTTCCTTCCTTATGTCCTTGCCATGCACAGTTCTGCTTAGGCCAACCACCATTAGAAATGTAACAAATAGGTGTGAACTAGATGTTGAATGCCAAATTTTTAGTATCTAAAACTGAATGTACTGTTCTCAGTGAGCGATTTAAAAGTCTGCATGCTAAGGGCCTCTGTATATTTGCATTTGGAAAACATTCCTCTCTTCACAGCTGTTACTGAGCCAAAAAACAATGGGTGAGCACAGCCAGCAACTTGGAGTGGAAAGGAGCTATTTATTCCTTGCTGTGGTCCAAGGTGTTTTCAGAATTGCTGAATATAGCTTCCTGTTTTTTAGACAGTTCTTAAAAGTGGACCTTTGGGGAAGCAAATTATTCCGAAAGTTGCACTAACTTCAGAGTAATGCCATTGATTTCCCTAAATTAGTCCTAACATAACGTCACTGTGGCTCAATTTCCTTTGTTCCTTATGAAACAATGCAATGTAACCCCATACATGTTCAAGCCTGGGTGTAAGCATATTGCTGATACCCAACACTGGGAGTAACATCAACTTTCTGAAGTCTTTTTAGCGATCAGTGCAACTGCAGGTGATATTTGGGATAGAATCTCTTTCAATGCCCTATTTCATGACAACAAAGGAGTTGCATTCATTGGCAGGTGTGTGTTCCCTTTTTGCCTTATTGCAGCCCAGCTTTCAGTACGCTATTGGCAAGCCCTTGGAAGACAAGCAGTTTATAACAGACTCTTTTTTAGTTATCGATAGTCTGTTAGGTGCTTCTACAGAGCAGATTTCTCAAAATACATCTCAGTAAATTTAAGGAGATCTGGCACCTTGCAGAACACAAGGCCCTTTGAGTTGATTCAGAGACAAATGTTAATAGGTTGTCATATTTCAGTGGTTTCAGTACATTTTCTTCTACAGGTAATTGCAGAGTTTGAAATAATACTGCATTATCAATTAGCAGGTAGACTCATAATCGATATTCTGTTTCTGTCAGAAGTAATGCAGAGTTATCACATGCCTTTGCATTTTGTTTGCACAATAGTTTAATTACTCTCTAGCATGGAATTGCCCTGGTCTGAGGTTTCTGATGGTGGAGAAAAGTTAGACTTTGGGATTTTCTTCTTTTCAGGTTCTGTACAATTCAGGGCTCAGTATAGCTCCATCTGGACACCATTAAGCCTCTTCTTCATACTTTTCTACACAGCTACTTTATTTGTGGTGTCACATACCTACTCTTAGGCTTGATTGCTTACAAAGGCAGGATGACATCCCTGCAGACTTGGCATTATAACAGGACTACAGCAATTCTGTGCAACTTGTACCCGAAATAGATTTTGAATTCTCATGGCAACAGTACTGCCTAAAATTTAAATAACTTCAGCCACAGTATGCCTGGTCATTAATAACTACCATTGTAATCAACAATCTAAGTATAGTTCAGTAGATTAAATTAACCAAATTATGTTCAGTAATAACCAGGTTTGAATCTTACTAGACCCATGGGAATCCTTGTCTTGTAAGCTCTACTGGTAAACTACTTTGATTCCTGTGTTTAGGACACTCACTGATGGCCTTATCTAGAAAACCATTCACAGAAATTTGTTTATTCACTAAATCAACATTTACCTTGGACTGTAAATATTTTGAGGCCAAACAGGGACTGCTAATAGGATGTAATATTTTTAAAAATATGATCCAACAAAAGATGTTGGCTTGTCTCTTACATCTCAAGATGTGTGAATTCACACACATAATTCAAGTTTTACCTTTCTTGAAGATTCCCTAGCATTTATAGAATCAGTGAAATTATCAGACCACAAAGAATTACAGAGAAAAAAACCTCACCAAGAGATAGTGTTTTCAACTATTGTTGATACTGTGTCACTTCCTTCAGTTAATACTCAATATCCTGTGGACATCTGAGGACACTGCTGTCCTTTCCACAGATTTGTTTGACCTGCTCTCTTAGCTTCCTGGTGCAAATGCAGCATCCTCAACCCTGAGGTTATTCTCCTGTGGGCAAAACCAGACTCAGAGCACAGAATGGGACTCTAACTATGATAAAAGATATATTCAGTATTTCTCATGTCCACTGCTTTTCCTCAGAAAAATACCTAAAACTTACATGGAGATGTAATATTGGTGGGGAGAGACTTTGCTGTAGTAATTTTAGTATTTAAGAAATGTGCACAGCACTGAAGAGCTGAATGTACAGAACTGCAGTAAAAATGGGTCTCTAGTGCTGGAATGATTGTGACAACGCAGAGCAGTATTGTGTTACTGAGGGAAAAGTACAAAGTCAGAAAAAGTGGTGTCATGAATAGTATTAATCTCATAACATATCTGTGTAAGGGAATGACTGTTTTTTTTCTTATTATTTTACCAATTTGCAGTGAGGAAAAAGCAAGCAAACAAAACCAAACAGCCCCTCCAGAAAACCACTCTACACATCACATAGTCTTGAGGAAATGATAGAACTTCCTGTTCTCTCACATCTGGAACAGTCACAAGCACAATTTCCGAACAAAATAGAGCCTAAATAATTTACCACGCTGTTTATTTCAAAGACCTTCTTCCAGAAGTAAAGGAAATCTATTTGCATGTTTCTAAAGGCATTGTTCCTTCAGTCTGTGATGTTCATCAATCAGGTTTGCTGCTTTTGTTTTTGTAATCTAAATAAATATAGTTCACTGCTTTGGAACTCCGTGGTTATCCCAGTGGATTCCTCCATATCTATTGTATGAAATAGAACTAGGGGAAGCAAAGGATGGCTAATTTTATGAATACAAGCTAATGGAAGCAAGTGAAAATCTCTACATTCTGCTACAGTCTGACGTTTAAAAATTCTGATGTTTCGTAACTTCTGAATCTCTCACGGTTAAGTTTGCATTTTCCATTTTTACTGATTACTTCTACAGTTTTCTTTCATTTGTTAATTCATTAAATATTGCTAGAAATTTGGAAAAACACCTCTTATTCACTTGTGGTAGGCACCTATCAAAGAATAACTACTGGGTGTAATTAAATTGGTATCTAGCTTGCAATAATCAACATGCAACAACATCATGTCCTAAGTAAGAAACGAGTGTGGAGGTAAGGGAGAAATGACTACTGAGAAACAGCAGCTGAAGAATTGAAAGCCAAGGGAAGTGCAACACCACAGGCTGGCAGAAGGAGCAAAAATGCAAATGGACTTCATTTATCTTCTGTTTTTTTAAAAATCAGAATTAAAAATAAATAATTATGGATTTTTAAGATTTTAAAAGTTCTACAAAGCAATTACAGCATAACTAAAGCTGTACCAAATTCTGTGTGCTGGAAGGTGTCCAGAGAAGGGCAACAAGGCTGGTGAGGGGCCTGGAACACAAACCCTATGAGGAGAGGCTGAGGGAGCTGGGGTTGTTTAGCCTGGAGAAGAGGAGGCTCAGGGGTGACCTCATTGCTGTCTACAACTACTTGAAGGGAGATTGTAGCCAGGTGGGGGTTGGTATTTTTCTATCAGTTTCTGAATCTATACCACTGAAATTAGATTATATGAAAAGACTGGATGAGGCACTTAGTGCTATGGTCTAGTTGACTGGATAGGGCTGGGTGCTAGGTTGGACTGGATGATCTTGGAGGTCTCTTCCTACCTGGTTGATTCTATTCTATTCTAGTCCTTACTTGTCAGTGGTTTTCACAGTAAAGTAAATATCTGAAAAGGTTTGTACTCTTAGAAGGGTTTTACATGAATGAGAATTTCCATTTTGTGGGAAATTACACAAAAGATGTTTAAAATTGTAAAGTCATTTTTCAAATTCCTTGTTATTTCCAATGAATCAAGATGTTTTTGCATTTCTTATCAAAAGAGCATTAGAATTGATTTACACTTGATGAATGCCTCCATTTTAGAAAATTATAGAAAAAGGATAATTTAGTTGATGCAGTCTGGATTGTGGCCCCAGATCACCATTTGTTCTTGATTTGAAATCAAGGTGACTCTGGGCAGGATCACACAGTGCACAATGCAGGACTAAGCCCAAGACTATCTAGACAAATGGAAAACAATGCATAACCAAAACCAGCTACACAAGAGATTAATTTTATTCTAAGCATGTTCCTTACATTGTATGTAGTCAAGAGAAAGAAACTGGCTCCTAAGGCTCCTGTAGTCTAACTACAAAACACACATCCGAAATAATTAGCTAAATGATCTTCTGGGCAGTCACTCCTTCTGGTAGCCACAGAGGAGCAAGCTTAAGCTAAAGGTCTACATTACATTAATTTCCACTTTCATGACTGCTAAATTTGGAAAAGAGAAATATTTAATTCTCTTACATTCTATTGTCTTTTCACTGTTGATTTTTAAAATGTAGCTGCTACCACCCAGAGAACAGATTTCCTACTACCACCAAAGACCAAATTCTTCCATGGATTTCCAAACTGTAGCTATAGTTCATTGTCAGCCCCACACTATCTCCTGAAAGCCGTGCCCAGAAAACAAAGGGATAGCTATCCTGGGAACTCTTTCTCACAGTGTTGCTAAATGCAACATTTGTAGTTATGAGAATTTTTATTCCACATTAAAAAATATGAAATCTAATAGTATTTGGCACCTTTCAACATCATGAATGGCTCAATTAAAATTTCATCGAAGTCATTGTCACAAAGCAGACATTGTATTTTATCTTCCAGAGGAGAGGTCTGGAAGACAAAGGGCAAAGTCTGGATTTTCCTTAAAGCTGTGTAGAACGCCAGTGCAAAGTGACTGACGAGAAGGGTGGGACATTTCCATTTCCTTGAGTAAGTTCATGATTTAGCCACTGAACTTTGGACATCAAGAAGCTATGAGACTTAAGAGCACAAAAGTGGCATCAGAAATAGTTAAGATGGGAAGTCATTAAGGCACGAACAATGTGAAGCTGGAAAGTACTGCAACAGGCCATTGGGAAATGATGATTACAGTGTCAGCACTGATCTGCCAAATGTGTTTTCTACTGACTGAAGTAGGACCCAGGATTTCTTTGTCTCAAATCACAGCATTGCTGAAAAGGAAATACTTGTCTCAGTCAAAGAATAATATCTAAATAATGTAATGCTGCCTCTCACTTTCTTGGTGGACACATTTGTGTTATGAGTGGACATGGACTCATCAGTGCTGAATTAGTCAGGACCCACGTTTCTCATAGTGGTTTTCCTAGTGCATGGTGAAACATTGCCCGAATGGTGAGTACAAAACAAGACAGTGTGCCTTAGCAACATGTGTCAAAAAGAAAGACACTGAAATTTGACTGGCAAATCAATATTTTTTTTTTTAAATAAAAAAGGAATCACTCAAGGGAACCTTTCTCAAGACCCGAGCTTGTGCAATCTAAAGCTTGGAAACACGTTCTGCCTAGACTGAGCAATCTGTTGACCTTTTAGACATATTCTCTTAGTAAATTCAAGTGTACCAAAGGTACTGGAGCTGATTTACTATGAAGCAAGGCAATGTCTGCTCAAGGAATGCCCCGGTTTCATGAAGACTGCAAATTTGCTGTTTTTACAGGACCCTGAAAAAGTTACATAGCCATCTCACATTGTACAACCCTAAAGCTCTCTCCTATCAAACTATTAAAAACATTTCATAGATACAAATTATCATCACAGAGGCTAATCTATTGTCAGCATTCAGCCAACGAAAATATTCTAAGCAAAATGTTCAGTTAAATGCTGGCTTATAGGGAATGCTGGGGATGCAGGGGTCTTTGTTGCAGTTCTCCAGCAACTCCAAATGCTTTTACATAGAGACAAGTATGCACTCTACAATAAAACCACTTGGAGAAAGCTTTCTGTTTTCTTCTGCAAATGCAATTTATCTTTCATTTTCTCACTAGAAGATAAATTTTCACTTACAGTTGACACTCTAGCATTTACCAGTTCAATATTTTACTTTAATGTTCTCTTGATAAAAATACCCTGAGATGTGGCTACATGCATTCACAACAAATTTACAACCACTTGAAAATGCTTTCCCATTATTCAGTGGTCTCCAAATAAAAACTTTACCTGGTAAAAGCACGTTCTTCAGAACAGATAGCACCACTTAAGCATGGCTATATATATTACAGTAAGTCCAGAGAGTTCCATTACAGGACATTTCATGATGCTGTGTACTTTTTCTTCTGACTTTTCATATCATCTTAATATATCAGAGTAACTTATGGTGAGCAGTCCCTGTGTTCACTTCAGTACCAGAACTGCAATTCAAGTCACCTTTGCTTTTGCAGTCTGTGCTGGATGGAAGCACAGGGGGAGGCTGAGGGAGCTGGGGTTGTTTAGCCTGGAGAAGAGAAAGCTCAGAGGTGACCTCATTGCCGTCTACAACTACCTGAAGGGAGATTGTAGCCAGGTGGGGGTTGGTCTCTTCTCCCAGGCAACCACCAAGAGAACAAGGGGACACAGTCAAGTTGTGCTGGGGGAGGTATAGGCTGGATGTCAGGAGGAAGTTCCTGCCAGAGAGAGTGATTTGCCATTGGAATGGGCTGCCCAAGGAGGTGGTGGAGTGAAGGGAGATTGTAGCCAGGTGGGGGTTGGTCTCTTCTCCCAGGCAACCACCAAGAGAACAAGGGGACACAGTCAAGTTGTGCTGGGGGAGGGATAGGCTGGATGTCAGGAGGAAGTTCCTGCCAGAGAGTGATTTGCCATTGGAATGGGCTGCCCAAGGAGGTGGTGGAGTCGCTGTTCCTGGAGGTGTTCAAGAAAAGACTGGATGAGGCACTTAGTGCCATGGTCTAGTTGACTGGCTAGGGCTGGGTGATAGGTTGGACTGGATGATCTTGGAAGTTTCCTCCAACCTGGTTGATTCTATGATTCCATGATTCTATGAAGCATTTTCACTGCACCAGCACTGCCCCCCATCTGAAGTCCTGTCACATCCAGCTCACAAGGGTTTTGTCTCACTCATGAAATCTGGAAGGAGCTTCAGCACTCACCCGGACCTTGCCCAGGATGCTGCTGCCCTGTCTCCCTCTGCTCCACAATGACCACCAGGGTAAGGAAGCCTAGCTGAGCTGCTTGGAGAGGGGCTGCAGCACGTTCCAGACAGACTCAGGATGTAAGACATGAACACGCAGTATAGCCCTCGTTCTATTCTCGTTCAGCCAGACGTTAAACAACAGCCAGACTTCCATTGTGCAGGGATTGTATCTTGATGGGTACAAGAACAAAGAAATGTGTCAAAGCATATGGGAATATTTCTCCCAACATGTTTGCATTTTTCTGAATGCTAATTAAATAAACTCAGGTGGCTTTCCCTGATTGTTTACACTTGAACTTTTCATTAGCTTAATATTCCATAAATCTGACTACAGATGCCATTCATTCACAGGTTTTGTTTCTTTTTAAGGAGTGCATTTTGCTTCAAGATGCAGATGCTAGCATACTAGAATACTAACAAATCTCTCAGTATGAATAAACAGGAACCTGTGTTTATGCATGATATAGAGAATGGTGTAGGGAGTTTTCCTCATCAAAAAAGGTAAACTAAGCCAAATTTGATTACAGCTTGAAAGCCAAAGGGAAGTATGTCCCTATCTCATCCTGCAAGACACAAGGTAATTTCAAAAAAAATACACCACCAACAGCGGCTCAGTAGTGACAATGTAAACAGATACACAAAATCAGACTAGGCAGTAATATTTGGCATGCTTCGTATCTATATAGCTCTTCATATCTATATAGCTATACGGATACATTTCAATTTTTAATGATGATTCTCTGGATTGGATATTTAAAAAGCTCCATATATCTCTAACATATAACATTGGAAAACAAATTGAAATGTGTTCAGTACACTTTTTTTACTCTGAGACAGTCTAAATAGGTTCATCTTCTGAAATGAGACAGAGAAAGCATTTGTAAAGACAATAAGAATGTTATCAAGAGTAGCCAGCACAGATTTACTAAAAGGAAAACGTGATTGACTAATCTGACACCCTTCTATGATGGTGTGACTGAACGGGTAGATGCAAGGAGTGCAGTGGATGTTGTCTACCTTGACTTTAGCAAGGCTTTTTTGACACTGTCCCACATAATATCCTCGTAGGAACACTCAGGAAGTCTGGGTATGAAGAGTAGACGGTGACATGGATCGTGAACTGGCTACACAATGGAGCTCAGAGGGTTGTGATCAACAGTGCAGAGTTCAGCTGGAGACCTCTAATTAGTGGTGTTCCCCAGGGGTCAGTACTAGATTCAGTCTTATTCAAGATCTTCATGAACAACCTGAATGAGGAGATAGAGTGTACCTTCAGCAAGTATGCTGATGATAAAAATATAGGAAGACTAGCTGATACACCAGCAGACTGTGCAGCCATTCAGCAAGTTCTGGACAGACTGGAGAGATGAGCAAATGGGAACCTAATGAGGTTCAACAAGGAGAAGTGTAGACTCCTGCACAGGAAAGATTAGGGGTTGACTTGCTGGAAAGCAGCTCCTTGGAGAAGGACCTTGGAGTCCTAGTAGACAGCATAAGATGGCAATGTGCCCTTGTAGGCAAAATGCCCATAGGTATCCTTGGGTACATTAAGAAGAGTGTGTCCAGCAGGCCAAGCGAGGTTCTCCTTTCCCTCTATTCTGCCCAGGTAGAGTAATCCACATCTGGAGTATTGTGCCCAGTTTCGGGTTGCCCAGTTCAAGAAGGACAGGGATATACTACACAGTGTCTAACAGAGGGCTATGATGATGATTAAGGGACTGGAACATCTGTCTTATGAGGAAAGGTTGAGAGACCTGAGGCAGTTTAGTCTGGAAAAGAGAAGACTGAGAGGAGATCTTATTAATGTTAATAAATATGTGGAGAGTGGGTGTCAAGGAATTTGGAGCAAAAATCTTTCTTTATTTTCTTGACTGATGATAAAAGATTGTAAACTAAGATTTTAAGAAATTTGGCCTAAAAAGAATTCTAGGCACCAGGACTTAAAAGTCATAGTGCTGAAGACTCTGCTGCTGCATTTTGGGTACATATTTGCTTTGCTTCATTGTTTAAAATATGATTTTTTTTTTAATCTGAAGGTGATTCCAAAAGAAGCTGAGCACAGTTCATTTCCTTTGCTCAGCAGCAAGACAAATTCACAGCCTAAGCAAACCCCCTGTTACACTTTTTGTTAGCTAGAAGTACAATAATCTGTCCCTGTAAGTGGAAATAAAGCATTATATTATTAGACTACTTTTGGCATCTAGCTTCTCTCCTTTATTTACATATTCTCACCCAAAAGAAGAATTTGTTTCTGGTTGAGTTGGGCTGATAATCTTTAGTTAAAATAGCTGCAATTTGCAAAGTAGATATCCCTACTGACAGCAGCTTTGAGTCCAGAATAGTCTGTGATAATATCTTTTCACAATATCGTTGTGGTTAGCAAGAACCACTACATAAATAAGCCCCAGGTTCCAAGTCCTTGGCTTTTTCAGCCTCAAGAGGCTGGAAATTAAAGCCTGCAAATCACAGGGAAGTGCAGTAACCAGCCAATATGGGTAAGAAGTAGTAAACTCTGTTTTTTACTGGCATGCAACACACCTGCTCCCACCTCACTGAAAATGTTTAAAAGACCCAGTTTTATCAAAAGTATATAAGATGTCAGTTTTTCAGTAAAATAAAAGCACAGAGATTAAACAACATGGACACCAATGAAGCCTATGAATACAGCAGTCTATCCAACCTCATAGAAACCAAGTTTTAGATTTGGATGGTGCTACCCAACCACATGAAAAAAGATACTAACATTTTTACATTCCACAAAATAAACTTGTTAACCCACTGCTGAAAATAATAGTTTCCTTTAAATGAGTGCAGAGGAACCAGAAACCACAACAGCCACCCCTGAGGCTGCCACTTTGTTTTCCTGGCAGTGGCTGGACTTTTCTGTTAAATTCCTGAAGTTAACCCCAAATAATAACTGTGCTGCACATCAGCACTTGGCCAGCTCCCATCAAATAATATTTATGACCCATTTATCTGGTCATAAATTGTTAAACTTGATCTTTTGGCCTGCCCAAAACAATTATCTATCTGTCATAACTGTGTGGTGCATTGCTAGAGGCATAAAATAGCTTCTATTTTGTTTCCAAGCCTGTGCTGGTAGATGAGGTGGTAGACAGAGAGACTGCCTTTTGTGAATGAATTAAACGAGTCCTCAGTCTTGAAGTCTGATCTGGTTAAATGCTTAGTTAACCACCTGCACAGATGTTATCATAATTGCTATCAAACCTCACCTGCTCCCAGAGCTCTCCAAAAAACACCAGCATCCCTTAGCAGTGAGAGTGGTTTATAACAAGAGAACTGGACTTTGATAGATCACTAACTCCAAAGTTCATCTGCTAGACTATAGGTGGACACACTTAAGCATATTTTAATGCAAAAAATTCTTACTGTTATTTCTCCTTTCTCTTACTGTCCAAAATCAGAATTCAGGGATCAGTCTTTCTTGTGGCACCAGACCTCACTGCTGCCTTTTGCACAGCAAGTGTCTGGGCTCTGTTTTCTGCTTCAGCTACCATAAACGTGTCACCAGTTCTCTTCAGTTCAGATTGCAGACAGTTGCTGTTCAGGAATAGGTCTTCAGTGATGCTAACTGATGTGCTAGCAGAGCTGACAATCTGCTTTGAAAGTTAGTGTGCATACAAGAAACTTCAAACAATTCTTTCAACAGCTTATTTTCACTATCAAACTCTTTGACCATTAACAGAGCATAAAATATTGTTTCCTTCTCCATAATCCCTCACAGTTCCTATGTCCATAGCTAATCTCAATTACTGCATTATATAACTAACCACAAATTTCTTCTTTCACAAGGCATCCTGAGAGATACTTTCAGATACTTTCCAAATCCTCCTTAGGGAGAAATTGGACCAAAAAAGTCCATCTCACATGGCAAATAGGAGTAGGCACTCTCAGACTTTCAACTTCTCCGTTCTTCAGGCTTTCCAAAGCCAAAGCCACCCTGATTTCTATCTGCAAAAGGGCAGTCCCAGAATGTCAACTATTTCTTTGTGCTGAATCTCTCCCTCCTTTCCCTGAACCTGAGTTGACATGAAGTGTTTGGCTGAGCCATGCATGGATTCCAAAGGCCAAGCTTCCTTCTCTCTGCCAGGCATGCTGAGATAAAAACAGAGCTTTGCAATTCCTGTAACTTCTGTACCTGGGAAACATAAAACCTTGGAAGCGTTCAGCTTCTTTTGGACACCGTGTGTAAAAGCCACTAGACTCAGACCACACAAGAGGCAAAATTCATCTCCAACCAGATTGTGTTCTATAAATTCCTGCCACAGTCTTTTCAGTGGAGATGTGTATAAATGTCCAAAGGGGAAAAATTATGCTGCTTTGATATCAGGCTTCTTGCCTTCCCTGCCTTTCATTTTGACTCATTCTCTAAAATTTACTCATTGAGTCATGCTGCTGACCTGCTTTCACCACAGCATCTGGTTTCTTGCAGCTATCAGGGCAGGAATGCCCACAGCACACACGCTGCCAGGTCAGATAAGAGTACAGATATCAGTACTAAGGATGGTATAGCCAGTACTGTATTCCTCTGATTCTTTATTTGTTAGTCATAGTTTGCAGATGTTACAGGAAAAATAATTTTGCAACATCTTCAAACATTGCATGCAGTGGAAGCAATCAGCTTTCCCCACTATGCAACTGTGTTGTACAGAGCAGTAGGCAAGCAGAAAAAGATTTTAATTCTTCTGTTAACCATCTCAGGCTTCAGCTCTGCTCTGAATTATTGTTATATTTTTGTTCTTTGCCCACTCCTTGGTGAGGTCTGGGCAAATGCTCACATTCTCTGTTGTTAAACTTCCTCACCTACATGATGATAGCTGGTTTTCATCAGTGTCTGAACAAAACTACCTTTGCTGGGTGGATCATAAGGCAGGGCAGAATTTATAAGGCATCTTTCTCCAGTTTCTATTGCCTTCAGCTATGCCCTGTCAGAGATACTCTGTAATACTCTGTAAATACATGATTTTTGTAAGTCACAGTGAGCTGGAAATATTGTCTCTGAATGGAACAAAAGAGAAAAAGACATTTTCTCACAGGCCTGTCTCAAAACGTTATCTTTAAAACTACCAGAATAATCTGTACCCTATGTATGACAAAGGTGAGCCTTCTTTCCCTCCGACACCTACTAGATTGCACGGCCCTTGCACTGCAAATGCATTCTCATTTAGTTATTACAGATCCCTCCTAGCCAAGTCTCCCACAGGCCATCATCCCAGGCAGACTAAGCATTTTCAGTCAAAAGCCCTAAAGATTGAACTGCTGTCTGTGTTCTGGGCAGGCTTCTGCTTCATCCTGTGCACTCATTGTGGGTAGCAATGGACTATCCTGTGTCCCTCAGCTTTCCTTCCAGCACTAACAAAGATCATCACAGGCAACAACACAACGACATCATCTGCTTCCTGACAATGGGATCGCAGTGAGATAGGAAAAGAGCGGTGGGGCTTTTTTTTTTCCCCTATTCATACCATTGACATGCAAATCAAGGGATGAGCAAAATGTATCTCCAGTGGAGCAAGAGAAAAGGCAGTAAACAACCAAACATTTTGCTCTTTCATCAGACTTTGTAGTGATCCCATAGTTGAGACCTTACTGTATTTTTAAACTCAGTGTGAAGATGCAGCTTGCACCCATCCTACCACACACAACAAGAAAAGTTTATGTAAAACAACCTTCACATTCCCCATAGCTTTCCCTACCAAAGATACTGAACAGTACTTTTCCTTGTTACAAATCAGTTTGAGAAACAAAGGCTATAACAATGAGGCAAATTCAGTGACTGAAATATATAATATACTGTTTCTGAGAATTTAGGTGCTCATAGAATGTCACCAGGATGTGGACTACAAAATTAATCTGATTGAAAAGGAGAGTTTGCCAGAAAGTCTTGAATTTTCATGATACAGCTGAAAGTCACACACACAGTATTGTGCAGAACACACTAACAAGTTTTTAAATGGCATACGAGGCACATACAAAGGCAAAAGTGTTCCCTGATATGCTTCACAGGATTAATAAATGCGAGCCTGACAAAACTGCATTTCATTCCCACACAAAGAAATGATAATGAGTCACATAAATTAAGATAATATAGTACAAAAAGCACAGATGTATTGCCAGAAGTTACATATAGCAAAAAATAACCCTTTTATCTATAGCTCTCAGCATTCAGATGACTATACTGGTACTTTCATATTCACGTCAGAAGGTTCTCAAAAGCTGTGCTCTTCTGTCTTTTGCTTCTCATTTGCTAACAAATTTGAAGCAAACTTGAAAACCTACAATGAAAAGAGTTAAACAAATCTAAAATACTTGGTTAAGGCAACAAAATAAACCTGAAGCTCCTGAAATGGAAAACAGAATGAGTCATAATCTGAGAAACGCCTCAGGCCTGCCACGCTGTCAGTATAATATGTCAGTGTTTTCTAATAAACATGATATTGAAAGGTTCAGAATGCCCAGCATATGTTTTAGATAGCCACCACCACAAAACCAAAGTGTGACATATATGCAACTTCATTACCCTTGCACTTTGAGAATGAGAGATATGCTTCCTGGGAGATTCCTTAGAAAGGCCCCAGGAACCTTCTCAGAGCATTATCTGGCCCAGTGCATGCAGGATTTTCCCGGAACCAGAGCTCAGTTCAAGGGAAAACTACCTCAAAGGGCAAGATGGGGCTATGTCCCAGGAGTGGCCTAAAAGTCAGACTATTGCTTGGGTTGTTTTACCATATATAGCCTGGATACAGTCATCGAGTACTTTGACATTCACCTCTCTGATTCTGCCCTTATTCCCAAAGGTTCAGCTGGAAATGTTGGAAGTCTAGATTTACTTCTTTAAGTCTATTTATTAGCTGTAGGATTGGCATGTTTCTTACTGAATGATGAGGATATTTACACAGAATTCTTCATGAAGGATGAAAAGAAGAAAGCCATAGAAAAGTGATAAATAGTATCAATGAAGGAATATGAACACACATACACACACATAAACAAATAAACACAACCTCAGCTATAAATTGAAGCGGTCTAAGGAAAATAAAAGAAGCAGACCTGGCACAAAAGAGAAGCAGTAGAGTCCAAGCATTTACTCTGATTAATCTTGCAGCTATAATGCCTAAGAGTGCCCATACTAAAGAAAAACATTGCACTGTTTACATCTGTAAAGCCTATGAGTGTCCATAAAAAAAAACAAACCAAAACAAAACCAACATTGTTTACAACTAAAAAAAAACTACTCACACATTTTTAGCTGTTTTCACAAACACAACATGACAAAATAAAAGGAGTTGAAAATCCATCTGTAGATGACCTTATTTTGTGTATGCCTGGAGGAATTTCACATGCAATTATAGCTGTCTAAGTATCAAAAAGACCAAAGGAGAAAATGGAAAGAGTCCAGAAAACAGCAAAAATTATCTGGAGAGGCTGATACGTAGTGAGCTAAAATAGAACTGGATTTTTAAGACCTTGGCTCTGTGACAATTAAAGAGATACAGCAATCTACAGTTTTGGAAGGAATGAATACAAAAGAAGAGAGGCACTTTTATGGCAAAAGAGGAAAGGCAACTAAACAAGAAAAGAAAAACGCATGTTGGATTTCCAAAATAGATGTAGTCTCCCATGGGTGGAACATCTAAAGATTCTCCTAGTCTAGGAGTAATAATGTTTTCTTCTTTTACACTTGTGTCCACAGCAGGTGTCTTACAGGTTCCTTATTCCCATTCTTGTTAGTTCATCTCCACAATTCAATAGTCCTCGCTACTCAAACATAGCTCATATTTTATCCAAGAATCACCTAGTTCTGGTCAGTTTTGGAGAACAAACTGGTCCCTAATCCAATCACATCTCCTTTGTACCACTGCTGCCACAAGCACAATCATTGCAGGAACTTTTAAGATGCAAGCATCAGATAGATGCTTTCTTTCAGCATCTATTGAACTCATTGGGTCCTGCCGACTGATTTAGGCACTTTTCATATTCCATTTGGGTTTAATAGAAAGCTACATGATGGGCAGAAAGAGAAGCAGCACATTAGTTTTGGAGGGAGCAGCCTGGAGTAAAAAAACCCAGAAGTAGCTAATTGATGGTCAATCACAGTTTGCTAGACTTTGATTATTGATTATGTACCTCCTGTCTGGAAAGTAACTTTGTATTCCATCAGCTCCTATCTCCTTTCTTTGGATAAGACAGATAAGAGTGAAACACTGTAACAGACATACATTTGTACACACACACACACACATATATATACATACATATGCATATCATTACATTATATACACGTGTCAGAGCACACAGACACTGGAGGAGCAAGCCAAACCATACTGCAGAAGTCTCATCTTCAAGAATGGGAACATCTACACTTATCTGACTCAAAACAATTAGCAAAAATATCAATTGCTCACATGGGCATTAGTCTTCCACTGCCCCCTCATCTCTCTTCTCAGCAGAGAGTTCAAAGTAGATATTTTTTAACTGTATGCCCTTTGAAAAACTATTTTGCAAATGGTACTTTTCACAAAGCAGCATCCATTTTCATAAAGGAAGGTATTTACCTCAAAATTTACTTAATTTACATAAAGAACTCCAGATTCAACTAAGCTATCAAACTATAGAAAGAAAAATAAAATACACATTAAGAAAAAAAACACAAACAATAGTGTTCATGTGACACTCCTTGTGCAACTGAAAGCCAGATCCTTGTGAACCCTGAGCACAGAAATGGCCAGTGCCTTGGAAAGTAAAAACTCTTTACTGTACACAGTTGACCTATATATATTTCTGGCTTCCCAATAAACCATTCTAAAACTATATGATGAATAAGAATGGAAAATATTTGTTTCTATATTTTAGCAGGGAAGTGGGGGGGGAAGTTTTGTTGTTTCTCCAAGGTTGGATTAATTTATTGCTGAGAATGCTCTAAATTCCTTGGAGACTTTCTGGCTCATCGACACAGTGCAAACAGACCAAGAAAGCATTCTTAGGATAAGTAGTTTATCAGATTGTAAGCGTTTTTGTAAAGGAACTGCACAAGAGAATAACCTAATTCAAAGTATAGCATGCTCATTATTCTCTTTCTGTATCCAAAGCATGAAAAGAGCAGAAACCTGTGAGAAGATCAAAGAGAATGTTGTTAAATAGCAAACTGCAGAAGTCATCTGGAAAACTCTGTGGTAATAAACCCCTAAAGTGTGGTTTAGAAATGCAAACTAAACTGTGCTAGTCTAAATTAAGTGATTGTCACATTTCAAGTCTGATTCCAGATGGATGTCTTTCATAAACAAAGCTGAGATGTATTTGATCCAGCTGCTGAATGGATAGGAATCAGGAAAAAAAAAAAAAACCAAAACTGAGTTTCTTTTTCAGATGTCCTAAGCACCTATGCTTGTGGAAGCTGTTGAAGACTTGTATTTGGGTTTTTTTTTGTTGTCAAAACAGCACACTGTTTCATCACCCCCATCATAACCCGCTTCCCACTGGGCATTAGCATCCTGCAAAGCAACACTTCATCAACAGAAGTATAAAACAAGCATTAGCAGTGTTTTAAATTAAACCTGAGCATTCAGCAATCTCCAGAACTATGGTGTTATTCAAGCTAAAAAGCAGGACCCTGCACCACTGACAGCTAAACACAGACAGCAGCCAAGCACAGTTATTCCTTTTATAATAATTTTCAGTCAGAATCTGATTTAACTGTTAGATGCTCATGGACAAATAATCTGGTCCTTCCTGCAGATCCCATCTGCACCAGATCTGTTTGCATATCTCTTCCACAATATCCCATCTCCTTTTTCATTTCAGAGGACAAACAGCTCAAGCTCTGAAATTCTGATCAGCATTCAGGTTCTGGTTTCACACCACACCAAACTTTCATGCCTTTCTTTGCTCTGCTTATAGGAATAAACAGTCATAAAGACTTGAATCACCACATTTTGACAAGATACCACTGGGCAGCTGAACAGTAGCATCTGGCTGTTTGACCACCATGCTGTAAGGTTAAGACATATGGTTTTCCTTCCCAGCTGTGGCAGGTGTGAAGCACAAACAAGTTCATAAGCTGAGCACACACCCCACATCCCTTTTACATCCTTTTACAACATCCAGCATAGAAGTAATGTCTTAAATACTTTCTCAAACTCTGTTAAGAGTTTCTTGCAATCTTTATCATGCTTAAGCATAAAGATTCATCGATTATAAAGGTCCCTCTACTGCTGTAAACATTGAAGTATGTATCACAGGTGAAGTCAGACTTCAAATTGCAACCTTGGACATTTTCACTATATTCTTACTTCTTTCAGCACTCACATCCAGACTCCACTGATGCATTGTGAGTTTTGCCCTGTAACATGTACTGACAATTAATAACAGCTTTGCTGATACGTCCTATGAATTGCAGTGGGAAGTAAAAATTGGGGGGAAAAAAAAAGGAAAAGAGATGAGAATGAATTATGAAAACACACTGCAAACATTTCCAGAATTCTGCTGATTGAAGAAACGAAGAAAGAAGTATCTAAAAGTGTCTAAACCCAGCCCCTTTGCTACTCCCCAGGCTCTCCATCTGCTCATGAGGAGTTGTATTCCCATAGTCAGTATTAAACAACAAAGACCCCACTGGAGACCGTTTGAACACTAACTGGCAAATTATCAAAGCAATAACTCAGAAGACCTCATGGGAGTACTTTCTTTTTTCCTTTTTCATATTATAAATCAGAGCTGTTGAAAGCTACTACAAGCATGTCTATTATCACTAACCTAGGTTGGCTAAAGAGATATAGAAAATTCTAAAATCATTTCTGCAGCTACTTTTTGACCTGAACGTATTTACTATGACATGTCTACTCTGACTCTCTAAGCCACTTTCACTCTGACACACACAAAACCAATCGTCACAGAAGTTTTTTGCTTAAATTCAGCAGGATTGGACATAATTTGGCAAAGTAAATATAAATATTTAGTTGTGGCTTGCATCTGTTTACACTGATTGATCACCAAAATGTGGGGAAGGCTGTGGATGTAGTCTACCTGGACTTCAGCAAAGCCTTTGACACCGTCTGCCACAGCAAGCTCCTAGCAAAGCTGGCAGATCATGGCTTGGACAGATTGACTCTGATATGGGTCAAGAACTGGCTGGAGGGCTGGGCGCAGAGAGTGGTGTTGAATGGTGCCGCATCCAGTTGGCAGCCAGGCACTAGTGGTGCTCCACAGGGATCAGTGCTGGGCCCAGTCCTGTTCAATATCTTTGTTGTTCATCTAGACCAGGGGATCGAGTCAATCATCAGTTTGCAGATGACACCAAGTTAGGAGCAGGTGTGGAGCTGTCAGAGGGTAGGAGGGCCCTGCAGAGGGACCTAGACAGGCTGGATGGGTGAGCAGAGGCCAATGGGATGAGATTTAACAAGGCCAAGTGCAGAGTTCTACACTTTGGCTACAACAACCCCAAGCAGCGCTACAGGCTGGGGACAGAGTGGCTGGAGAACAGCCAGGAAGAAAGGGACCTGGGGGTACCGGTAGATAGTAGGCTGAACATAAGCCAGCAGTGTGCCCAGGTGGCCAAGAGAGCCAATGGCATCCTGGCCTGGACCAGGAACAGTGTGGCCACTAGGACAAGGGAGGTTATTCTTCCCCTGTACTCACCACTGGTCAGGCCACACTTTGAATATTGTATCCAGTTCTCCGGCCCTCAATTCAAGAGAGATGTTGAGATACTGGAATGTGTCCACAGGAGGGCGACAAAGCTGCTGAGGGGCCTGGAACACAAACCCTATGAGGAGAGGGTGAGGGAGCTGGGGGTGTTTAGCCTGGAGAAGAGGAGGCTCAGGGGGGGACCTCATTGCTGTCTACAACTACCTGAAGGGAGGCTGTAGCCAGGTGGAAGTTGGTCTCTTCTCCCAGGCAACCACCAACAGAACAAGGGAACACAGTCTCAAGTTGTGATCGGGGATGTATAGGCTGGATGTTAGGAGGAAGTTCTTCCCAGAGAGAGTGATTTGCCATTGGAATGGGCTGCTCAGAGAGGTGGTGGAGTCACCATCCCTGGAGGTGTTCAAGAAAAGACTGGATGAGGCACTTAGTGCCATGGTCTAGTTGACTGGATAGGGCTGGGTGACAGGTTGAACTGGATGATCTTGGAGGTCTCTTCCTACCTGGTTGATTCTATGATTCTATGAAAAACAGTGAATTTTGCACACCGTAAGGCAGGAAACTACAGGAAAAGCAAATAAGAACAGGAGTTTTCATACACAGAAACAGGACCTAATAATGCCTTCTCATGGAACAAGTCAAGAGCCATTGCTTCGGTGGTGACAAAGTAGTATAGATATGAGGCACTCCCTTTTTTTCAAAAAGACCATCACCTTTTCTTACGTAGACACTTCAAACAAGTAACTTTTTTTTTCTTATACAGATACAGCTACATCATGACAATGTGTTGGAGTTTGTAGCTTAAGCCTCTCTATATCTGCCAAATCCAAACATCCAACGTGTCCACTCTGAAAATAAGAAGATCTAGACTCTAATTCATATCTTTAATCTACAAGATCCTTCAGGTTTCCCTCATTTTAACTCATCATGCATGTCCCTGAATGCCACTCAAATTTCTCAGTTCCCTACACCTGCTTTCTTCATGTGGATTTATGCCAGGCATGAATTTATGAGAAAGAAAATTGGAAAAAGGAGGCTGTAACCTCTCCACTAAAACTTCCTGGTTCATTTCTCCTATGTGCATCTGCCTCCTTCTACCACCCACAGGACCAGGTGAGGATTGCCATCACAGTTTTTATCTCTCACGACTAATGTATACAAATCTTCAGAGCCTATCTGATGTTTTGCATCCCAGTTGTTCATCTGTGAAATGGTACTAATAAATCACATCACAAAGATACCAGGATAAAATAAAAGTTCTTCTCACAGCTGAAATAATTAAGGTTTTTTCATAATAATTGAAAAGAAAATAACGTATTTGAAGTTCACATCTCTTAAAACTCCAGTGAAAATTTCAAAGAAATTAATAGGATTCCTTGTTCCTTATTACTTTGAAAACATAAATTGCTATGTATATACGATAATCATGAGATTATATTCTTAGATCTCATTGGAAACAATTTCTAGAAGGGAGAAGGAAAAAAGAATTCCCTGAGAACTGAACATATCCAGACAAGCAAAATAAAATAGATGAAGCTCAACTGGCCATTATCCATGATCTTGTTGCAAAGACCAGAGAGCATTTTCAGATGCAAAGTAGAATTGTGAAAGCTTCAGCCAAAAGACAACTGACATCCCTGCTATGGTGAGGAAAGACAATTTCTGTCTGTGTGTAAAGCACAGCAGTCAATGTAATGTAATGCTCAAAGCTTGAATAAAAACATCTTCATAAAATTAATGTTGAACTGACTCCACATGTTTTAATAAAATTACAGATTGGTTGGGTCTAAATAAAACTGACTTAACCCATTCTTCACCAGGGGCAAACAGAAAAACATTTTTGCCAAGAACTTTCCTCTCAAAAAATCTCTGTGCATACTATTTCCCCTTATGCTGCACTTCACACCTCGGAGGAATGGCTGTGAACACATAAAATGCACATTCATAATCCTTCTTCAAGCAGTTCTTAAAGCTCCCTTTCCAACAATGTGTATGAAAACATACTCATAAAACTGCTGAGCCTACGACAACCTTGCTTGTTTCTTGGGGTGTCCCATCTATATGTCTGCATGCATCGGTCATCTCAGGGCCCATAATTCTGGTAACTACTGAGAAGACTTCTGAGAGTCTTCTTGCTGTTCAGTGTTTGTGCACTCTGCATGACAAGAAGTTCTGAAAGACTTTTCAAACACAAAGAAGTTGCAATACTGAACAATTTCACCCTTCTGCTTTTTGAAAATAAAGCAACAAAATGCAGAATGCTTAGGAAGTGAAGATACATCTATAATCATAGAATGACTGAATCATAGCATGGTTTGGGTTGGAAGAGAGCTCTTCATGTCATCTAGTCCAACCACCTCTGCCAGGGACATTCTCAACTAGAACGGGTTGCCCAGAGCCCTGTTGAACCTCATCTTGAATATCTTCAGAGTTGAGGCCTCAACCACCTCCCTGCACAACCCATTCCAGTATTCCATCACCCTCATGATAAAGAACCTGTTCCTGACATCCAATTTAAATCTACTCTTCTCTAGTCTGAAACCATTTCTCCTCATCCTTTACAGGCCTTTGTAAACAGTCTCTCTCCATCAAAGAGGCATATCATTCTCTTCGATAGTGGATGGTACCCTGAAGCAGAAATTTAGTACCATAAAGAACTATGTTTGAACTAAAGGCTGAAAACACAGACACATACATAAGTATTTTGTGTCACATTACATAATTCTTTGGCTGTTATCTATACAGAGACTAATAAACAAATAAATTAGTAATCAGTCTGAATGATGCTACAGATCATTATATAAGATGGGAGAAGATTTGTACCCTCTTCCCTGTTACTGCTCTCAACTCTTACCTTTGTTCTTCAATCTGTTCTCTTTGGCCTTGCTGGCAGAAAGCTGAGCCTGGCAGCTGGAGAAATCCCCCTTACTGAACATTGTATATGCCTCTTTGTTTTCTGTACTTTTCCCAGAAAAGTTAGAAATCAGAGCTTAACACTGCTCAGCTGTGCATCAATCTCACCTGACAATTCATACACAAATTATTTCCAAAATAACTACCAGAGTCATTGAAAACAGCATGTTTTGAAGAGTTCTTAATAACCAACATTCCAAATCATATGCAGCCTCGAGCTTTTGTAACTTTTAAACAACCTTTTCATTAAAAATATTCTTTTCAGAGGCAACTGCATCACTGTTTTATTTCAAATCCTCAGAGAATAAAAAGGAAAACTGATTTCACATGGTTCCGTACTGATAGACATTAACATTTATCAGCTATTACAATAACAGACATGCACAAAAAAAGTGCTATTTGCTTTTTCTAAAGTGGGCTGACACTGCAAGACCACTCTCCAGTGGCAAACTGTGATATGGGCAATGCTGCAAGAAGAGGCCTACCCCCTTAGCTTTTTGCAAAGCTGGAGCTGAGCAAGCACAGTTCTGAACTCACAGTTCCAGCTGGTTCATAGAGTGAGACATTGTTGGAAAATAAGCAGAGCTGTTAAGAAGCAGCCCCCTTGTTTTTCACATTCACCCCGATCCATACCTCTACTGATGGGAAATGTAAAAAGCAGTCAATATAAAAATGTATGGCCTGATTTCAGTAGCCAAGGAGCTAATTTGGGATCCTCTGCTGGTTGCTTCTACTCTGCTTTTCAGCAGCGTCAAACCCTGTGCCTGACTCCAACAGCCATGAGAAGTCTGCTGAGTGGCTTTGAGTGGCATCCAGCTTCCCATATCTATAGGTTTATAAACAACAGTTGCTGGGCAGAACCATCCTGGAGTGTTGGCCTGAATCTCATTTGTCAATTTACCTTTTTATTTCCCCCACTCATGGAACAAAAAGTCATTGCAGGGAGAGGGGGGTAGAAATCCAGTTCATAAGTACATCTTGAGTCACCATACTGTTTCTTTGCTTACCTTTGAATCTATTGTAAATTTGTATTTGCAGGCTTTTATACTTAATGAGCCACAGCTACATCACTGGATCCAAAACATCTACGTGACACCAGCATCAGTGCGTTCTTCCGTGTGGGAGAAAAAAAAAAACATTAACATGAGTTGTACAGAGATGTGAAGCTTTTCTGCAGAAGTTATCCGGTCAAGACAATGCAATATGGTCCAGAGCATTGTATTAGTTGACCTTCCTACCACAGCCTTACAAAGTTATTTTTATATCATTTTCCTGTGAGTTCCTCAAAGCTTAAAGATCTCCTTAATTTAATGCACTGTTGAAAACTAAAGAAACTTACCAGTACCAGCTTCCTTTTCATTTAACAATGGATCATTGGTTAGCAATATCACTTCTCTTTCTGGTAGTGACAGATGATCATGGTTATTGAATGCAGCAAGAACATAATCCTGACAGCTTATGGGCTCACACTCAGCATTACCAAATACTTTTAGCAGTCATTATGGCAACTTGTTCACCTTTATATAAAACACTCTCAGGCTTAAAACACGTTTTCATATAAAATAGAGGAAATAATTTTCATGAACTGAAACTAAAACCCAAGGAGGACACAATAATAGTTTATAATGATAGGTGCAGTATTTTATTGCAGCAACAATTATGCTGTTTAGGGAGCATAAGTCAAATAAGTAGTGTTGGAGTGTGACAAACCTGTGGGCCTGTGCATGGGAACCTTTCTTCTTTTGATTTATCCACTATGGCTGCAAAGAGGGCAGAAGATACGACCCACAATGTCCCAAAGCACAACCGCCTCAACTTTTTCTCTGGCTGCCTGTTGCGTCAGTGACAGAAATGTGCGTTCCCTCAAGTGTCAATCACGCGTGAGACCGCAACCACAGCAGTGAAATGCTGCCCCGGCATTTCAGAAGGGGGAAAACAAATGCGGCCGGCGGCCCTGGACAGCTGGAGAGGGGAGTCCGGCTGGAAGCTCCGACCCATCAAGCGGCCGCCAAGTCGAAAGGCGGCTGGGCTGCCGGCGAGCCCTTGGGGAGGCGGGAAGCTCACCGCCTCGCGGCGCCCACTCTGGGCCCGATCCCGCCAGCTCCCTGTCGCTCCCACTACAGTCGGCGGCGCGGCCCGCGGGGCGTGTCCGGGCAGGCCTGCTCCGCCCCAGCCCAGCGGGACCGCGGATGCCGCGGTAGCGGACGGGGCAGGGCAGGGCTGGGAGCCGTGGAGCGGCGGGCAGCGCCATGGGACTGGAGACGGAGAAGGCGGACACTCGTATCTTCATGGACGACGACAATTTCCCGCGGAGCGGTGGCCCTGCTCTGCCAGAGCTAGAGAAGTGTAGGGAGGACGAGCTGGACCGCGACCCCAGCGGGATGAACGCCCACCTGCAGGTGAGAGCCAGAGGGGTCCCGGCCTGGCGGGCAACTGCGCCGGGCCGCGGGGCGGGCGGGGCTGCCAACGGGGACGGGGACCGGGGCGCGCGGCGGAGCGGCGGGAGGGGGTACCCCGCGGCCTCCCCTCGTCCCAGCTTTGCGTTACGGCAGAGCTGCATCTTCTTCCAGTTGGGATTCGAGGATGTGATCGCGGAGCCCGAGCTAACCCACTCCTTCGACAAAGTCTGGATCTGCAGCCACGCCCTCTTTGAGCTCAGCAAGTACCTGATCTATAAGCTCCTGACTCTGGTTCTTGCCATACCGCTGGCCATGGTCGTGGGGATCGTCTTCGCGGTGCTCAGCTGCCTGCACATCTGGTGAGTGCATTTGGTCCTCATCGGTGCGTGCGCTCTGCAAATAGCTCAGCAGAGCTCGCCTCTCACAGCATTACTGCCTAACCAGTCAACACTGTCTCTAGCTTCTGTTAACTGCTTTATTTTTAAGGGGAGATAAATGAAAACAGTGTTTTCTCTGTAATTCATTTCCCTGCCTTGCTTTTACCAAAGGTCTGGCATGTCTGTGTAAACTCCATGGGACAGAGAGCCTGTTCTACCACTTAGGTGGGATCTACTGCAATGCATTTCAGCATCAGCTGGCTTCTGGAGTAATAATGATAGCTTGTCATATGTTGATGTTTTTTAAAAACTGGTTGTTAAGTTGATAAAAAATGTATTTGAAATGAAAGGCCTCTGCAGAAGTGTTACTCACTGAGAAGTGGCACCTTCTCAGTACAGTCGCCTCTTTCATCTTTTTTTCTCACAGATCAAAGCAAGCTTTTGAGGGCCCAGTTCACCCTTTCTTTGCAACTACCATAAAATCTGCTGTCATCACTTTGCATTTGGTACATGGCCATCTCTAGGGCACTGCCCCAAGGCACTTCCATCTAAGCAAAAAAAACAAACAACCTGGTGAGCTGAGGAAGGTTGCTGATGACCGTGGCCCAGGTTCCTAGATAAATACAGCAGCCTTCCAAGCCATAGTAAACCTGGTGTACTTTAAGGAGAATACACTGGCAGAATACTCAGGAACAGTATCTCAAGACCAGAAAGACAATTATTTTGGAGAAGGAAGAAAGGCAGGTTGATGAAAATGAGGTTGAGGAAAAAAACTGAGAATCCAGCAGACTGCAGAGGAAAGGATGACTGTAGATTATCAATGCCATCCCTGCGAACCAAGATTTTCCATGCATGTGGGTTTTAGGCAAAGGTGTTTTGACTTGGATAATTCTGGAATCATGAAGAAGCTGTTAAAGAAAACAAAACACAATCCAGAAACTGGGAAACAAAGCAGTAGGCACATGTTGGTTATGTGAACATGTAGTTGCAATATCATGGGTGCAGATTTTAGTGGAATGGAAGTTTGGGTTGATGACATCGTTGGGAGTCACTTTGAAAACCAACTAATTTGAATTTTGGAGCAGAGGTTGCATAATATCCACAGGAGTTACAATGTAGTTTAGAGCTGGTCACCTGCTACTTAACCTGGTTCTCATCTTATGATGCATATTAATCTGCCCAGACTCTTAGGTCTGTCACTCTGCAGTAGTGTATCATGTGACTCCAAAATTGTATGGTGAGTGTATGGATTTTATGGAAGAATTCATCAATGACAAATGTATTAAGACTGTAATGAGCTTTTGTGCTTCAGAATGATCTTGTATCTGGATTTCATAGCCTGGGTACACAGATGTGAGTTTAACTGAACCCAGGGCTCAGAGGTCAGTTTCTATTTATGCACGTTATCCCTAGTGACTCTCTCAGGAACTGTGGGTTCTCTGTACATCTGAAATAGGACTGTCCAAATGTGGTACTTGATTTGAAAATTTCCCCTTGACTGTGTGAACACATCATTTCCACAACAACTGATTATCTTTCCCAATGTTCATTATCACTACAGAAGGGATCTTTGATTTGTGTGTTCCTTGCACCTAACATGATGGAAAAGAACTGCATAACACAGTAGCACTATCTGCACCCCCTTGGGGCCCATCCAGTGTCACCATCCAAAGCCTGCACTGTTGTCTTCCCATAACTACAAGTTGGATTTATTCCAATACAAAAGTGGAACAACACTGGGACTAAACCAGTTTATTTGCAGCATTTCATGTTCCAGATTTCTTGGGAGTGAGGAGTTCAGAGTTCCTGGTTTTGAGAGGGTAGTGCAGGTACAGAGACCCTAGATACATGGTGCTTGCTCCATGTAGCCTTGTTCGATCTGATGAAAACAGTAACCCCTTGTTTTGTGGGTGAGTGGACAGGAATCCCATAACTTTCTCTTCAGCTGTTGAAATTTCAGGGGAAAACCCTGTACACACCCTCTTACATGGCTGCCTGCAGGAGACCTGAATCATCCAAGCCAGTGAGATGATGCCTTGGATCTGTCATAGGCAAGGCTTTCGTTAGGCTAGATTTGAAGGTGTTTCAACAACTTTTGGAAGTGCTTAGGCACAAAGCTCTGTTGATCATACATGTTGTCTTAGTTTTGTCAGTGTGCTAAAAATCCACAGAAGTCTCGCTCAGCGTTGTTCATGCATAAAGACCTCATGAATTGCACCACTCATACCTGATAGCAAATGTTTTTCATCAGCAAAAAGATTGCTAAAGAAAGAAGCAAGTGTGTGAGACTTCATAAACAGCAAAAAGAAATCTGAGCAAGAAGTGTGTAATAATGCACTTCAATTTTCATTTTCAGCTCTGAAGATGGAGTGTATTCTGTTCTTGCTCTTAAACTGACTGCTTGAGACAAGATCCAGGCTTATATTACCTGATAAAAGATAATGATAGGCTAAAACTGTGCCAGCTAGCAGGTTGGTGACCTACATACAAGACAATTCAAGGAAGGCTCTTTATCCACATTTCTTCTCCTTTAATAATGGCTGTCATTCTCATCACAGACTACACATGGTAGAATTTGTCAGAGTTTTAACATCTTTCTGCGAATATTAGCAAGCTTTTAAACATATCCTTAGATTAAGACTGTTCAAGTTATTGATTTTTTGAACATGAGCATAGTTTTCCAAGTAGTACATGCCAAATAATGATATTTATTATGGATTAGGGACTGATTCTTGTACCAGCCATGTTTGCCACCTCTTGGAAATCAATGCTTGAATTTTATCTATGCCTTATTGTGCTCTTGTCTGAATTCTGTTCTGGTGTGTTACATATTTATACTAATAATCAGTGCTTCATTTGAGAATCCATAACTTGAGTCTTGGATCTGAGACGTAATCTAAAGAACAAGGACTCAGACAGCTTTGTGCTGTTATTGTCAGCTGGAGCAGTAGGTGCTTAGGGCTTCTTTTGGCTTGATCTTCGTTCACAGTGGTAAGATGTAGGCAGGGACTTAGATACAGAGTAGATATGGACATACATAATCTCCCACCTTTCTTCACAACCCTACTTACATACCTTACTTCTATCATACTCATCCACAAAACAGTTTCCCTACTGGATGTCCAAAATCAAAATAAATTACAGCAAGGCTATGAAGACCCACCAGATATTATGACTCTTCTTTCATTTCCAGTATATATCCCCTGGCTTCTAAAGAGGAAGTAGGTGGATGTTTTCTTGCTTCCTCTTTAGTTTTATCCTTTCAAGTCGACCTAGTTCCTGGCATATATAATGTTTGGGTTTAATGTATTGCATATATTATGCATGGGTCCTGGAAGGCTTTGGTGGTTCTCTCCTGCCTCACTCATAAGTATCCTGAGGGTTAACGGAACTCACCAAGAAGCTCTGCAACCACTAGGCAATATTTATCCAATTGTTCACAATACTTGTTTGTATTGTAGATCCATGTAAGAATTTTAATTCAAAACAATGATGTAGTACATGCCCATACTTGGAATTAGGTAATTTAACCACTGAATGGCATAACACTTAATAGGTGGCATTAAGATATGTCTGAGGTTTCATTTTGAAAACCTTTACAACAGAGTATGTGGTTCTTCATTTTGAAGTGGGAATCTAGATTACTAGTTAATGACTACTCCGACCACTTTGCCCAACTGTGAAAAGCTGAGCTGCTTTGAACTGAAAATACTCTTATTGGTGGGGATTAAACTGTGGTCTGCCCTTTCCAAGAGGTGTCTGGTTCTCAATCATGTTCCCTCAGGAGAACATTTTTCAGCAGAAAAGAAGTAATGTGAGTAAAAGTGAGAAATGTTGGTAGGTATAATTTTGTAGATGTCCTGCCTTGAAGAGAAAATAGGATAGGATAGAAAAAAAATGATAATTTGTTCTTTTGAGTTCCACAGTTCCCAAAGAGGTGATTCATTTGCTTTTTAAAATAATAGCTATTATATAAATATATATATATACATACACACATTGCAATATTCAATGAGAGGTCATATAGGCAGTTGAAATACCTTGCAATGCTTCAGCTTAGATGCCAAATTCAACAGAGCTTTGATTTCTTCCCAGTGCTGTGCCATGTCATAATACTACTGGTACAAATATTGCAGCAAGTGTTGACATCTACGAGATATGCCAACTTTACTTCCACTGTTAGACATTTCTCAAGTAAGCAGTTATTGTCTCTCTGAATAAAAGTGCAAACTGGGGAGAAACTATAGCACTGAGAATAGAAGATGCAAATACTTGTTTCATGTGTCACAAAACTGAATACGTAGCTCCTAGTAGCACTTGGTTATTTATTTTTCATGTGTGTCTGGTCACTCCACCAAAGGCACATCACACTCTGATAATCTGGAAATCACCAGAAGTAAGGTAACATACCCTATGCAGGACAGGATGTGTATGTATGTACTTGTAGATACAAATATAGACACACACTTTTTAGAAAATATCTTCTACTTATTTCTCATGTCTGAAGGATTTTATTTGCTGAGGAAAGGTGTTTGATTACTGGTCTAAGTAGGCTAACTTTTGTTTTAATATTTATTAACTAGCTGTGCTTGGTAGCATGTTTCATACCTCCTCCTGTGGAGTTAGCCTCCATTGGTTTTGGCATGCATTTACCATAAAATGCAATAGCGAGTGCTAAAAGATTATAAAACATTACCCAAACATTTTTATATTTACTGTATTTGACATTATTGAAAGAGGTTGAGTTCTGGTACCATGTGAATAACCACTACAGAAGTTTCAAGTAGCTTGATCATTGCTTTTCCAGCCTTCCCTAGTGACAGCCTGATGATTCACTACATCTTTCTGTGAGACTTCTGCATAGTGTGGTATTTGGTTAGTTGTATTTTGTGTGATCCTGTCAATAGAAGGTCCAATATAAAGGTCAAATTTTCAGCCTAACACCACCATGGCCACTAAACCATGTCCTGAAGTGCCATGTCTACACATTTTTTTAACACCTTCAGGAACAATGATTTCACCACTTCCCTCTGCAACTTATTCTAAATCCTGGCCACCCTTTCAGTAAAGACTTTTTTTTTTCCTAATATCCAATCTAAACCTTCCCTGATGCATTTTCAGGCCATTTCTTCTTGTTCTATTACTTAATAGTAGGGAGAAGAAACTCACACCCACCTTGTTGCAACCTCCTTTCAGGTAGTTGTAGAGAGCAATTAAGTTTCCCCTCAGACTCCTCCAGACTAAACAACCCCAGTTCCCTCAGCTGCTTCTCCTAGAACCTGTTCTCCAGGCCCTTCATGAACTTTACTGTCCTTCTCTGGACATGCTCCAACAACTCAATGTCCTTCTTGAGGGGCCCAAAGCAGAACACAGCATTCGAAGTGCAGCTTCACCAGTGCCAAGTTTAGGGGCATGATCACTTCCCTACTCCTTCTGGTCACACTAGGACACAATGACCTTGGGGGTCTTTTCCAATCCAAGCAATTCTATGATTGTATGATTTCTGTTTCTCTCCAATGCAGTCAGATATAGATAGATAGATAGATAGATGGATAGATAGATGGATGGATAGATAGATAGATGGATGGATGGATAGATAGACAGATAGATAGATAGATAGATAGATAGATAGATAGATAGATAGATAGATAGATAAGCAAGCAGGCCACCTTAATTTTAGATGGCAGCAAAAGAGCAGTGACATAGCCTCTAGCCTTTTTAAACTAACTGAAATGGAAAAGAGGTGAAGTCAACACAAGCTGAGTAGTCATTTCTGGCATTTTCCCTGTGTTGCTTGGAGAAATACTTTTTGTTTGTTTGTTTGTTTTCCTTTGCATTACTGGTGTTTATGAGCTGTATTCTAACAGGTGGAGCCTTGCTTTTATTCTGTAGAAATTATTCTGTATGCAGTGATATTATAGGTGGTTTTAAAACATATAGTTTACAGGGTTCAGTTTAAAACTAGGGACACTTTATTCCACTAATGCTCACAGTTCCATAGGGTGTGTATATTACTAGCTGTTTCAGCAGAGACAAAAGAAGAAAAGGTTTCAGAAAAGCTATTCTTATTTAAATCCATCTGGGTTAGCTTAGAGTGCAGCACACACATGCTAGTAGATGGTTTGCATTGTGTGATAAAAGCTGAGAATCTGGCTAGATAAATACTAAAAATAGTTTGTTTTGACTTTCTACATTTCCAGACTTTATTTTTTTTTTAATGTGCCAATTCTTTTCTCTATTTTGGTATTTTGAGCAACACTCATTGGGAATACACACTATTTACCTTTTTTTTTTTTTTTTAATAGACCTATGATGAAATAGCAAATTAAGTATTTTCCTGTAATTCAAATAAAAATCAATAAGGTTCTGCAGTAGAATTATCTTGTTACAATAATGGGATCTTAAATTCTGAATACAACAGCAAACTGGGATGGAGTTTATTACCTTTATCAAGAGAATATAGAGCTTCTTCTACCTAATTTAGGAAATAAATGCCATATATGTAACAAGAGATTTTTTCCTAAAACCTTCCTCCAGTACCACCTCAGTACTACATAGATTATTTATCCATTTCATTTGTAAATAAGAGCATCCAGTTTATAAGAAATGACCATGGGGTTTGGCCAGTAAATTATTAAGAAAGGAGAACAACTTAAGAGTGGAATTAGTTGTCCTGTATCCAATGCTCTGCTGAAATGCCCATATGTGCATTTCTGGCTCACTTCTGTTGTTAGTATGCTTGTTTTAAGCCACCACTAATGACATTGCTTTGGAATTGGAATGCATGGAGAACATCCCCAGATGCTCACAAGGTGGATGCACAATACTTTCAAATATGCACTTTGAGTGAATAAAAAGATCTTTTACTTGACCAGGAGTTTTGACCTCCTTCTACATCAGTTTCTCATCCATGGATAAAAAACTTTAGAGGGTCAGCAATATCCCACTTTTCTAAGGTTCAGCATGTCTCTGCACTATAGTAATCTGGTGTAACCAGACATTGTGGTTTTGTTTAGGTTATTGTAACAACTGGTAAGAGCCATGTTAGATTGGTAGGACTGGGATGAGAATGATGATGCGTATGTGTTCTTGCGCATTTGTACCCCGGGAGATATCAGAGCAAGAACAGATCATAGAGTACTGTTCTCAGCTGATCAAACTGGGGAATGTAGCATTTTTGTTAAGGTGTGAAGACCTACACTCAGATATGTCCACAGTGTAGATGAATTCTTGGCAGATGACTCTCCTCATCAGTTACAGTGGCATAGCACCAGGCTTGCAGCGTATCATATACACCAACCCTCCAGCAGCAGGGAGAGAGCAGCAGAAGTTCACCCTTGTAAAAGGCATGTGCAAAACTTAGCTCAGCATTGCCAATTAGGAATAAGGAGAGACAGAACAAAAAGAAAGCTAGGAGCTCCTGTCTCCCTCCTGTGTTTTACACAAACAATCCTGGCCAGATACCCACATACAGCATGGTGATGCTGTGTGGGCAGGAGCAAGACTGTGAGCAAATGAAATTGATGGAGAATGAGTGAACGAGTGTACAATCAACTTGTTTAGAGATTTAGAGCTATAGAATCATTCACACTTCTGTTTGGTTGTCCTGATTTCCCTGTGCTATAGAAGCAGTCTTCAAATCTTCCATTTTCTCTTTTACAGGATTGTTGTGCCTTTTGTGAAAACCTGTCTCATGGTCTTGCCTTCAGTGCAAACTGTATGGAAGAGCCTGACAGATGTTTTCGTCACACCATTCTTTCAGAGCCTGGGCCGATGCTTTGCCATGATTAATATTCGTCTGGACCAAGAGTAACATCAGGGATGCAACACAGCTGTAACTGTAGCTAGTGTGATACCTCTTTGCTAACCTAACATACAAGCACTTACATTCATTCCAAACTATTACACTTCAAGACTGGTTTAAGTGAGAACATGATATTTTTCTCTAAAACACATTTATTTTCAGGGAGATCAGCTGAAGAATAAGTAGGCAGTTTTCATAGTTTGGTATTTTAACAAAAGAGTGAATGCAGAGTATGTTGGCAACACTTTATTTTAATGGTACGTCGATTGTTAGGTTACAGGAGAATTCTCATGGAGGTTTAACAGCCACCACAATGATAATGATTGGCATTATTACTGTAAATATTGAAGTAGACTGTGATACTTCAGGTGAAGCAGACCTACATTGACTTTATTGCAAGGATCATTTTTGACCCTCACTATGCAGAATGATCAACTTGATACTTTATTATCAGCAGTTAAAATGAACGTGACTCACTGCGCAAGTATACTGGGAACTGTTGTGTAATTCTCCTACACTGGGGAGGAATAGCTCCCTGGAAGCTTATCCCTTAAAATAAGGTGTTAGCTAATGATTTGGAATATCAGCTAATCTGTATATTTTATTTAATGAGAGATTAACTTTGCTGTATATTTTGTTCCTTTGTAAATGGCACGTGATCATTTTCTTTGAAGCAGTATTTCTGAATTATATCTGAATTTTAACCAGCTTATTAGACCACAAGACAATGCAAAAAATTCGGTTTCTAATTTTTAAGGGTTGTCATGCAATTCATTATATATGGATGCGTGTAAAAGCAAAGATTCTAAGCATTTCATACAAGACTATGCAAAAGGGTTGGACATATCTGTTTATGAGAAATTATTTTCATTAAATAGGGATGTGGTGAATGCAAACTTGCCTATTTCTGTGTATTATCTGTGTGAATATCGTGATATTTAAAACAGACACTATGCTGGCACTTTAGCAAGGTAGCAAGCTCACATAGAAGGCAAGTGAGTTTACTTTGTATCCTTTTCTTGTCTTCCTTACCTACTGACTTGCTTAATTACTACTTCAAAGCCTATCTGCTGAAAAGCCCTTCTTCCTTCTCCAAAGCCCTTCTTCAGAAAGAAATAGATAGCACTTTGTAAATGAGAATAACAGAAAGTATGCAGAGGTACATTAAAATTAGATTGGCCTTCTGATGGGCTTATGCTGCTGTTTTCTTTAAATACAAATGATAAGTTGCAATTGTAAAATGTATATATTATTTTTAAAATGTTACTTTAAAATTTATATCAGAGATTTCTTAGCAAACAAAAGACACATAATAAAACAATACAACATCAGCTTTTTCATATTTTCAACTTCACTTTTCCAGGTTTTTCAACCCTTTAAAAAGCTCTTAAAATGCCAAATTGCATTAGAACACTGTGCAGTTCCTCTAGAATATGGGAGAGGGGAAAGAAATGGATGAACATCAATACGGTTCTGCTACTAACAACTGCATCTAATTTATTTATAGTGGAAAGTTACGTATCTCAGTGCATAATTAAGCCCACACAGAATGATTGCTTTCTCTGAAGCAGGTCTCTCAATGCAGAATTCTGGCTACATTCAGAAAAACACTTTTTATGAGTACATGCTTTATTTACCAGTGAGCTGCCAGATTTTCCTTTTCTTGTTTATTGGCCTACAGAAGCTAGCTGACACTGTATATTCTTTTGTATATTGAGAACATCTTTGTATGTTAAAAGTATTTTTACTGTTTGTGCCATTTAGAGGTGGATTCATATGGCTTATCAAAACTGGATCTTGAAGATTAGTGCCCGTGGAAGCTTCTTTGGAGTTGTTTTTTTCTGACCAAAAAAAAAAGCTATCTTGCTGTTCAGATGTGCTCTTCAAGATACCTTTCTTATGTTAAAAGTGGAATATCTCTTTTGAAAATAAAAATTGATCAGGCCATGCTTGAATTCTTTGGGGAGGTATTTTCTTCTACAACATCGAGGGATTTTTACAAAGATGTTTTCCACAGAAAAATATTCCCTTGGTTAATTAATTAAAAAAACAAACAAACAAAAAAAAACCCACCCAAAACAAAACAAGAAGAAGAAGTAAATCATACTAGCCTTTGTGTCTAAAAGGAGCCCTGTAAAAGTCTAAGCTTGGAGGGAACTCAGGTTTGGATCCAGACTTTGAAAATTAGGCTGTTCCCTAGAGAAAAATATATCATTTTAGGTCATGCACTCCTGGATATATGTATTCTTAAGTAGCTTACTGAAGTCATCTGGCTCTAGCTACCACAGAAAAGTAAGTAGAACATTTGGTTTGCTGATATTTTGGTTTAGGCTTGTTAATTAGTTCTTTTCACCGTTGCTTTAGCTGTTAGAAAACACAAACAAGCTTGTAATTAAGTTATTAAAGCTCTTAGTTTCTTCTGTATTTTATAGCAGTATCTTCCTCTGGAACGGATGTGCTTGTCAAATACACATACTTCATCCATGGAAGTAATAATGAAAGGAAGTGCAAATATCAAAGAGTCTTAGATACTTAGGTGTGAATCTGCCTCAAGCAGCTCTGGCTGATGTATATTGTCTGAGTTTTACTGACTTGACGGCTCTGATAGATATTCCAAAGCTCTACCACAGGTGGTATTGTCAATAGCTGACAGCACTGTTGGACAACAGGAGCTGAACAGGCACTGGCACTGAATTGTAATCTTCAATTCAGGAATAGGTTTCTAGAATCACAGAAAGTTGGAAGTTGGAAGAGACAAATCATCCCAGCTGATCCCTTAACAGCAACTTACAAATGAGAATTTAAGCAAGGAGTTCACAAACTTTTTCTCATTGTGTGTGACAAATGAAAGAAAACACCTGATTCGGGTGCATCTGCTTCGATGCATCTTCTTCCACTCTATGGAACAGGGGAAATCCTGTTGCTCTTAAGAGTAAGCTTTCTATTATCATGGTGGAGCTATGAGGTTAAATAAATGTCAGATGTTCTAATTCTAGCCTGCCTTATGTTAATGCAGACCTTAGGTTTATAATCATGAGCTGGAGATTCAGTTCTGTCAAGCAAAATATTTCAGCATCTTATTTTTCATGAAGATCGTAACTAACATACAGAATTAATATTGGAATTGTGTTAATGGACTTGTTTCTTTTAATTCAGACAGAACTTTAACCTGGCCCTATAGCTATTTCCTAAAATCCTTCTAATCTGGTTCTATAGCTTCTGTGTTTATATCTTATCTTTTCCCATCCTCACAGTATCACAGCATCACCAAGGTTGGAAGAGACCTCACAGATCACCAAGTCCAACCCTTCACCACAGAGCTCAAGGCTAGACCATGGCACCAAGTGCCACGTCCAATCCTGCCTTGAACAGCTCCAGGGACGGCGACTCCACCACCTCCCTGGGCAGCCCATTCCAGTAGCCAATGACTCTCTCAGTGAAGAACTTTCTCCTCACCTCAAGCCTAAATTTCCCCTGGCGTAGCTTGAGGCTGTGTCCTCTTGTTCTGGTGCTGGCTGCCTGAGAGAAGAGAGCAACCTCCCCCTGGCCACAACCACCCTTCAGGTAGTTGTAGACAGCAGTAAGGTCTCCCCTGAGCCTCCTCTTCTCCAGGCTAAACAATCCCAGCTCCCTCAATAGTTACTTCTTCCCTCCATCAATTGGAATAAATACTTAACAGAAACTTTGATACATTAGTAAATGAGAAGCCTTTTTCCACCTGTCAAAAAATCCTCCCTCAGGCATACTCTTGACTGGAAAGCTCAATATATCCCTGCAGCACTGGGACCTCAGATCACACACTCATATCTACTGGAAGTCAAAGAATGATAGGTCTATTATTTTTACAGGGTGGGGTCACTCCCCCACCTGCAGAGATCGAGCTATTGCTGTTATGTTCTGTTAACTCTCTTTTTAAAAGGCATGGAAAATACATGTGTTTGAGGTTTGGGGTTGGTTTTTTTTTAATAAAATTTCCAATTAAATAGGGTGAAGCACCAATATTCTGATGGTGTTGCAAGTTAGTAGACCATGTTCATAAAAACTGCAGTATAAGACCTCCCATAAGTATATCGAACCAGAAGCTATGCATTAAAACCTGAGAGACTTTCT
This sequence comes from Tricholaema leucomelas, assembly GCA_013400475.1. NCBI lineage: Eukaryota > Metazoa > Chordata > Aves > Piciformes > Lybiidae > Tricholaema lacrymosa > Tricholaema leucomelas. The sequence continues at coordinate 511,613 of WAAF01013988.1, forward strand.
TCATGCAAAAATTTATAACTGAGCATAGAATTAATGAAGGTAACTTTAGCTTGGTGACACTAATCTTCCTAAGTTTATTGCAATAAAATGAAAATGTCTTCTGTAGAGGCAATTCAGAGGAGATTAGATGGGTTCCTGCTCTGAATCATCCTCCAGGGAAGACTCTCTGAACTAACTAATGCAAAATGTTTGGCTCAGCTCCTTTCCTCTACTACATAAAATATTGTATTTGCTGCAGAAATTGGACAGACCTATGGAAGGAAATAGAGCTTCATGTAAGTAGTAGGGCAGATTTGTGCCTTGAAGTCAGGGAGGAGTGTCACCTGTCCTGGATGTTTGATTTTGTCTTTTGTCTGACTTTCCCCTTCAGCTGCAAATAGGAGGAAGAAGGACCCCCTCAAAAGGCATTTCCATCTAAATGGAATAAAATGTAGAGATCTACATTTTTATTTCAAACATTGAGGAAAGTTTATTTTTCCAACTGCCTCAGTTTAGCAACAGCTGCTTTTTCACCCCATGTCCCTACCTCAACCTGCTTTTTACTCTACCTTGTCAGAGCTATCACAATGCTACAACTCTAAGATAGGATTGGCCATGAAATGCTTTGACAGTGAAACTTTGTGAGAGAAAGTCCTAGTAAGCCTCAAGGGGTGGGCATTTAAGCGCCATTAATGAGACTAGTTCTTGCTGTCTGGAAGGCACATGAACAATTAATAATGTATTAAGAGTGGCAGAATGGTACAGAACAGTGTTGACATGGACCAGTGTTTATGGTCCAGCTCAGTATTTGTCAAGGAATTTTATACTGAAAAGGGCTGAGAAAAGAGTAACTTGATTTGTGCAAGGTCTGGTGGAATTAAAGCTTTAAATATGCCTCTCCAACCAAGATAATTACAATCTATCTCGACTGAGACCTAAAGGGACTAGCTCTCATAAGAGGTACTGGCACCTACCACAGTATGAAGATAAGAGTCAGACATTTAAATTCCAAACTGTAGTCCCTGCCCAGATGCCACCCAGCCAGGAACATGTCTAAACTCAGAAAGCACCTCCCTTTCGTGTAACTTTCCCAGAGTACCTACAGTTTTACTTTTGTCATGCCCAGAGCCACCCTTGTTTCAATTTTGCATCTTACTTGCATCTAAGACCAGTCAAAATCCCCAAATAAGAGAACAGATTGCCTTCAACACTTTAAAATACACTTACTGTGTATCAGAATAGGGCAGTTCCCAAAATGCACTTCCCCAGGACTGAGTTCAAAGGCACAGATGGGCAAAAAATGACTTTGAGTCTCTCAGGTGTTGGATTACTTCTCCTAGCCCTCAGGCTATTGTGAAATGTATTATGGCAGCAGTGCTTCCATATAACAGGATATCACTCCTAGCTGAACGTCCTGAGAAGGAAAAAATAGGGGATCTCTCCCTCTCCTGGTGTAACTACTTCTTCGATGAACAAACAGGCCAAATAACAAATAGATTCATGAAAGCATGATTCTACATACTGGTGGTGAGGGGTACCCTTCTCAGTGCAAAAGTTCTTATCCAGTGACTTATAACTGGAAGTATAAAAATCCTCCAGATAAAACAGGAACAGGATGAGCACCCTGAATCCTTCAGGACTGTAAGTCTGTGGGGGAGAAAAAAAAAAGGAACACTGGCCTGGATGCTTGGATATTAAACCTATCCCAATGCTTGCTATCATGCAGCAGATGGAGGACAATAGCACAGCTGATAACAGCTCACCAAGAATTTTGGCAGCTCAGGCTTTCATACATCAAAACGTCTAAGAATGTGCATAAATGACGCAATTAAGCAACTGAACAGAAGACACTAAAAGAGCAGTGATTTTCCTCTCCTTAGCCTCAGGTTTATAAGTGCTCTGTACTATGTCAGGCTCCTTACTGACACTCTCTGTTACCTGACAGCCTTCTGTTGAAACTATACGTAAAGAATAGTTTCCCAGAGCTGATTCTAATCTTGCTGAATGTATCAGGAGTATTGCTAATACCATAACTAGAATAATTGCACAAGCTTAAACTGAAAAAAAAAAAAAAAAAGAAAGAAATAGATAGTAACGGTGTATAAGGACTGGAGAAGCAGGGGACGTTTGATATCACACAAAGATATTCAGTGAGTGCTCATGCAGATTCAGTTCAGTTTCATGACTCATTTTGTGATGACTCTTTGAGGAATTTTCTCCAGTCCATTTTTTTTTCCCTGCTGGCTTCTGGGAAGAAATGTTTCCTACCCATGCCAAAAACTCTTCTTTTCAAAGCTCAATGAGAAGACATTTTGGGTTGCATTTCCAAGGCCAGCTTGAGTTTCTACAATGCCTGGCAATTTTAGGACACACCTGAGTAACTGTTGACAGTAACTGAAAATGGGCCATAAGCCTTTGCACTTCTAGAAGATTCTTGCAAGTCTTTACCACATCTTTTCAAGTTGAGCTATACTCTTCCTCCATATGTAACGGGAGCACTTTGCAGAACTCTTGCGTGCATCTACACCAAGTCTCTGGCTATTAAATGCCTTTCCCACACAATCATGCCAGAGACAATGGGCATCTATCTCTTTCCATTTCTGCAGACACAACTTCCTCGCTCTTACATCTTGGTAGCAGCCATGTTATTTTCTGTGTAGGCTGTATTCAAGTTCAAGTGAGCACTGCTAAGCTTCATCAGATGTGATGGCTCGTTTCAGTTTGTATGCAGCCTATTCTGGGATTCATCCCATAAAGTTTACAAATTCCACTAGTTTGCAATATTCATCTAGCTTCAGTAGTTGCATGACTGAGAAATGTCTTTTTTAAAGGGCTGTGGTTCTGTGGAAACCATTCCAGGACCAAGTCAGCATTTCAAATTAACAAATACATATATATTTTTAAATTAGTCCTTGAGAGATTCAATAATACTGAATTATGGATCAGAATCTTCTGATTTATGTGTGGGGACACTGACTAATTGAAAAGCTTTTCTAGGTATGAAAATGAAGAGCTGTTGGGAGGTGTGCGTGCGTTCAGATGGGTTGAAAGACTGCAGAGACTACATCCCTCAAGAAACCCATTTGACACTATGTACACACAAATGCTTCGACAGCTGAAGATGTTTTAACGATGCCCTAAAGTGAATTATTGCATCAATAGAAAAGTTACTTTTAAAGATTACAACTAGCTTGGAAAGTTGGAAAACGTCCATCCAAAGCATTTGTTCTAATGTTTATGAGGAACATAAACTCTTAAAGAAAGTTCACTGCTAACTGATGACCATATCAGTACTACATGTCCATGTGGACCACATTTTCAACAGGTGCAGTTATTTACATCTGTGGAGCCAACATCAATCTTAGCCAGTGGCTTTTTTGAGGTCATTCCTCTGTTGAATTGGCAAAGCCAAATATACTGAAAGTTAAGAATTTTCTACTTCTGTTGCTGCAATTCTATGCTAAATGGCATAACACTAAGCGAACACTATTTTTCTGTTAAGATTACAAATTTTTCACCATGTTCTGATTTCCTAACAGAAAATGATGTCTGCAAACAACAACAAAATAGAATTCATATAGTGGAATTGCAACTCTGACCCAAACCATCTTGGATACAATGAGGAATTCTTATGGGTTTTACACTAACATATGCCTCTGAGGTTACAATAGTCCTTGAGAGAAGTGCATGGCAAAATGTCACCATCCCACTTGTCCTCTTAAAAGTAAATTGCAGTGGTTAATATGCATGGCAGACGTGCACCGATCAGTTTCCTTCCCAGGAAAAATACAACACAGTTAAAGTGCAGGACTGTTAAATATTTGCATAGTTTTGAAATGAACCAGTTGAGAAAATCTCTTTTTCTTCATCCCAAGGATGTCCAAGTTTCCACAATTGTTCCTGGGGCAGCGATGACTATGTGTAAACTATTGTCAGTGCCGGGGGTAGGCGGGGGAGCGCCACAAACGCCTCGCTAGTTCTGGACGTGAAACAAAACTGACGTTTTCCATCTCCTCATTGCTTCCCTGCCCCCGCCCCAGCCTGCCCGGGCGGTTCTGCCGCATGCAGGCACCGTCGCCCCCCGCAGCCCAGAGGCTGGGACCTCCTGCCGGTGGTCGCAGGCAGCCGCGGCAGGGAGAGTGGCGCTGGAAGAACTCTGCCCCTGTTGTGTCGCTGTCCTCGTGCGGTGTACCCCAAGTTTCCAGAACAGGGTCCGCCTGCTACCAGGTTGTCGGGGCAGGGCTGCTTTCCCCTCCCACCCACGGTGGTTCCCAGCCCCGTTACGATACGCTGGGCCCTACCGCTGCTTGTCATCCGCCCAGCCAAAGGCAGGGAGCAGCCCCTGGCCTGTAGCCAGCAGGCTCCCTCACAGCTACCTCCCCCTGGCTAGTCGCTCCGCAGAGCGGGATCCTCCTGCCTCCGGTCCTACGAGTTATAGCGCAGAGACACCCGCGGCAGAGCCGCCAGGCCGGGCCAGCATGTCCGGTACCAAATACATAGACGCAGAGGTAGGACCGCCGTGGGGAACGGAGCCGGCACGCTGCTAGCGCTCCGCTGCCTGCCCCGGCACCGAGTACCTACAGCTACTCGGCCTCCCCGAGCCTCCCGCCGACTGCAGCGACCCAACCCGAAAGAGGACGGGGTCGCGGGGGAAGCTCGGGGGGCAGGGCGGGCAACCGGGCACCTGCAGGCAGGGCAGGTGGCCCCGAGGGGTCGGGGCCGTGGTGAGGGAGATATACGAAGAATGCCAGGGCAAAGGGGTGCAGTGATGGCCGTGCGGGAAGGGCGATACAGTGAGGACACTATAGTGAGGATAGTACGATGGATGCGCCGGGTTGGGGGGAGCACGGTGAAGTCCACGCAGCGAGGGTCATAGGACGAGAGCTGCGTGGGAAGGGTAACATGGGGATGGCAGCGTGGGGGTGATGGTATGGGGAGAGTTACGTGGGGATGACAGCGTGGGGGTTGAGGTTTGGAGAGCGTAACTTAGCGAGGACAGCGTGGAGCGGGCGGTATGGGTAGGGTGCTGCCCTACTCGGGGAGCCCCCGGCCTCTCCCTGCGCTGCCTCTGGAAGCCGCGGCTACGCCCTCTCCCGCTTAGGGGCGGCTGCTCCGCCCTGGGGCAACGCAGCGGGTAAGGGGGCCGGGCACGGGCGGTGCGGGGCGCCATGGGGCTGTGCCCGGGACATCTGGCGGTAGCAACAGGACTGAGAGCCAGTGCCTGGCGCCGCGGGGGTGTGGTTGGTGCCCTGTGGCCACGGTTAAATAGCCGGGGCAAGAGCCGCCCCGCAGCGAAGCTCCCGCTGCTCCACGCACCCCGAGGGACCCGGTGCCGCCTCCCCTAGCCCGCCCTCCTGCGCGGCCCTGCCCTGCCCTCCCCGGCTCGGCTCTCCCCTCCCGCTCGCTCTCCCTCTCCGCAGGGCTTTCTGTACACGGCGCCCATCAGGGAACAGGGCAACATCTACAAGCCCAACAACAAGATGATGGCAGATGAGCTGAGCGAAAAAGCGGTGCACGACGTGCACACGAAAGAGATCGACCTGGTCAACCGGGACCCCAAGCACCTCAACGACGACGTGGTCAAGGTGAAGGGGATCGAGGCGGGACGGGCGAGGGACGATGCCAGGCAGAGTGAGCGAACACTACCAGGGCGACAGCAGCCCGTGACCCGCTCCCCTCCACCTGCTACCGCAGGGAAAGGGCCAAAGGGGTGTTGTAGTTTATTTATTCTTTGGTTTGTAGGCGACAGTGTACAGGCAAGAGACCGGCAGCGGGCCAGCGCAGCCCGCTGGTGCTGCTTGCAGTGGCGGGTCGCGGTGCAGCGCGGTGGGGTTGCGTCCTTCCCCAGGATGCCCACGCTTTCCCAGCCGGGGCGCTGCGGGCCGGGCACTGAGAAGCCACGGCCCGCCGGGACGGGAAACAGCTCTGTTCGGCGCGGGGTTTCCGCTGCTGTGCGACGACAGGTCAGCTCTGCGGCCGGGACATCCCGCCCGGCACTAGAGGGGGAAAGTGGCGTGACCTTACATGACATCAGTAGAGGGATTTTCCTTCCTTTGGGCACGTAAGAAGGCAGGGCAGGGAGGTGGCACCAAACCAGCGCGGTTCGGGATAGCAGCCCTGCTAGGCATGGCCTGAGGGACAGGTCATCTTCCCTGAGCCAAGCGCCTGCAAAACCGGGAGGGACTGGTGGTCGTTGGGGCTTGTGTCTTTGTTTTGTTCTCCTCGGTGTTTTTCCTTCTCCCCAGAAATGGTACATGGAAAGAAGCTAAGCAAAATCTACTGTGCCCTTGTCTAGACTTTTGGTTTAGGTTTTCAAATTGGAGTTTGACTGCTTTAGTAAGTTGTAGCCAATGGAGATTTTTTTTTTGCTTGAAATCACTTTGTTCAGAAAAAAACATGGATTTTTCGCTTGGCAGACAAATTTTATACCGTGCATGTGAAAATTGAGGATGCTGTCATCTGGGCTTGCTAGAACCTAGGAAAAACATGAATTGCCCAGTTGTAGTGGGTGACTAAGCCAGTAAAACTGGCTTATTTAGTGTCCAGCAGAGTCAGACTATCTGCAGTTCACCATGTTTGTTGGTCAGGAAGACCCATTATTGAAAGAGAGACATATTGCATTGTTTCCAGAGAATCAAAAGGTGGGACTCCAGTTCCTGAATGTATGTGAGTAAAGTGATTCATGCTGTGTGCAAACAGTATAGCATGGTCCTGAGTAACCTGAAATTCCACTGACTTCAACACAAATTGAAGGTGCTGAATACGATCATGGATCGATGCTAAGAGGTGTCCCACAGAGCAGACTGTATCTTTAAAGAGCCATTGTCAGCATTGTGATCTAGAAAGAAATGGTGTAAGTTTTTACTTGTTTAGAAAAAATAATCTCTGTACCTGAGAATACTAAACTTCCATTTACATTGTTGATTTGTAAAATGGAAAGAGCAATTTTTTTTTAATTCTTCCCATGGAGTAGCAGCTGATTAGACAGGGAATGCAAGAGCTAAGGAATGAGAGTGCATCATGGCTTTCTGCGTACATCAACAGAAGTCCCCAAAGCAACCAAACCTTCTGAGGATGAGTCATAGCCCCCAAGCAAGTCATAATCTGTGTGTCCACAAACTTAACTAGGGAAAGAAAGGTCCTGCTGGGAAAAGAAGAAGACCAGTGATGGAAAAAATGTCCTAACAGACTTAAAAGAAACTGTAGCATGCAAAGCCTGTCCTGCCCTCTTTTGCCTCCTAGCAGAGGCAGTGATTAAGAAAATTTGTTACATCCAATCATCTAAAAGAAACTTGGAAAATAGGAATTATAGGACTGGAATAAACAAGCTTTTCAGTTTGTCCTTTTGCCATAATAGTGAACGAACACATTCATTGAAAACCAGCAAACATCCAGAATACTGGTACTGTCTCTGTGTCAGCAAGTGAGCTCCTGGTAGTGAATGTAGTCACATCAAGACACGAGGATGTACCAAAATGAATTTGATGTTAACCAAACAAGATCCATTTTGCATCATAAACCCAGCAGTATTTGTACAAAATGCGGCCGTTGTAAAGGACTGCTCTTCTGTACTGTCGCAGGGATAAGTAAGAACTGCTTCATTTTTTTTTAAGTATTTCATTATTCAATCTGAAAAGTAGAGAGGGGATTTTTGGCCACAATTTGAGTGTATTTAGACACTGCTTGCAATTTCAGCCTACTAGACATAGCAATAAAATTCAGACCCAGTACTTAGGGGACAGGCTTGGTTGGGTTGAAGATACACAAATTCAGTTCCCACCCTAGCCATCAGTCTGTGGTCCCCTTATGTTGTACATCTGCCTTTCTTACTTCAGATGTAAATCATCCAGGCAGAATTAAAAAAAAAAACAACAGGCTTGTGTGCCAGAACTAGTCCCCAGTCTCAGTTGGGGGTCAGAGAAAAAAAGAAAACAACCTTTCAGGAGCATTGAAAAGCCAGAAGTGTGGTTCAAGCTTAAGTCAATTTTGTTTAGAGCTATTGCGTTTTTACAGATTGAAATACAGATGCTTTTTACCTAGCGTTTAATGCCTTTCTTGCCACTTGACTATGAGGCACAATAGCATGGAAACTGGGGACAAATCAGTCAGCCATGAAATAGAAATGATTAGACAGAGAATGAGGAATCTGCTCTGTAAGCAGCTCTTTAAAAGGCCTCAGTGTTGTCTGCATTCAAATACTTCCCATAGCACATTTTAAAAATAACCCTTGCTTGTGAGAAGCAGGAGATGTTCCCTTGATGTGCAACATAAAGCATCTGTACAGCTTCCTCTGCAGCAGATGCGTTGTGTGGGCAGCAATAGGGTGGGGATCCAGACAAGCAAAAGAGATCCATTCGAGGTCCTTTTATAAAATCTTTTATAAAAACTGAAGCAGCATTACACCAAAGTTACTGCTGACTGACTTTGCTTCAAGTTTATCCTCAGATTAGCTACCAAGTGGAAACTCAGTACTGGGGGTGGTCCATAAAAGTGAGGCTAGTGACTGATTTCTATTCAAAGAGGGATGGAAATGAGTTCGGCCTTACTGAACCTGTGGTCTGCAGGCAAAATGAAGTTGGCAGCTCTGTGCTGTAGGAAGCATGATCTGTTAAAATCATCAGAATTTCCTTCCTGTTCCAATTCCTTCATCAGGGACTGGAAAGGAAGGAGTTTCTTCTTCTTACAACTGTTCTTGTGCATCGCCTTGGCAGGGGACAAATGTGCAACAGTGATCTCATTCCTTGAGGTGCTGGCTTGTAAAGTTGGCTATCCGTGCAGGTGGTAAGGAGGGAATCTAGTAGGAGATAAACAGCCTCTTGTGCACTTGGGAGCTCTCCAGGAGTCATGCTCGTGATTATACAGCTACTCTGCTTCACAGCCATATCTATTACATATGTCCTTCACTAGGCAATTCTACTTTTGAACTTGAGTCCCACAGTTTTTTGTTTATATATGATGAGATGTAACAGACAGGATGGAAAGCTGGTTACTTTTTGTTCCCTAGTGACCCAGTGCCTGAAGTTCAGTCTTTGCTCTTCCTGTTTCTCAACACAGTATTTGTGTCTTCTGCAGTATAGCTAAATTACAGCCTTTCAACTCATTGGATTTCAAAGTTCCTCAGAGTATCTTTGGTTGAGTTCCATGACGTTTACTGTATTTGGATGAGGTAGAGGTGGGAGCCAGTTCTCCTGCGGCTTGTGCTCCCAATACATCCTTGTCTCTTGCTTAGAATGGTGATGGACCTAGCAGCCAACCATGCCTTTGAGACTAGTAAGGACTAAACATGCAGTCATGTCTGCAGCCAGATTATAGTATTTTTCCTGTGGTGGTGTGCCAGGAAGAAAGGCCGATGCCTGATCTTCCATCCAGGACATTATTATTGTGTTTTAAACAAGTGGTATCTATCTGCTGTTTGTTGTGTAAGAGTCCTTTTGTCTCTGAAAAAAAAAAAATCCACTACTTGGCTACAGATGTAAAAATGCAGAACTTTTGTACCAGCTTTAAACAGTTAGGTGTTCATGTCTTCCACATAAAGCTGATGCAGTTGAGGGAAATTCAGCTCACTTCAAGACAAAGTCTAGAATTTTTAGTTAGATGTTGACAAATATCATAACACCCTTATGTCAACACTAGGGAGGAAGGTATTACTTAGCCATCTTAAAGCCATTTACAATTTCTGCCACATTCTAATAATAAGAGAGGCTTTTAAAAAGCAGTTTGCCGTTTTGTTTAATCCTTCACAATTACAATCCCTCCCTGTTGGGCTGAGCACAGTGTAAGGCGCACAGGGCAGGTAAGTAGAGCGCTGTCCACTTCCACACCGGAGAAGTTCCTGGGAGGAAAGCAAGCATTATCCCCCACTCTTTTTGGATAGCAGAGCTAAGGCATTGAGGGCTGTCACTCTGATGTAACAGCATGCATCAGCCTGGGAGGAAGACAGTTCTGCTGTTAGCAAAGTAAAACAAGAGAAAAGCAGAGCTCAGGTGCTTTTTCTGAAAAAAAGAAATTGAGAGAAATTTAATTCAGACTCCCTTTCTTTGTTTTCACATATTGTTAGAAGTACTACATAAGTTTATCATTATAACAATATAACAGTATTTTTATATAACTATATAAATCTATGTGTTTATGTTCTCATCCAGGCTTCTTGTCTGGCCTCTTGCTGTTGACAGTTGATGAAAGTTAGATGCTTCTGGAGGCAGATTCGCATCACTGAGTTTAGGCCTCAGCATAGGACAAGGCAAGCAGTGCTTTCAGAGGGCATTTCTCTCCATTGATGATACATCTAGCTTAGATGTGACACTTTACTTAACTGAGTTTAAATTAAATTATTCTGAAATTTGGTGTAACATTAACATCCAGATGGAAAAAATATTGACTTTGGCTAGCCATATGATGCAATTTTGTTTCAAACAATTCTTCCAAGACTAGGCTACAATTGAGGCATTAAGAACTTGAGCCATTAATGCATAAGGACTGAGCAAACTGAAAACCGAAAACCAGTTTTCTTGCTCATTAATTAGGAGTTCTCAGACATGGGATTTCTGAATGTCCATAAGGTTACAGATAGTAATGGCATCCGTTCTAATGAAAGCTTCTTTCTCAAAAAAAAATGTGTTTGCATTTAAGCTCATGGTATTATTAAAGCCTTATGTGCTGCCTTCTTCCTTGTGATGAGTATGACTCATAACTCCATAGGAAAATCTTCGTTGATGGCCATGGGGGCACAGCCAATGATTCAGCATGGATGTTCCTTTTGTTAGAGTTTATTGGACACTATCTCCGATTCAGAGGAGACAAATACTTTTTATTTCTGATAAAGAGATTTCAGACATGCTGGAAAATGTTAAGAAGAATTTGAATTAATTTTAGAATTCTTATCCCACTGTATAGATAGAAGTACCATCTTATGTCTAAAACAAAGAAACCATTATTGAAATCCAAAAGTCTCAAAGAGGAAGAGGAGTAAATGTGTATAGTAGAGAGGTCTGCCCATGAGATCCTCAGTGAGAATTTGATCTTCACTGTACTTTAGACTATAGAGAGAAGAATGATTCCAAGCTCATAAGTGAAAGCTGTGATCTGGAAAACCAAAGAGAGATATTCTAAACTAAAATAAGTTTAGAGTTTGCACAGCTCTCAAATACCTTTGTATTAGACAGACATCAGGACAAAATCTACATCAGCATTTGATTTTTTCTATCCAGGCCTACCATCTCTCTATTATTTCCCAGAAAAACAAATGCAATAAAAAACATCTTGGAATTTCAACGATTTTTAAGAAGGCCAATGGCATCCTGGCCTGTATCAGGAATAGTGTGGCCAGAAGGACCAGGGAAGTCATTCTGCCCCTGTACTCAACGCTGGTTAGGCCACACCTTGAGTACTGTGTCCAGTTCTGGGCCCCTCGATTTAAGAAACATGTTGAGGTGCTTGAACATGTCCAGAGAAGGGCAACAAGGCTGGTGAGGGGCCTGGAGCACAGCCCTGTGAGGAGAGGCTGAGGGAGCTGGGGGTGTTCAGCCTGGAGAAGAGGAGGCTCAGCAGAGACCTCACTGCTCTCTACAATTACCTGAAAGGAAGTTGTAGCCAAGTGGGAGTTGATCTCTTCTCCCAGGTGCCCAGTGACAGAACAAGAGGACACAGTCTCAAACTGCACCAGGGCAGGTTTAGGCTGGACATTAGGAAGAAATTCTTCACAGAGTGATTGCCCATTGGAATGGGCTGCCCAGGGAGGTGGTGGAGTCACAATCCCTGGAGGTGTTTAAAAGGAGGCTGGATGAGGCACTTAGTGCCATGGTTTAGTTAGTTGGAAGGGTTAGGTGATAGGTTGAACTTGATGATTCGAGAGGTCTTTTCTAACCTGGTTAATTCTGTGATTCTGTGATTTGTTATTTTGAAGATGAAAGATAAGTTACGACATTTAATTTCATTTGCTTTATTGGGGAACCAGGTTTAACAATGTTAGTCTCTATTTTTTCTGGCAGATTTCTTATGAAAATGCCTTTTGATAGTTTTAAAATAAATGTTCAGTTTTATGCAGTATCTTTCTTCTTTCAAATGATGTCATCAGGCTAGCATTCAAGTAGGCAACTAGTTGCAGTACCTCTATCCCCACTCTAATGAGCACTGTAATTAATCAAATGGACACCAAATTTTATTCAGGATAGTCAAGAATCTATGCTATAGTGGTAGTGAGGCTGAACAAGGATGGGACCTGTCCTTAGACTTCTATTTTTCTGGCCAATGCATTTTATTTTCAAACAAATGGGAACTGATAAATTCAGCTTTGTAGATAAGAAGTGAGAAAATACTCTCACAGCTGAAGGTGAAAGCATCACATTCCCTGTCCAGATTCCTGCTGTGCTGAATTTATACTTGCAGTTTGAAAAAAGCCAAAGGGAGTCTCATAGAGAGATTGCAACACTTCTGCTGTCAACTTTGAAATCCCTTCTTAGAGTTAAAATAAATGCTAAAAATAATTTTAAAAAGTTTTCCTGTAAGATCAGGTTGGTATCTCCTCTAGAGCTCAGCTCTAAAGGCTTTTATAGTTTTTTGAAGTCTCAAGTCCATATATCTCTATTCTAGTGAAATTTATGACAGGATCAGAACTAATGATTTTTATTATGTATGAAAGAAATGGTTACCTCATATTTAAGGATCTGCAATTTAAGATCTTTCATAAGAAAGACAACATTCTAGCAGGAGAAATGCAGAGGCAAAATGGTTTTTTTAAGGAACAGAGAGACAGCTGGACATCGCTGCACACTCTGTGTCAGCAATAAGCATGTTCAGGTAGAAATGAGGGGAAAGGTGAGAACAATTTATACCCATTTCCTAAAAAGTATTGCTTCAGTTAACAGGTATGTGTTTGTGGGTACTAGGCCTACTTAGAAGTCTACTCTCCTTAGACTCCTTTCTCGAATGATAGACTATAGTGGTTTCAGATCAAGCACTCTTTAAAGGTACTTCTCTCTACTGAAGAGTTTAAGGTTACTCTATCTATTTTACATTGGTGCCTAATTTGAGGAGGGATGAAGCTAGAGGAGATTCTAAAATCTTATACTTTATAGTAGTTTATTACCTTAATAGCGGATCTGTAAACCTGCACTGAGGGCAATATAATAATACAATGTATTATATATATAAAATAAAATATATACAATGTATTTGCATAATATCTTTGACTGATATTTCTGAATTCTGGTTAACTCCAGAGCCCACTGGAATGAATAAAAAAATTCCTCTTGCAATGAGTGTAGTCAAAACTTCACCCCGTTGTTCATGCTGATGAATATACCTCATTAAACGTCGGGGTGGACGGACATATGCACGCAGATGCTAAAAGAGCTATATCAAACAAGGAGCTTGGAATGTGAAACAATAAAAAAGAAGAAAGCCTCTTAAGAGTTTGTCTTTGGGAAGACTGCATTGACTTCCTGGTAGCCTAGTTCCCAGGGAGGAACATAGCCACTTTATTTTCTGAGTGCTTACCCCAACAACATGAACATATTTTCTAATGGACCAGCTGCCATGGTATCCTCACCTGCACAGGAAATTTCACTGTGTTTCAGAGGAGTGCAGATGGGTCCTTGAAGTTGTTAGTTTTCCCTTTGGCTGGGCTGTATTGAGACAGGACAGTCAAGTGCCTCAGGAAGAGTTATCTGGAGAACAGCTGGTTGCTACAATGCTGATCCATTGGCATCAGTCGCATTTTTCTCACTAGTACTTCCGCAGATTTCAAGGAGCTTGCCCATCTGATAAAGCAAAGCCCATCACCTGGGCTTTTCTGGTGTGTAATCAGTAATTCAGCTGTAATGGGCAGGGAGCAGGAGGTTGTTCTCTCAGTAATTAGTAGTGAATTACTTTGAGCTATTTTTGCTGATTTCTCAGTTTGTGAAATGGTGATCCGCAGTCTTGGCCTTTTTCTAAGTCATGGCATTATTTTTTTTCTTCATAATCCATTTGAATATTTGTTGTCTGTGTAATAAGGATCATTCCTGACTGGGCTGGTTTTCTTCTCTGGCTACAAGAATGTAGTCCTTTAACTCCACTTTCCAACCTGAGTATGCTCGTTAAAGAATTGTTTGTTTTTCTGGCATACACTCTAGTACTGAGGGAAGATTCACTGTTTCCAATGATAAATTTGCCAGCAAAACACTTTGATTGCCATGTTATGGAAAGCATGCAGAGGGAGACAGGGAATGTAAGGCAAATTCATTGGCCATCTTGAACATGTAATGAGGGTGGAACAGTTCTGCCTGCTTTTTTAGGTTTTCATTCACCTTGGAATTACTTGTTTGTATGGCCCTAGATATTTATTCTCTCTTTTTGTGTTGTTGTATTTATTTGTTTGTTTCTTTTTTTGTCATTGTTGTTGTTGTTGGTTTTTTGTTGTATTTTTTTTTCCTGTGTGTGTATGTGCAGAGGAAAATAGTGTGCTTGCTGATCTGGCCAGCACCCAGAAGAACAGTGTGCTCTGAAGATAGTGTTCAGGGTTGATGGGCAGAGCCTAATCATGCTGCACCCCAGCCCAGAGGGATTCTTGAGGTTCCCTTATTAGATGCTTGCCACCATACCAAGAGTCAAGGTGATTTCTTGTCTTTTGATGGAACTTATTCCATCTTCAAACACTGTTGGAGGTTCATGTTTTGTAGTCATCGAAAGTGTAGCCTGAGGCTCATATAAATGCTTTGGAACAAAATGACTTTTGTTGTTATGACACACCTGAGAGCACCTAATGTTTGCTTTGGAAGACAGTGGTTAGTGAGGAAGTAGAACATCTAGTCATCATGGAGTTCTGGGTTTTCAGGAACAAAGTATCAGCTTCCCTTTGTAACATACAAGGTAAATGGTTGCCAGAGGGAGATTACCCAGTGCTCTTAGAAGTGTGAGTGTGGTGTTTGGGAGGTGAGTCCCACAAGTCCAACAATTCCCAACTCCTCTCATGCATTTTCCTTCAGGTTCAGTAGAAACAGCTTTATGCACTGTTTCATCTTTTTGTGATAAACTATGATAGTGGTCAGGAAGATAAGCATCAGTAGCTGTGGAAACACGGTATTTCAAAGGGTCAAGGAAACATTTTGATGTTTAACTGATATTGCTAGTTGAACAGAATGGTTGTGAGCTTATTGCTTAAGTCTTTTTTGCTGCTGCTGTGGCACCTTTGCTCTCCAAACACTGCACCTGGAAATTTTTAGGTCCCAAATAGTGTCAAAAACTAATACTGTGTCTCATAGAGGCATGCATTTTCTTGTTTTAATAACACATACCACAGCTTTCTTCCAGAGTCACTAGTGCTACATCTGTCCTGAATTATATGGCTTGTGTCATAGAATGACTTTGCCATTTTGTGATCTTTTATTGAATGTTTCTTTAAAGGACATTGAATGCATTGAGAAATTTTTACAAACTACATTTATCACCAAAAAAAAAGGAGGGAAAGGAGATTATGTCTTCTTTTTTGTCTATGTCTGTTTCAAGTTTTATAGGAACACAATATATTATAGGAATCCTATAATATTATAAGAATCCTATAATACTATAGGAATAACCTTATACTTAGAGTCTTGATATCAGGGAAAGACCTCTTTAAAAACATCATGATGTAAAACCAGTAAAGACAGTTTCCATACTCTGTGCTAAAAAATGTGAAGAAAAATAGCTTGTGACTCCTTCTTATATAAATAAGCATTCAAACTTGACTATAGCCCTGGTCCAGCATAGCATGTAAGCATATTGATATCAGTGGAACAGTTCACATCTTTCAGGTCATGGTCATACTTAAGTGGTTTGTCTGATTGGAGATATTCACAGTATCACAGTATCACCAAGGTTGGAAGAGACCTCACAGATCATCAAGTCCAACCCTTTACCACAGAGCTCAAGGCTAGACCATGGCACCAAGTGCCACGTCCAACCTTGCCTTGAACAGCCCCATTCATTCATGATAAGTCATAAAAGATCTGAGCATCCTTTCATTGACTCCAAAAGATAATGATGGCAGTCAAAAATGTAGACATCCTCAGCACTTGTTGAGGTTCCTCCTCAGTGTGGTAGTGGTGGTGCCTGTCTACACAAACCACATGCTGCAAGTACAGTAGCAGCATACAGCTACAATGTAGATTAAGCCAAAGCCCCCATAAAACGCTGACTGCCCTAATAATTTTTTTTCTGATACACCCAGCACAGTAATTTTTTCAATGTAATGGATATTATGTACCTCAAAGAACAAACTTGAGGAGAAGGACAACAGCTAAGTAGGCAATTTGAGGCTAGTGTTTAACTCACTTTTCCAGCCTGACAGGTTTTGATACCTAGGAACTAAATTTGGCAAGATCAACAGGTCAACTGTTTTCATATTATAAGGCATATATTCCTGAGTCAGGTGGTGGGTTTTATAGGAGAAAAAAACCCACCAAAACCAAACACCAAGAAAACATCAAAGCACCAGAACCTTCACACTGCTAAGCTTTTTAAATTAGTAGTGGGTTTTTTTTTAACAGGCTGAAAAAAGAAGACAAATTCCCCATACCATTTTCCTTCCTTGTAACCAAATATCTTTTAGAAAAAAAACCACGTTCCCTAATTTCCTGATAAACTTTAATAAACATAATGCAGAGCAAAAGAAGCTCTGGTAATTCTTATAGCAGAAATCAGGAAAAAAAAAAAAAGTTCAGGCAATGTTAAAAACTGGCTTTACCAAACTGAATAGTAGGAAACAACAAATAGCCTAAGCCAGGAAGTGTATTGTAGACATGGAACAGGACTTGATAGTCTTTAATAGCTTTGGCTGAAACAGAAGGTTGTAGCAAGTTATTAGCATCCTTTAGAGGGTCAAAACGAATTTCCTTTACTTTTCTACTTGTCACAAGTGAACGTGCCTGTATTTTCATTAGCTTGACAAATAACGCAATGTAATTTCACAGCACACCCTGACAGCTCTGGAGGAACAAACTGCACACTGAACATGCAGTCTGCTGAGCAAGACCTGTGCCTAGCTTCAGCATACATTTATACCACATGCATGTGATGCTTTGGCAAAAATGGCCTCAAGAACAACACGTTTTAAAAAGTATTTTATACTTGCAAGCCAGTTAGATTAACTACCAGAAATTAGAGTATCTTTATTCTCAAGTATCATATTTCTGGCCACTCTCTTTCTCCTGTATGTGCTATTTTTACTTAATTTACTTCAGCTGTACTCCTCTTATCAGTCTGATGACACTCACTATCACTGAGTGCTACTGAACTGAAAACCAACGAAAAGCAAGAGGAGGGACTGAGGAGTGAGTAATCTAAGTGATGTTAAGTGTAACCCATTGCAAAGCAAAATGCATAGAGTCACATATTCCTCCTGCTGCCTCTGAAGGACTGATCCCTGTGAGCTAAAAAAAAGGATCTTTCACGGGAGTGGTTCAGTGCAGGACGAATCTGAGTAATATCTCAGTTCCTGCAGTGTAAGGACTTATCTGTACTGGCTGTACAGTGAAATAAATAGAGCATTTGCCAGCCAGTAGATGTGTATGTGATCTGTTAGTAGCTGAGAAGTAGAAGAGCCCAGATTATATAAAATCTTTGCCTATCCATCTTTAGACTGTGCACTACTGTGGCTAACTCTGGGTTTGGACAGCACCAGAGAGGTTCATGTTCCAGTTGTAGTTGGAGTCCCTTTACATGTACATAATTTCATAACATTCTTACGGCTTTCAGGAAGATAATAGCTTCATTTTAGCACTCTGTTCAGCTGAGAGTTTTTAGACTTGCCAGACTGTTATTCTATCTTTTCACTCTCAAGTTCAGTTTGGTATCTCCCCTATTCAAACTGGAGCAATATGGAGCATAGGACTTGGGGAATAATGAAATGAGTTAGATATGGTAGCTAGTGAGACATCAGCTTTGACTCCTACAGGACCATCTATTCAGCTTCTGCTTATCGGCAGAAACATTTTGAGAGCTGCTGAAACAGATTTGGGAAAGTACCTCTTGAAATTTTTTTGTGGCATTATTACACTGCTATTATTTCACAGACAGTTTTATTCTTGAGTACTTTTAGGATAACTGTCTATGACTTGAGCTGGGAACTCCTGGCCAAAGGTATATCATAAATGTTCTAATATTAACATCATCTTCTGGAATGAGGACAGGGCTGTCCATCTGGAAATGTTATATAGCATGATTCTTCTGTCACCCCCCCAGGATTAAATTAATGGACATTTTTGAGTGCACAACTGCCTAAAAATACTAGTTACTGAAAATCACAAGTACAGAAAGTTTAGTATTTGATTTGAAAACCAAAGAGTTTACTGGCTTCAGTTTTTCAGTTAAACATTCATTATAACAAATCATTTTGAAGGTAATCAGATTATGAGCCAGTCTTACTATTTATTTTTAAAGTTCTAGGAAATTCACATTAACCTGTGGTTTCTTTTTGCATGCCAAAAAAATAAGGTTTTCTGATAAAAATAGGTCCCTCACTAAATTAAAGTTGTAACCATTAAAAGGCTAATGGAGCTCAATACAAACTTGCTTTCCTGATGAGATTTAATACTTCCCTCATCAGCCACTTGAAAAAATCCAAGGTAGACTGAATATAAATGCTTTAAGCATGACCCTGGATAGACCTCAATACACTGAAATGCTGTATGATGGCTGTGTGCACAAGCTGTCTGCTGAGGATCATGTCAACTGATGGGAAGCATGGAATAAATTGCCAGAAGTTTTAGGACAAAAGGGTTGTGCTCAGCCATGTAGTCTTTATGTAGCAACATTTTTTGATAAACAGTGCTTTTTTGCTGTAATCATCTTGGGGTTTCCCATCATTTGCATATTTTATTATGTAATTTCAAGGCAAGCACTGATGGGAAGCCAGGAACTCCACTCAGTAAAAAGTTTGCTTTGGAGTAGCTGCAGAAACAGATACTATAAGTATGCTTGTTTGTGTATTTCAGTAGGGAAAAATACTTGTTCCATAAACTCAGGCATACATTTTTTTAACGTGTGTACTCAGTTGAATGAGATTGATTTCAGTAAACAGTGATCTTGGAATCATATGAGGGGAGGATAGAAATGGTTATAAGACAAATTAGATGCCACCATCAGGAGATTTTATTGACTTCCCCATGTATACATCTACAAGCTTTTGTTCTTTTTTTCTTGATGCAGGACTAAAATCCTGTGATTGATACAGGGACATCCATTTCATTTGGTAGAAAGATCAACACATCCATAAAAGTTCCTTGCTCTGTCTTACTAGACTGCAGCTAACTTCATGTAATTATTTTAGGGCAAAGCTATTTCATCAGCCTATTTTTTTGTCCATTGTTTAGTCCCCAAACATGAACTTTCACATCTAATAATCTCACAATGAAAATAGAGAGCATATAGTTGCCCATGATCCCTTCCCCAGAATTAGAGTTATTTCTACCAGAGCTTCAGTCTTGCACCCTGAGATTACAGAGCCAAAATATTTTCCAATTTTCTGTCTTCACTCACCAGTAAATGTGTGTACTTTCTATGCCTACGTCAGATACTGATTTCAAGAAAAACATTTTCTAAGACTTGTACCAAAAGTGCCTTCACACAACATAAGAAGGAGAGGTTGTTGAGGTTACCCACGCAGCTATTGTCAAAGATAAATGTGACTCAGACACTCTTTTAAATTACTTTTTGTAGCTATTATTTAAAATTATGCTGTTTAGTTCCACAAAGTCCAGACAGGTTGTAGGTTCTGCACGCCTTTATGGGCAAGTGCATGCTGCAGAGATGTGTTCCTTGAGTACTTTGCCAGCACAAAGGTTGCCATTGGTTTCTGTGGAGGCAGAACTGCAACTCAAATGCTACTTTTAGGTGTGATGATGATGAATTCCCATCCCAAAGAATTGCAGATCACTTTCAGATAATTAGAGCCTAGTTCAAAATAGCAGGTAAAGAGGAGGTTTGTAGCTTGCATTACTTGATGTCTGGAGAGAAGCACTGCCAAAGAGCAGTATGTCGACTCAGTAGCAGGCTGCATTAAGTTAGCTTGATGTTAGACATTCAAAATATTTGATATCACAGCTGATTCAGAAGGTTCCTCCCATTGAAGGACTTTAAAATCCTTCAGATAAATCGCTCCTAGATTGTGTAGGTTTGCTTCAGAAACTGAAAAGTCCTGTCTTCTTTTTTTTTTTTTTCCTCTGGTGCTAACTTTTTTTTTGGAGATGATTGAAGATTCAGTAGGAGGAAGAGAGGAGTTCCTTCCAAATATTAGGTATATTTTAGATTAAAATAAGTAATTGTGATCCTTTTCCTATAGTCTCAGCAATACTTACAGAATTGCATGTATATTCACCTCCTTCCAGCATGCATTCCAGGTAATGTTGCCTGAGTTTCTGAGGCCACAGGCCCATATCATACTTACCCTGCTCCTGTAAGTCTTCACTTACAGCAACATTATCATCTCATTTTGGTATCCAATGCCAAGAATGCAATTTATTTTTTTCTTTCATCTGATTTAAACATCTATTTAATTTCTTGAACAGCAATAGTGTTCTGATGTTCTCTTTCCTGGAATGCTCTATCTATACAATTGGTCATGCCAACTAAATTAAATATCCTGTATCGTGGGTTATGTCAAACATATGTTTGTGTGACATAGAGATGAACCATCATCGCAATTCTGTTAATTTTCTAATAGAAATGTTATGACAATTAAACTTCCTGAATAGCTCACTATTTCAACAGAGAACAGTAAAGTATGCCTGTTGGAATGCACTGCTTCCTTGGGTGACTTTTTGCACAATTTATGAATAGTCAGAATTATGAAATACATGGAAGAATGTGTTCCTTCTAATATTAATAAGTTTTCTTGGCCATGTCTTTCATGAACAAGGTGTTTTGACATAAACAGGATAGGCTAGAACAAAATGCTTCTAATGTGAAGAGCCTCCTTATGTTTAATAAGGTGAAAGAGCTCCCTAATTCTTTCACGCTAACAAGGAGGTCCACCTGGTGCAGATCTAGCACTATATTTTTTCGACCAGCTAAGAACTATTTATGCCTGTTTCAAGGTATGTATTTAAATAGCTAGCCTCACTATTTATTTATTGTCAAAACTCATCAATGCAATACAAGGAAGGATGGCGAAAATTGGACCAAAAAAGCACATTGATGCATTCGTCAGATGTGTAAAAAGCCATAGCGACTGTACTTACTTCATTTGTAAGATGTGAAACTGTTAAGTTAGGCAATGAAAGCATGATGATTCTGTTCACCGGGCTTGTCCTTTACAGACTCTAAGGGCTGAAGCCTTCATAGCTGTAGGGCTGCAGGAGATGAAAAATTAGTTTCAATTTTGAGGACATATCCATCTAAGAGTTAGATTTCTGACTATGAGCTAATCATTGAGGCTTCCTGGTGGTTATTGGAAAAAGATAGTTACTGATGATTCATGGATTAAATTATGTGTTAAAATGGATTGAATCATGTTGGGGCGTAGGAAATACGTACTTCATTTTTTTATCTTGCAGGGCACTACTGCACTCCAGGAAGGGTATTTCTGGAATCCACCCCTGATGCAAACGCCTGACTGACCTGACTTTGTGTTCTTTGCTGCAGATTGATTTTGAAGATGTGATTGCTGAGCCAGAGGGAACACACAGCTTTGATGGGATTTGGAAGGCCAGTTTTACCACCTTCACTGTAACAAAATACTGGTTTTATCGTTTGCTCTCAGCAATCCTTGGCATTCCTATGGCTCTCATCTGGGGCATCTACTTTGCCATTTTGTCATTCCTGCACATCTGGGCGGTGGTGCCATGCATAAGGAGCTACCTGATTGAGATCCAGTGCATTAGCCGCGTCTATTCGATCTGCATCCACACATTCTGCGACCCACTGTTTGAGGCCATAGGCAAAATGTTCAGCAACATCCGAGCCACAGTACAGAAAGAGATTTGAGGGACATTTCAAGGGGAGCCTACAGCCTAGAAAGTGGGTGGAGCTTTTTTGTTGTTTGAAGTGTTTTGGTGCCAGTTTCTAGTTTCCCAAAGCAACATAAAGCAACTTGTGGTGGATATACTGGCCCAAAACAGTCACTTGCTCAGTTTCTTTTTCTACTGTTTATTCTTACTGGACTACTTGCTTCTTTGGTTTTTATTTCCCTTCCACCCCACCCCCTTCAGTCTGCATTTCAAACTAACCTTAAATGGCTGCTCTTCCATGCCAGCTATGTATCATTTTGCTGGCTATGCAGTTCAGAGACTGAAGTGTTGTTGAATGCCTTTTTATCTCATCCTTCATTCCTTGTGAGATAAATCCACAGTGATACTGAAGAACGACACAAATGCTTTCCAACACTATAAAGCCATTCATTTTATTGTGGCCAAAGAGTGCAGAGCTGTTGCAGCAGAATAAACGTGACCAGCTGGCAGGTTTTAGCAGAATGTTCTTTTTCAATTGGATTGTCAGTTGACTGCAGCTATTTACAGTCATGGTTAGATATGGATAAATTAGTTAAGCAAAGAAATGACTGAATTGATGTATGTACCAAAAATCTAACACTTTTATCAGGTTGGAGACAGTGACAGGTGAAAGTTTTCATACGCATAAAAAGTTTCAGTCAGTGCTTTTCTGTCTCTTTCTGTCTTAGAAGTTTGCATCTAGTCATTTCTCAACCTTCTCTAGGCTTGCAGAAGCAAACTGTAGTTGAGACTAAAACTGGTCATTATGGAAGTGTTTTCCTGACTGTGACTTAGAAGACACCCCTTAGCAAGTATTTAGGTGCTTCTTTCATAGGCTTTTTGGTGTTTTTTGCAAACTATTCATATAAATACGTATCACAGGTATGCCAGAGATAACCCTGAGTTACAAGAAAAATTAAGGTGTGCCAAACCCAAGCTACATGAGGCCAAGGAGGAGATACCCCTGAGATTAACTTTTCTGTCAGCTTTCAGAATTTCCCTTTCAGCCAGTCATCATGCCACAAGCACACAGATTATTTTTCAGGAGAATTGATGCTTTGCTGAGTCTAAACTAATCCAACACAAGAAACTTCAGAAACTTTGCATTTGTGCATTGATTTGTTAGTTTTTAGCTGAGCTGCTACATCAGAAAGTCTTAAACAGAGGGTATTGTGTAAAACTACCGTGTTGCAAAGTGCAAGGCCTAGAAAGCAAAGCCTTTGTGACGTGTTCTGATGCTGTGACTTGCAGGAGCTTTTTGCCCTCGTGATAGTACTGTGTTCAGGGATGCTCTTTGCATCCTCATGCAATTTGCATGAAGCATTTCTAAAAGTCGTGAGCCTAATCAGCTTTATGGTAAACCACGCTGGGGCCTGAGCCTGTTCCAGTTGGATTCTTCAGCAAACCAGTTCTTGACCTCAGAGAGTGCAAGATTTGCCCTTGGAATGAACATGGAGCTGTCTGGTACACCTACAGCTTTTTATTTAGCGTTGATGTTTCACATATTGCTTTACTTAACACGGGAGTGCCTTCGGTTCAATGTCTGCCAAAGCATTGAAAACTTTAGGAAATGCTTCATTTTTTTATTGGAGGGAGGGAGGGAAGAGGGGATAGGGTGCACAAAAAATAATTTACAAAGCTATTAACTACTATCATTTGCATTTAAAGCAGACACTGGTATGGATATAGTTTTATGTTTTTCTATGTACATAATTAAGAGTGTACTATTACAGGGTTTTTTTTTTCAGTATTGAAACCAAGAAAGATTGTAAACCAGAAATACTGTAGCTTTTTATGAGGAAAATCACTCTAAAGAAATCCTTCTTGATTTGCCATATAAACCATATATCCTGAAAGATGTCTGTTCACTTAAGAGTTATTAGTCCCTAATCCAAATACCTTGCTGATCCAAGACATTTATACTGTTGTTATATGCTTACAGATATAACTGACACTTTTTAAAAAATTCTGCATGTACATGAAAAAAATACAATAAAAATACATTTAATGATAGCTCCTGTCTGACTTCTTTTTCCTCGAAAGTCATGTGAACAAAACTCACGTTAGGACGAAAAATGAAGTATTTCTTGTTAAAAAACATTGTTTCTCAGGAAAGTGCAAAGCTTTCTCAATTTGTGGTTCAGGAGCTGTTTCAGGAAGACTTTTCTTAACAAAAAAAACCCAGCTTTTTTTTTCCCAAGCACATGTTTTCTGAAGCTAAATAAGTAGACAGTATGACTAGTGAATACATCATTGAATAGGGAACTTAAGCTTGTTAAAATGCTTGGTGTTCCTCACTTTCCTTACATTTCAAATTAGGATAATGATGTTTACTTGTAGACAATTTTAATATCAATTAAACAGAATGATACTGTATTAAAATGAGTTGCTTATAGTTCACTTTACTTAAAATGTAAAATAATAAATCTCACTAGCCTAAGCATTCAGTGTGTGGAAATAGCAAAATTACAGTTTTTATCAGTCTGTGTACAGACCTATTTGTGACAGGACAGTTCTTTCCTGTGGGACTATTGCAGAATATCACATCATTAAACTAGCATGCAGAAGCCCAACAAAACAGACTATTGCATTTTGGCCTACAAATACATTAATCATATTTTAATTTCAAAGGCCAAGGTTCTCATTCTGTTTTCTTCAGACTGAGAGCAGCTCTAAGGAGTTCTTTTGGCACCTAAAGAGTAATTTCAATCTAGGGCTGTCCTAGTTATGACTTTCTGAAGATATGCAGTACCCCTGCATCGCACCTTACAGTCTTTTCTTGGCTAGTTATGCTGAACTACAAAATGCTTTACACCGGAGGATTGGCTTAGTGGAACCTTAAAGGACTAAGAGGTTTGTAGTTGTGTAACATTTTGGCAGCTACCAGAATATAGGCATTCATCTGTGACTATTACTCATCAAAACATTCAGCCTGCCCACCTCTGGCAAATAGAGCTCCAGATGTAGCTTGCCAGATGTACGTATTGCCAGAAATACTACTGACAGAAAATCCCCAGTGAAAAAAGTGACATGAAACCTAATTAGCTTGTGCTAATAGAAGAAAACAAGAATATCATCAAAAGGAGCAGGTCTGTTATATAGAGAGAACAAGAAGGTAAGAGAATTTGAGGGGTTTGCCTCTCATATGCAAGGAATAAGAAGAAGCTGTGCACAGCAGGGACATTTCCATCTAGAAGTGATAGATGGAGAGTTTCAAACGTAAAATCAGAGAGGACTCCTCATACCTTTCTTTAGTTCCCAGCTGTAGTGTTTTTTAGGTAAATTCTGAACTGGAAGGGAATCGTACCAGACAGCAAATATGAACAGCACAGTGATAGGCACCAATAGAGACAGCAATAACCAAGACATTCATGTATCATCAAGATGTGTGAATTCTGACTTAAGTGTGACTTGCCTTGGAGGGGAATGATAGGAGTGGTCAGATAAGATACATCAGAACTTGCCTTGAATGTGTGGTCTTTGTGGCCAGACTCACACAACAGCAGCCTGGCTGGGCAGAAAACCATGCCTGGAAGCTGCATCCCATCCTGGAGAACACTGGGAAGCAGGCTAAGGAATCACCCTGTGCTGTCAGCAGCAGACAGACATGTATGAAAACCCTCTGCCTGCAGTCCCAAAGTGTCCCTGCAGTCCCTAAGTGTCCACCCTGATGAACAGTGCTTGGCCTTCAGTAAGCATACTTTAGTAAGCATACACTGCCTTGCCAGACTGTTTTTATAGATATGCTCTATCTTACTGATGGAAATGCTCCATTGTAGTCTGGATTCCTTGTACAACAGTAAATATCCTAATAGTAGAAACTGAAAACAGTAAAGTGTATAAGTTCTTGTAGGTGCCTTTGATGTTTGTCTATACTTTTGTCATCTGCTGACTTTTAATCTTCTGGTTTGTACTGTATTTTATCTTTTTATATCATGATACGTTGACTCCAATTCAACTGTTACAGACATCGATCAATTCAGCTGTCTTCTCTTAACAAGAGCAGGTGTTGTTATGCCCCATTAGAGAATGATTCAGCTACATTTGGAAGCAGCTAAAATTCTGCCTTGTTTCATCTGTGCTGAGTTTCTGAAACAGTACAAAGAACCATGCAAAGCAAAGATGCTTTGGGACAAATCCTTAGAGCTGTTTTTGTCAGATTTTAGCAGGACTAGATCTTTTGGTCTGAGTTTGAGTGTCTTTGGAGTATCATTTCTGTAGTTAAAAAAAATCATTTGTGTACCACTAGCAAACATCTTGTGAGGAAGGCCACTAAAAAGACAGATTTACTCCTCTCGGCTGCAGAATTGTCTGACCAGATGCCAGAATTCAGCACGGACTGATTAAAGCCAGCACTGAGCAGCTCGTCGGTGGAGTGGGGAAAGTCATTCTGCTGCAGACTTCTCAAAAAACCTTGGGCCTCTCCGTATATGGTTTTACTGCTTTCTGTCTGGGAGACTAAAAATATCACAGTCGAAACTACCCTGTCAGTGGATAGTAATCCAACGTAAGAAAAAAATACCTTAATTGTTGATGGCCTGTTGAATCATCAATTACTGAGGACTAAAACTCAAAGGCAAGTCTGCTGCTGATGGCAGCAGGGACTGGGATTAAATGCACTGGCAAAAGCCTGTAGTTTGAACCCTCACCTTGAGTCCTGGAGACATTGGACCCTGACTCTCTTGATAAGCAATAGTTCTAATTTAGAAGACTAAGCCTATATAGAGACAAGGGAAAGTAAAATCAATTTGAGAAGAATTAACAATGATCTGAATTGGTCATGTATTTGTATCAGCGGTGATTAAAATCAAACTCTCTACTATTTTTTGCAGTAGACTTTTGACTCAGTTTCACAGCCACAACCATATTACTTTCCTCAGCTATTGCCCTTTTCTGGTCACTTCTGTCATTTCAGCTAGTGCTTCTCCCTATTTCACTGTCAGTGGTTACATCACCATGATGTCCAAGAATTCTTTCATTCATGCAGACATGTTGCTAGATCATAGGGATGCTCAGCCCTATCCTATTTGTTCCAGGAGACTTAGAGGGAATTCACAGAGCCCTGCTGCTCTGCTCAACAGCTTCAGCTCAAGGTACTTCTTTCCCTCCAAAGCCACTCCCATATTAGCTTGTCAAAATGTCTGCAAAAGGCCTACAACTTGAAGTAGTCTTAAAGCAAGTCCTTGCTCTGTTTCTGTTTTCATCTCTGTTCTACTCTGCCTTCATACCAGCACGCACTTCTAGTAATTATGTAAGCAGATGAGAAAGCTTAGACAAATAAAATCACTTTCTAGACACCCTTCTCCCTGTTTAATAGTATCTCATAACCTCCTCCTAGGTGTAGCTTATATTCTTTCTTAACTTTATTTATAAAAAACAGATAGAAACAAAAAGCCTTTACTCCTTTAAGGAAGCCACATTGAAAGGAACTAAGAACTACTAGCTAACCATTTTATTGCTCTCTGTTGAGTCCTAGTTCTGTTTCCAGTGCCCATCAGATAATAATCAATGTCATCAGATATTACCAATATATTCAATTCATTTTTTTTTCAGTATATGATACTACTTGTCATGGCCCTCTGAACACTGTAGATGTCAATTGCAAATCTTAAATTGTTCCCCAAAACTAAGCTGTCCTGCTGGGTTACCAAAACACTGTTTTTCATGAAAGTCTGTTACAAAATGACACCTCTCTCTTAAGAAACAACAGTTGCCTATCAACCATATGTGGGTAGTTGCAGTCCAAATGAGCAGTCATGTTGATCCCTTTTCGTTGCTATCCAATTTCAGTATGTATAAACATGAAAAGGTTTTTCTGAGAACATAAGAACATAAATCCTCTAGGATCTTTTCAGTCAGTGACTTAATTCTACATAAAGAATGTATCAGGTACAAATACCTGGCTGTCTGAATATTTCCAAAGATGGTTCAATAGTCTTGGAAAGAGATATGAAATAGATCAGTTCTCACAAAACCAGTTGTCTGTTTCTGAAATTAATACTGGTACACACAACAGAAGTAGAAATGCTTTCATGTTGCCCTGTAGAAATGTTTATTTCATGCCTCTTCAAAAGGCTGATTCTTATAGTAAAGAAATTTACCACAGCATTTGTTAGTTCTTGCCTCTTTTAACACTGATACCATTGTTCTGATAATTTCTTTGTTGTGCGGACCAAGGACTAAAACTGGAATCACTTCAGCCATGCAAAAGCTTCCATAGCCAGAGCGTAGTGATGTGATCATGGTGAATGTGATGTTAATTTAGACTGTGTACTCTGGTTCTCTGGTGTATGGCACTTCTCACAGCAATAAACTGTTTATCTATTTAAAATTAAACAGATTTATTTTGCATTTATTTTACTATCAATTTCTTTGTAGTTAAAAAAAAAAAAAAGTCAAAAAGCATAAGTGTAGTCTAAGAGGTCTGACTGAAAAATTTCTATAAGATAGTTCTCTTTAAGGCTGCCAATCACCACAGTTATATAAAAATCTTGGGTTTGATTTCTAACAAATATTGCAACAAGCCACAAAGTCACACAGTCACTCTATGGTGCAAGAGTAAATAATCCAATAACAAAATATCTCCTGATAAAATAGTAATCTTTATCAGTCTGCCAGAAACTGTGCCTGGTAAGATCATGAAGCAAATCCTCCTGAAGGCTTTGATACAAAAAGGTGATTGGTTTTAACCAACGTGGTTAAAAGGTTAAAGGGTTAAAACCTTCACCAAGGGCAAATCATGTCTGATGAACTTGTTGGCTTTGTATGATGGTGTTACAACCTCAATGGATGAGGAAAGAGCAACTGTTGTCATCTGCCCGGACTTGTGGAAAGTGTTTGATACTGTCCTGCATGACATGCTGGTTACCAAATTGGAAAAGTATGGATTTGAGGGGTGGACCATTCTCTGGATAAGGAATTGGCTGGGTAGCTGCCCTCAGAGGGTTGCTCAATGTCCAAATGCAGACCAGTGACAAGTAGCATCCCTCAGAGGTCAGTACTGGCACCAGGGCCATGTAACATCTTTGTCAGCATCATGGACAGTGCAATTGAGCACACTGTCAGCAAGTTTGCAAACGATACCAAGACCATGTGGTCTGGTTGACATGCTGGAGGGCAGGGATGCCATCCAGTGGGACCTGGACAAGCTTGAGAGGTGGGCCTAAGCCAGCCCCGTGAAATTCCAAAAGGCTAAGTGCAAGGTCCTACACCTGGGTCAGAGCAATCTCAAGCACAAATACATGCTGGGCAAAGAGTGGCTCGAGAGCAGTATTGACAAGAGGGACTTGTGGGTGAGAGTTGCTGGAAAACTCTGTGTCAGCAGGCAGTGTGCTCTTGCAGCCCAGAAGCCAACTGTATATCAAAAAAAAATACAGTGACCAGCTGGATGAGAGACGCTATTCTCCCTATCTACTCTGCTCTCATGAGCCCCCTCCTGGAGTACTGCATTCAGTTCTGGTACCCTCAGCATAAGAAAGACATCAGATTGCTGGAGTGGATCCAGAGGAGGGCAACAAAAATGATCAGAGGGTTAGTGTGTCTTCCTTATGGAGACAAACTGAGACAGTTTGGGCAGTGTAGCCTAGAGAAAAGAAGGCTCCAGGCAGACCTTATAGTGGCCTTCCAGTACCTGAAAGGGGCCTACAAGAAAGCTGGGAAGGGACCTTTTGCAAGGGCTTGTAGTGATAGGATGAGAGGGAATGGCTTTAAGCTTGAGGATGTCAGATTTAGACTAGATATTAGGAAGAAATTCTTTACAGTGAGGGTGGTGAGACACTGGAACAGGTTGCCCATAGAGGTCACGAATGACCCCTCCCTGGAGGTGTTAAAAGCCAGGTTGTATGAGGCCTTGAAAAACCCGATCTAGTGAAAGGTGCCCCTGCCCATGACAGGAGTGTTGGTACTAGATGACCTCTAAGGTCACTTCCAACCTAAACCATCCTATGAATCTACAAATCTATGAATCAAATATAGTCTCATATAATTTGCTGGGAAAACATGTATTTGACACTGTGTAAAAGCCTTGCTAAAAATGGGCCTGATTCATAGAGAACTTTGGTCACAGTGCCATTACCATTCTGCAATGAACTCTGCTTAGAGACTGAAGGTGGAAACTTGGAACAGAGCAGATATCACCTCCCCACTGGAGGATGCCTTGATGTTTGTGTCTGCAGACAGCACAGAATAGCTTTGAGACAAAGGGAGAACAGAGAGCTCTTGAGGAAGTCAAAGCTGAGCTCAAAGTATGAGATCAGGCCCCTTGTTACTCCCACACATAAAGTGCCTGAGGAGGGAACAAGGGCTCCCTGGGAGACCAAATGGGAAGTGAGCCAACACCTCACCAAGAGCTGTTCTGAAGTTTCAGAGTGTTGTGCAGTTGATAATCTTTGATAATTCGTGTTCACCACTGCTCTTACACAGCCACACATGTCGATGGGCCCCAAGCAGGGGCTAAACACCAACACAGGGACCTAAAAATGCTGATTAATCTCCATGGTAAAATGTAGCATAATTTACGTTGTATTTTTCTGGCCTCCATGACATCAGAAGCCTTTCACTGTTGTGTATAATTATAAAAATGTCCTTCTGACTTCTCGTTGCTGAAAATACATGAGATGTTTTGTTTTCAAAAAAAGCAACATGTTCCCTCCCTCTTCTTTTTCTGTTTTTGGCAGGTTCTGCCATGAGCACTGTGGCAATTACTACGGCTGAAACCTGGAGTGAGGCTTAAGATGACACACTGTAACATGGCGCTTTATAAAGTTGTCTAGACTTTAGCTTCTCTCCCAGGCTTAATAATGAGGGTTTTTTATTTCTATAGTACTCCTAAGCAGAAGGTGAAACACACTACTTGTTTGTAACTGGTGCTGTCTAAGATCTTACTAGCCTTAACCACAGGGTAAACTACAACTGCAGAGTGAGAATCACAGTGACAGAAAGGGAGCAGGCACTGAAATACGCCATGCAGGAGCCTGAGTAATGGGCAAAAAATGGGAGTGTAACCCTATGACCATATTTAGTTTCCACATGTGAATCTTGGCTGGCTGAAACCTACCCCAAATGCCAGTGAAGCCTGAGAAGCTGGAAATCTTTCACTCTGTGCATACAAGCAGAGTCATGACTCATGCAGAAGAGAAACAGTTTTCTTTTGCAAGAGGAACTTTTTTCCTTATTGACCAAGGAGACACCCAAAAATGTCTTTGCTTTCTGAGTGATTCTGCTAATTCACAGCGAAGCTATGGAGATATGAAAACCAAAGATGCATTTACAGATCCAGGAATTCCCTAATGAGTAGTAGAAATCTCTGTTTAAAGACAACCATCCCAATTTATTATATATGTCAACTCCTTGAAGACAATTAATTAAATCAATGGTAATTTTGATTGTTCAATAAATTCCACACAAATAAGTTAAATGAAGGACCAAATATATTTGAAATGCCATGGTATTTCATCTATTTGAGTAGGGAGATCAGTATATAGTCTTGTCTGCATTGGGCTTTGTTTCCAATGCAATACATTTTCAGCATCAAAGGCAAAGCAGCATTAAACTTCTCTGAGGATAGAACTCTATCGCAGAAGAATGATGGGTTTTGGAAAGCAAAGACACCTCCAAAAATCTCAGATTATTTCAGTTAGCTTCCACCAAAGCTGCTGGAATTTTCCAAGTTACTTCAATG
Source organism: Tricholaema leucomelas (assembly GCA_013400475.1). NCBI lineage: Eukaryota > Metazoa > Chordata > Aves > Piciformes > Lybiidae > Tricholaema lacrymosa > Tricholaema leucomelas. Next base: position 543,212 of record WAAF01013988.1, read on the forward strand.
GAAACCAAAGCAAGCCAGGGAAAATCCCACCCTGTATTGAGGGAGAACATCATTGAAGGGAGGATGAGCAAAGCAAACAGGACTTAATTTAATGCTTGCCTTTTCCCCCGCCCCCCCTCTCCTGGTTTTGCTTCAGTGACACTCTTCTTCTCATGTTTATGAGTGACACCGATCTAAACCAGCTGAAAATTAGGGCCTCGTCAACTAAAATAAGTTTCGTAAGCCTAACAGACCTCCGCATGGCGTCCTTCCTGAGGCTCTCTCCTTCTCTCGGGCACCCCCTGTCGCCCACGCAAGCTGCAGCAGGAGCAGCCCTGAGGCAGCGTCTCAGAGACAAGGCAATGCTTCCCCCTCCAAATACCCCTTTGTTTTTTCGTTGAGTCCATGACAACGCATGATACGAGATGCTTTGCTTTTATGTTTAATGAGGAGGAATTTCCGTGAGTGGGAAAACGCCTTCAAACTCGAGCCTAACAAAGCCCGGCCGTACCCAACGCCGGGACGCGGCGGCATTGCAATGCAGAGGCTGCCATCTCCTGGTGGCTCGGCCCGCCCTGCCTGCGGCCCTCGGGCCTCACATACCGCTAGGAAGAATAACGATAAAACACTCGTTTGGAGCTCCAGAAGGAAGTTAATTCGATCTCGCTTAAGCCTATCGTTTATTTATCAAAACATTCCAGTGTACATCTAACATACCAGGGCTCTGCTGTGCTCCCTGACTTACCAGGGCTTTAAGGATCCAGTTAAAATTAAGTGTCAGTATCTTATGTGGTGTCTGGGATAAAAATGCTTCAGTGGTTAGAGGCAACACTCAAAAGTGAGAAATCGGCTCTAAATATGAGATATCAACATAAACAGGCAGTGAGGTTACTTTTCATTTGCATTTCATCTGGTAAAACAAAAGCTGGTCAAGCGCTTTACCAGTGGAAGTGTCCTGTCTGCTTTCATTCTAATAGAACTGTTTCAAAAACTCATCTGTTACAGTAAGAGTGGAGGGAAAAGTAATTGAATAAAACATTCCCTTGAGGACAGCAAAAATGGATCCAGCAATGCAAACTATGGTTTGACTGCAATCAGCATCAGGCCTTTCACACTAGGGAAGTCCAGTCAACAAGAGAAAAGGAAAGGAATAAAATCACGCAAGCAGACCTTCCACCTGCTAATCATTGACAGTAGAGGGATCAAGTCAGAGCAAGCTTGAAAAGAGATTTTGATTTTTTTCCTGCCTGTCCTCCATGGAAATTTTGGCTGAGACTGAGCTGAGCTGAAGCTTCTAGAAACACCAGGTAATGCTGAAGCAGCCACTATTAGAAGTTCTATAGCATAGATAAAATACATTCCTTAAGGGCAATAACAGTCCTACCTTACCTATTTTGTGTAAGCATAAGTGAACCTCTAAGGCAGCAAGTGCTTTGAGAAGCCAAGTCTTCTGTGTCAGAAGAAGTGGTGCTGCTGGCAGGCAAGTTTAGGTAGCACCACATTTGTTTGAGTTTTAGAGGAGCAACAGGTAAGATAAGACTGAGCTTGAGTTGTTGCTGGTTAACATCCGGCTGGTTTGTGCTTCTTCTAATATCACGAAGCAGTCATAGGCCTCAACTCACTGGCTGGGTTAAATCAAGCAGGCAGATCCTCTCTTTTCAAAGAGCTGCGCTAGGCATCAGGAGCAGACTGGTGACTCTGGCACAATATCTATTAATAAATAAAAGCATCAGGCTTTGCATTTGAACAGGCCCTTTTCTTTGGCAGATGTCAAAGCAATTTCTAAAGAAGGGCAAATGTTATTATCTCTATTATCAGGCTAGGGTATATGACAAACTCACAGTTGTGGACTGGGTGAGATCTTGGCTCTACAATAAGCAACAGCTGCTCTCCTTGGTTAAATGCCACACACTAGCAGTCCCAAAAGTTGTCAGGTCCTGGCCAAGCACACAAAGCCCCTTAGCCAGATGGGCAATAGCAAGCGCTGGAAAGCTGTTCCCATTACTCAGTGGGTTCTTAACATACCTAAAACTTCACAGAAGAGTTGTCCAGAATCATAAATAAGAGGAGATAGTTTTAAAACCAGTCTGCCTTTTATTTAGTTTCTCTTGCTTCCAGGTACTCAGTTTTGAGATAGTCCTCACTATTCCTTAGGCAGGGATCCAAAGTGACCTGCTGTAGGAAAGAAATACTCTTCCTTTTGAAAATGCCTTGTTGGGAAAAGTTTTGAGCCTGTTTCCATTTTGTGGACTTGCCACAGGCTTTTGGATACTTCTGCAGCTCTTGAAAACATGACATCCCTGCAGAATGACCTTTGTGTAGTCTTTTTCACATGCATGTTCCATATGTAAACACCATATATAAACATCATAGTTGATATTTCAGGCATTGGGTCACATTACATGTAAAACAAAGAACTTATCACAGTAATTTTTGATTCTTAGCCAATGTGCCAAACCAGCATCTCTCCCAGGTCCCTTTGCAAAATAGAAATACAATTTATTTCTGGTTAATAGTTCATTAAATTACTTTGACACAGACACATTAACTTGGCCTTTTAGCTAGTGAGTAAAAACAATGCAAACTGTGGTTAGCAAACCATGGTGCAGAGTATTATGCACCTTTACATGATCAGTTCTGTACACACAGTTCTCTTTAATATCTGGATATTATCTGGATTAATTATCAGTTATCTGGATGATGCAATTGAGTGCACTCTGAGTGAAGATGATACTAAGTTGTGCGGGAGTGTTGATCTGCTTGAGGTTAGGAAGGCTCTGCAGCGGGATCTAGACAGGCTCCATCAGTCAGCTGAGGTCAATGGTGTGAGGTTTAACAAAGCCAAGTGCTGGGTCATGTATTTGAGTCACACCAACTCCATGCAATGCTACAAGCTTGGGGCAGAACAGCTGCAATGTTGTCTGGCAGAAAAAGGCCTGGCAGCATTGGTTGACAGCAATCTGAATGTGAGCCAGCAATGTGCTCAGGTGGCCAAGGCAACCAACAGCATCCTGGACTGTATCAGGAATAGTGTGGCCAGCAGGAGTAGGGAAGTGATCGTGTCCCTATATGTGGCACTGGTGAGGTCATGCCACAAATACTGTGTTCAGTTTTGTGTTCCTCACTACAGGAAAGACATTGAGTTGCTGGAGCATGTCAGTGAGGGCAACAAAGCTGGTGAAGGGTCTAGAGAACAAGACTTACAAGGAACAGCTGAGGGAAGCAGGATTGTTTAATCTGGAGGAGGATGAGGGGAGACTTCATTGCTCTCTACAACTACCTGAAAGGAGGTTGTAGTGAGGTAGGGGTCAGTCTATTCTTTTTAGTATCGAATCACAAGACAAGAGGAAAAGGCCTGAAATTGTGCTAGGCAGAAGTTTAGATTGGATATTAGGAAAAAATTCTTTACAGAAAAAGTGGTCAGGTATTGGAGTAGGTTACCCAGGGAGGTGATGCAGTCATTGTCCCTGAGGTGTTTGAGAAATGTGTGGACGTGGCACTTCAGGACATAATTGAATGGCCATGGTGGTGTTAGGTCAATGGTTAGACTTGATGCTCTTAGAGATCTTTTCCAACCAAAACAATTCTATGTTTCTATGATTTGTTAGCAAAGAGGAGAAAGCTGCTTCCTGGCACAGGCATGGTTCAGAAGTTACACATGCACACTACAAAAATGTACACAAAACAAAACCAGGCTCCTGCCATTGGATATTGGCATTCGTTACCATCTGACAGCTGCTCTGAACCAGATGGGAAACAGCCATTCCAGTTCTTCTCTAAGCCACATCCCAACACCAGCATCACTGCAGACTCCCAGTCTGGCATCTCCTCTGAAAGGCAGTGAGGCAAGTGAACAAAGGAGCCAAATCCATCTCCCAGCTGCCGGTGTCATCCCTCCAGGAATGGCTCGAGGCATATTTGGTGTGGAGAGAAGCAGGGAAGAAGGGGCTTTTAGATGCTGCTCTTGGAAAGCTGTGACTGCATTCATTCTGTGCACAGGGAACGTCTGGGTCCAGCGTTGACAGTCTGGCAGTAACTGAAAGTTGTTGAGTTAGCTCAGACACGATAAACAGAAGGGAAACAGCACAACAGGTCATCACCAAAAGCAGTACTTCCTAACCCATGCCTCAAGCGTTCTTGGTGAGACGTGACAAAATTAAAGATAAGATACAGAAAATTGAACAGAGGTACTGATGAGATTGAAGAAGAGGAGAGAGAGTTTGATAGTTTATTACATTGCTTCAGTCTCTTTTTCACTCCCAGATTCAGATCTCAGTGAAAAGAAACATACTGCTTGGTGGTACGGAAACACAGTGCTGTAGATCTCCAAAGGCAGGGACATCAAGGAGTCTGTGGGATGATAGACATCGAGAAGGCTGTGGGATGATGGAGGAGAGGACAAAAAAAGAGTATCATGAAAAGCTGCAGCTATGAGGCATGCTTAAAATGGATCAGGCATTAGTGCTTTACCCAAAACAAAAATTAGTAATCTTGGAAGCTTTTCCACATTTAGAATAGTAAATTCAGCCCAATCCAAAACATTCTTATTAAAAGATAGGTTTGTATTCAACTCCACTGAAAGTCCAGTGCAATTCTCAAACACCGCCCCTACAACCAACCAACTAAACAAACCAATACATACACTCCCAAACCAAAAAAAAAAACCCAAACAACTAAACAAAAAAAGGAACCTCAGTCCTTAAAAATAAGCATTAGCAATTACCTCAAATTGTGTCACTTTGGTACTCTGCACAAAGATAAAATCCAAGTTGCCCATATATAAAAAGGCCCACTTGAACAGGGAGGTTTAGAACACAGAAAGAGTCCTCTTCTATGAACTGTTAAGTGTATGAGCAACTCGATACCCTTTCTGTTCTATAAATAAGTGTGCTTCCTCAGGCCCATCAAGTTACTGATACTCTCAGGCGTATCAAAGCCAAACCAGGGAAAGCTCATCTCTTTCCCTTTTGTTTGAATTTGAGTGTTCTATTAGACTTCCAAGATCTTTTTGGTGTTCCAGTTCCACTGGATAATAAATTTCTTGTAGTTTAGTTTAGTCTGAATTTGTGTCTATGTTTTAATTTTAAAAGCCACCAGATCTTGTCTTGAATTTCTGTATTTCACAAATATGCTGTGGAAAATCATCAAAATTTGAGTATTGTTCACTGCCTGAGGCCTATTGTTTCTACTCCACACCTTCATACTTCCTTTGGGGATAGATGATTTACATTCCATGTCAGACTTGACAGTGCTGTAGCACTGATATCCTGTTTGTCTGCTCAGCAGTTCAAGTGCAGCACAAACATTCCAAGATCTATGCTATTAAATGCTTGTGCTGATTATAGTTCACATATTCTAGTCCACTCCCTTTAATGCCTTTTATCCAGTGTGAGCCATGTCTGGACTTGAAAAACCTGCTTGCAAGGAAAATTGTGGTTGTGAAACACATGAAGATAAAGACTACTAGGTGCAGTTCATCTATTTTTCCTTTTCTGAAGTTCCAGGACTCATCTCATCAGATAAACAGGTGAGTAAAGCTTTCCTCTGATGTTAGCAGAGCAAAATGCAGCAAGCTTCAATGGCCTACTATTGTCCCTAGACATCTATCATAGAATAGGATGTCTACAGAAGGAGTCTCTAGCCTACAGAAAAAGCCAAGATGCTGAGCTTGGACTAGCCTGACCTTATGATGGCCAACAACAAGTGAGATGGATCCCAACCACTGGATCTAAAAATGTTATTCAGTGCACTGGGAACATAACATTGCTCCCAGTCCAAGTAAATGATTCAGTCACACAAAACACTCTTTTTCTTTCATAATGGTGGCAAAATATGTTGAATTCATCTCTGCAAACGGAGGTCTAAAGTACATTTTCTCCGCTGAAAAGTAGTGCTGCCTTGTTTGCCTAATGTATGATTCAAATGGCAGGCTGCTGGGAGGTATTGACATACAGGTACAAATGCAGAACAACAAACCACAACATTAGCTCATTTTTGTGTAACACAGACAGAAACATGCTGCATGCACATATATGAAGAGATTAATACCTTGATCTCCTTGCATGCACACAGACACACACGCTTTAATTGTATAAAGATACACAGTATTGTCCTTGCTATGCAAACAAATACACAGAAATTTAAACATGCAGCTCAGACAGGAAGAAACAATATCAGTGGCCTGAATGCATACTCATGCACACAGAATACACTTAGATAAATTATGATCTATAATCTCTTCAAATACTAACTACTTTAAAACTTTCCTCAGACACAGAAAATAAGTAGTGAAATTTTCTGTGCCCTAGTGACTGATGTGGCAACAGTTTGGTTCCCAGCAGGTGAAATCAGAAAGGAGAAATCAACAAATGGCATAGGAAAATACACTTGTCGAAGTGTTGAAGTATCACTTTGATGTGTATTAGGCAAAATGAGACCTGACAGCCATTCACTGACCGAAAACCTTGGGAGGCTTCTTCTGCCTCACAAGTCATAAGAACAAAAAGGGTGCTGGAATGGCAGGTCTGGCAGGGCAGATGCACAGAGCCAGCTTTCCTGGGCTGTGGCCTGGTCACAAGGCTTGTGACAGGTATAAAAATTATTAATTATACCACTGGAACTGTTGGGTACAAGGACTAGAGATATCAAGTATTAGGCAGAAAAACAACTTTTGGACAGGCTTCAGTTCTCTGCTGCTGGGGGGAGCTCATCTCGGTTGGGGAGAGGAGGGGAAAGAGTTATAAAATCAGAAAGCAAAGCTGTGTGCAACAATTTCTGCTGCCAGTTGACTTTCTCCTGGAAAATACGCACACATGGGGAGGAGCAGGAGGTAGAGCTGCAGTGCTCTCCAGAAACATGCTTGACCTCTGGTGGTACTGTTGTAGAGAATGCAGTGGGATCCCAAAGCTGCAGGAAGAGACAACATTGGTCTGAGAAGATAAATGACCATGGTAAGCTGTATTCATGAAAAACAATTGTATTAAAAGAGATTGATGAGGAGGAAGTTCTGTAAGCTAGCATCTATTGTTTGACAGTGGTGAAACACCAGCACAGGTTGGTGGGACAGCTCTGTCCCTGAAAGCATTCAAGGTCAGGTTGGATGGAGCTCTGAACAACCTGATTTAGTTGAAAATATCCCTGCACATTGCAGGAGGGTTGTATGAGATGCTCTTTAAAGGTTACTTTCAATTCAAACTATTGTGATTTTATAAGGAAAAACACCTAGATACCGTAACATAACAGCAGATGGGTTTCCTAGGCCCAGAACAAGGACAACTTAAGGGGATCTATCAAGGAAAAAAGATGTTTGTGGACTGAAGAACAATGAAGAAACAGTATTTCCCACATCAATAATAAAGACCTTTCTACTCTGTGCTTTTACCTGAGCAGATCAATAAAGGTTACAAATGTTCCAGATAAAGCAATATATTCTAGCCTAAGTTCACTGTTCAAAATGCCAAGAGTTCAGGCATAGAGCCAGGTTTACTAAAAATTAAATAGAAGCCAGGGTTTGACTAAATCATTTTTTTAATTTCCAGACAGCATTATAAAGTGTTCGTGGCTATAGTAAAGAGCACTTTGAGGGCATAATTCATGGCTGCTTTACTCCAGTTGTATACTGGCTGAACATCCCTGAACTCAATGAACACTGCAGTGAATCAAACATGAAAGCCGTCAAAAGAAAGGAAACACAAAATGCAATGATCTTTGTCACTAATCTGATTGTTATCATAAAACACAATCTTGAAATCCCAATGAAGGGGTTTTGTGTCTAACACGTTGCTACCAGTCTTGAGATTTGATTGCAATTTTTGTGTTTCTTGTCATTCTTCCTTAAGGTGCCTGATTCTCAAGTCATCAGGTTAAATGAAAGATGATGGGTTTAAGTTATTATTTTTTACAAGGGACTCTGGGGGCCTCATAAGACTGCTGGCAAAGCAGGAGTAATAAAGTTCAAAACCATAAGAGACAAATAAAAAGAAACCACAGGTTTACTGTCACTCCTTTGAAACACTTTGGATTTTAAGATACTGTAATCCTGGAAGGACCTGGCATGTATGTGGTCAAGATCTAGTATTTCATAGTTGGATATCAGTTGTTAGATTCCAGAACAGTTAAAGTTAAAGGAGCATGACCTAAATAAAGGTATCAGAGGTCAACATGGAAAATAACAAGAAAAACCAGTAGCACAGATCTACTTTGATGATTTAAAACCTCACTTTACTGGATTTATTGCTGAGGCCATTAACTGCTATGCCCAACTACAAAACCTAATGAGACCATTAAGGGGAAGACTAAGGAAAGACAGAGACAACTTGACTTCTCTTGTACCTTACTGCTTGTAACTACACTGTTAAATTGTTAACATTGCCATTTAGTATGCATTTACTGAATTTAGGTAACCTTGTTGCCTGGACTTTGGAGCTAATAATACAAACTAATGGAGGGATCTCCTAGTTAACAGTGAGCTTGATCTGCTGGGGAGAAACAAAAGCCTGATTCTCTTGATAAGAATTGCACTAAAGGCCATGATTCCCACGTTGAAAGAAATTACAGGAAACATTTGGCTAATTAAATTCAGATCAGTGAGCTACGAACATTTTTGGAAGTTCCTTGTTGATTGTAAAACACGTTTGACAAATAGTTGTCATCAGCACTGATTCACAATGTAGTTTGCAGCTTGCAACCAGTCCGCTTGCTCTTATCATCCTCACCTTCCCAAGGTATAAGAAGTTCTGCAATATTCTGAAACAGTTAAATGCAAATTGTAGTTGCCGGTTCTTTAAGAGCCTGATGATCCTAAAAACACGTGCAAAATGGGTGTCACAGAGGAAAAACCCTGACCTATTGTTGATTGTGATCCAGTTGTTTTTCTTTTAATTATTGTGTTCAGTTACACAGCCAGAAATTTATTCAGTGCAAACACTGTACATCCTTCGCACATATTTCTAGTTGTGTGTGAATTATCATCAATATTCTCACATGAGTCTAGATACCAGTTTTAATGTCTTCTTATACATTTTTCTCATGAATTTTAAAGCAAATCTTCAGTCCAAATCTATGGCTGTATGCTTCAGATGAGATTAATTGGCAGCAAAAAATGACAGTAGGTTGTTCTGCACTGAGTTTGCTCTTTTGATTATTAGTTAGTGGAAAGATTTGGAAATGTTACCATGGAGTTTATAAATCATCAGGTGTGTGATAACTCTTCTACACAACAAAAATGGGCACTTGTGAGAGAGAGAACTTCATACAAAATGTAGATGCAGAAGAGTGAAAGAGAAGCTGTGGTGCTTTGCTAGGCCTTCTCTAGCACATCCAGGTCTGTGTGCTTGTTCATAAGACTTCAGTTTAAATGGCTGCTCAGAAGTGTAGGCAGTGTTGTATGACAGCAGTGGGCAACGCTGGAAGCTGCACAGTTCTGCATTCCTCCATGCAGCTGAATCCATCAGTGCTGTTCTGTTTAAGGGAGTGCAGTGTGTTTTATAAAACCAAAATCTTGCCCATATAATTTCAGTCCCATACAGAACTGGTCTGTTCCCTTCACAAAGTAGTTCTGATCTTACTATCAGGATCAGCCAGTAAAACATCCTCCATGAGCTTACGAATCACCAACAGAAAAGTTATTGAAACAGAAGTAACATCATGGCATTGTTTGTATCCTCTGTGGTGGATAGGGAAAATGGTAATGGAATGGCCAGAGTCTGTTAGATACTCAGAAGACATCCTCCATGGGTCTTCTCTACAGTGAGCTTTTTACTTGTGGTCCTTGAGCTGCAGAGAATATAAGAGGTGACAGGAACGGCTGTCACTTTCATTTAACAGTGCTTTGCCAGGTCAGCAGCTTATAGCTCACAGGAGACCGCTCAGGCTCTGCAGAGGCCGTAAGCAAAGTCAAGGCCTGTTGCTGTCTCATTCTATCTCTTCAGCAGAGTAGAGTTCAGCTGCTCTGGTGGAGATTTTGCTGTATCTTGATCACTGTTCACATGCTTTTAAGAGTACTTCCACATCCAGGTGTCTATGGGAGCTGTAGACCTCCTGTAGCAAAAGGGAGTGTGTTTCATAGCAGTTGTGCTCTGGTTGTGTTACAAGGGTCAACAACATGCTCATAGCTTCTGGGACATGAACATCACATTTTTAATTTCTGTTAAACACAATCCAGTGTTATTTTGCTGTTGGTACGGTTGGCAGACTTTCAAAAGGTGTTGTGCAAAATTGACTACTTGCAGGAAATGTTGATTTTCATGTTCACAAGGCTCACAAAGGAACATTTTGCTTCTGTGTTTCATGAAAAGTCAAAGGCGCAGAAAGTCATCCATATAGCTGGGGAAAACCCTATGTACTTTAAAGACAGGAGAAATTTCAAAAGGAAGGGTCACTCAGTGATTGAGTTACCAGCTATATCCCAATAGCTGACTGGGGAGGTGTGATGGTTTGGGAGTTACCCTCCCCATCTTCCATATGATATCACCCAGACTAGACTCAGCCAACTGGAAGTTAAGGAATGCACAATATACAAGCAGATATTTACAATATATCACAAATATATACAGCTATATACAGAAATATGCAAGTTAAAAATAATACAGAAACACAATACCCCTCCCAGAAATCAGAGTCCCTAGGAGGGGCTTCCAACTACCCTTCCACCTTCTTTCCACCCCTCTACCTTATCCCAGAGCCTGTGTTACAGTCAAAGTGAGCTGAGAGGATCAGCAAGAGGGGTTAGAAGCAGAAGGGTTAGTTACACAGATCCCAGCAGAAGAGAAACACACACTCTGACAGATAGAGACACACACTCTGTGTTATCTGTTTGTGTCCTTGCTTTTATACATCTCATCAAGCCTATGAGTGGAGTAGACATCACCATTGTTTTGTTTTTACAGTCCATAATCTAATTTTTATCATTAAAATATTCCAATTAGCCTCGAACTAGCACAGGAGGAGTGGGCTATTTGATCTTCAAAGTTCCACACAGTATTACAGGATACTCGGGCCTAGAATGGACCTCTGGAAATCTTATAGTCCAACCCCCTGCCAGAGAAGGACCATATAGTCTTGTGCAGGTCACACAGGAATGCATCCCTATAGGCTTTGAAAGTATCCAGAGAAGGACACTCCACAATCTCTCTGGAGATCCTGTTCCACTGCCACATGACTCTTTCTTTCTCATGTTGAGATGGAATTTCCTGTGCTGTAGTTTACATCTGTCACCCCTTGTCCTATCACAGGGCACAAGTGAGAAGAAGCTGTCCCTTCCTTCTTGATACCCAGCCCTCATATATTTATATCCATTTATTAAATCTCCTCTTCTGCAGACTAAAAAGCCCGATCTCTCAGCCTTTCATCATGAGGCACATGCTCCAGTGTTGGAACCCTCTGTTGGACTCTCTCAAGTAGGTCCTTGTCCCCTGTCAAACTTGGGAACCCAGAACTGGACACAATATTCCACATGAGGTCTCATTAGGGCACAGTAGAGGGGGAGAAGAATCTCCCTTGATCTGCTGGACAAGCTCTTCTTAATGCAGCCCAGGATTCCATTGGTCTTCTTGGCCACAAGGGCACATTGCTATCCTATGGATGACTTGTTTGCCACTGGGACTCCTAGGTCCTTTTCCACAGGGCTGCCCTCCAGTAGATCACCTCCCAGCTTGTACTGGTGCAATTTCTTATTCCTTCCCAGATTCAGAACTCTACACTTCTCCTTGTTGAATCTCATTACATTACTCTTTGCCCAGCTCTCCAGTTTGTAAGTTTTCAGAATAGAATAGAATAGAATAGAATACAATCAACCAGGTTGGAAGAGACCTCCAAGATCATCCAGTTCAACCTGTCACCCAGCCCTATCCAGTCAACTAGACCATGGCACTAAGTGCCTCATCCAGTCTTCTCTTGAACACCTCCAGGGACAGCAACTCCACCACCTCCCTGGGCAGCCCATTCCAATGCCAATCACTCTCTCTGTGATGAACTTCCTCCTAACATCCAGCCCATACTTCCCCCAGTACACCTTGAGACTGTGTCCCCTTGTTCTGTTGCTGGTTGTCTGGGAGAAGAGACCAACCCCTACCTGGCTACAACCTCCCTTCAGGTAGTTGCAGACAGGAATGAGGTCACCCCTGAGCCTTCTCTTTTCCAGGCTAAAGAACCCCAGCTCCCTCAGCCTCTCCTCATAGGGTTTGTGTTCCAGGCCCTTCACCAGCCTTGTTGCCCTTCTCTGGACACGTTCCAGCACCTCAACATCTCTCTTGAATTGAGGAGCCCAGAATGGTCAGTTACTTTCTTCTCATCATTGTAGCAGAAATTCACAGCCTTCAATCTTTCCAGAAAAAAAATATTTCTAGGCCTGCTCTGGTGCACAGTTTTAAGTTTGGTACTGTTCCATAGGTCAGTAGCGAAGCAAGTGACCTGCTTAGGCCCTGAGCACTTTCCATAAAGCATCAACATCAATTTTACTTAGTACTTTCGGAATTCTTGAAAGCTAAATCAGGTTAAAAGGTATCAGATGTATGCATTAATTTAGAAAAACAATATGTTTTCAGCAATGCTACATATACTGACTTCTGGGAAATGTCTTCATTTGGGGCAGGGTAGGCTTTTATCAGCTTGCTTGCAGTGGATATCAAGCACTTATGTTTAAAACTGAAAAAAATGTGTAGTTGAGGAAAATCCACAGTGAAATGTTGTATTTACATATAAATAAGAGCCTTAGAACTCCTAAGATCTGTGTCTGCATTTGCAGACTGTCTTTCCCAGGCACCCTGTCAGGGGAAGAAAGCCTCCACTGGGGGACAGTGTAATGCAGCCAAGCTGAACTTTCCTACTAAACTGCTGGGTGCATTATCCGCACCTCAAAAAACATCCTCAAGAGAGATTTTTTTGTGGGTTTTTTTTTTTTAAGAAAGGGTGTTTGAAGTCAGCCTTGCAAATCACCATCAGGATTCAGTATTCCAATTGGAATTTTTCCATTGGAAGCAGAGTTTCAGATAAATCAAAATATTCTTCAGCAACTTTAAAATGTCATTGGAATTGCAAATTAAAAAGCTAGCTGCAAATTAATTTCTGCAATGTTGAAACAATGCACTGTTATCATTTCAGCTTTTCTGCTTCGTAAAACATGCATTCTCAAATATTTCACTGATTAGTTAACTAAAATTATAGACATTTCTACACAGCAGGACTTCCCTTTTCCAGCCTGCATTAGAGCTAACTAAAAATGTGTAGGATAGAGGAAAACCGCACATATTCCTCTCTCCAGAAAGCACTTCTTCAGTGAACTTTGTGAAAACAAAGCTAACATCTATTAGGCAGTCCCTGGACTGAAAAAGAGAGGAAAAAAGAGAAGACCTAGAAGAGAGTATGTTATAATATGATTTGCTTATTTATGAAATAAATAAGTTGCCTTAATTCCACTGACTTTGGCTGGAGGAGGGGGAGTTTAAAATTTATCTGAGTATATTCAGCCTATACTTCATGTCCAGCTTTGGAGAACTGAACATCCTTTACAAGGTCTTAGGGATCCCTTTCAAGAGAAGTTGAGAATATCCTGAGGAAAAGAAAAAAATCAAATCAAAACAAAACAAAACAAAACACACTTGGACCTATCTGAGAAATACCTTACATAAATAATGTAACAGATCTTTTAAATGCCATGATTCAGAAGAGGACAAACTCTAGCTCCTGCCTGTGTCAATGCACTAGTAATTTAGAGCAGCTTTTGATTGTCTTGTGAGGGAGTTACTATCTCTCATGGCACATCTGCCATGCTGCACCCTGCCCTCACACCTTCACTTGGTGCATGCTGATATCTGATGTCTCGTGCTCACCAGGTCCCAGCTGATCCACAGGGAGATGCTATGGGAAATGAGAACAGGGCCTGATGCTGAACACTTCTGGTCTACACCTGGTTCATGTAGATGCATCTGGTCCTTTTCAGGAGTTGATGGAAATAAGCAATAACCTTCTTAACTGAGGCTACAGAGAGAAGAAAATCCAGGCTTTATTGTTAGGAAAGGTTTATATTGTGGGGAGTGTGGAGGCTGGCTTACAAATGTATGACTGCTCTCTCAGAAATCATTAAATTATTGTGGAAAGCTGCTGGCAGTGCTGTGTACTGAGATGGGCAAAAATCAGTCAGAACTGAGGTGTACCACAAAGAATTTAATTTAAAAATCCCTGACTATAGCTGACACAATTTTGGCTGGCTTGTCAATTTAAAAAAAAATATTGCTGTAGAAGTAATACTGGTTTGATTACAAATAATGCTTTAATTAAAAATCATGATAAATTTCTCATTATAAAGGTGCCATAATTCTTATACTCCACCAAAATATTCATGTTTGAAAGTGAATGCTATTATTATAATGCTTATTTTTTACCATTTATAAGTAGATCTCATCGGTGTGACCCACTATGAATGGGCTGAGTTTACAAAAGCATTTGAGAGTGTTTATGAAATATTGAGTTTTGTCCACAACCCTTGGGGGAGAAACATGCTCTTAAAACAATTTAACAGTGGATAAATTAAGCTGGGCAGTTTATCCCAGTTATTAGAGGTCAACACAGAAAAATAGTACCTATTGCAATCCAAATGTTCTTATCCTCTATGCACAACTTCCAAATTCCAAAATGTTTATGTTTATTTTACTTAATTACAGTTTAAAAGACAATTCTAAAAGGCTACTGCCAGGTAGTATATGAAAAAATGCATGTCAATACCTTGATAAAATATGAAAACATGCAGACAGGCAAAATACAAGGTAAGCATTGTGGTACTGTAAGAAATCAATCTCCAGAGCCTCTGGAGTTAGTAAGTAGGCTTCAAAGTGGAAAAACGAATCAGCTGGTGATAAAAAGACACTTCAGTTCCACATCTAAGTCCTTACTTCATACTATATTCCTCCTTCTGCTCTTTATATTAAAAAAAAAAAATCCACTAGTCTGTCATTCGAGCTTAAATAGGAGTAGATTAGTGATAATCTGCTGCCCCAACTATTGCATCTGGAATCTGATTGTAAATCAGAGCCACAAGCAGTTATCATATTTTGCTATTATACAACCATATGGGTAGAAAGGCTTTCCAGATTATTACTTATTTCATAAACAGGAAGAAGCAGAGTGTGTGGATGCCTAAGTATTTATCTAACTGGAAGACCCCCACACACCCGAAGAAGCAGTCACTTAGAGCAGGAAGTTGGAGGGGCTGTTGCAAAGAAATTATGCGTGGTCCTCTGCTCAGCAGCACAGCTCCTCCTCCGGCTTTATCTGATTGCATCCCTCTGCCTGGCAGCTTGTTTAATGTTTTTTAAAACCACCCTCGCAGAAGCTTAAAGCCTCTTCTCATCTGTAAATGAATTTATATCTTTGCAGCCACTATTTAAGCTGAGCTAACAAACTGCATTGCTATGGGACAGGTTGTAAATGTGCTGAAGTGCTGGTTGATAGGCAGGAGTGATGATATTTCTGAAAGATTGTCATAACATCAGTTACTTAATACTGTGCTGAAGTCAAAGATGCTTGTCTGTGTGGGGAGGATGTGTTTCTATCACAGATCCAGCATACTAAATATTGAGTATTGACTGAATTGCTAACAGCTGAAAGTAAGAATTAATTTCTGCTTTGGGCACTACAGTAGGAGTCTAGAAGGAAAATCTTGCTGATATATTTTGTTGAATATTCAGTCGTAGGTGCTAAGCCTAGAACATAACCAGCAAGAGATTGAAAAGATAAATGCTATCTAATTATAGTCTCAGTAGTTATATTTTCCAGTTATTTTTAAATCTGCTTCAGGAGTAGAGATACATGTTGTGCTTTTTAAAACACAGTTGAATTAAACATAAATTGATTCATTTTCATCTTCAAGAATCTTTATGTAATTGTCTGGAGAAGAAGAAATAAATGTGTAAAATACCTAGAGGTTTGAAATAACTGCAGTCCTCTTCTTTGGGAAGCAAGAATCAACATTCATATCTGTTGAGCAGAGCAGACTAATAAATTAAAGTTATTTGAAAAGTTCATTTGTACTCCAAACTGTAGCTACAGAGCAAGTAAGTTTTTTATTCAGAAGGTGTCAGGGTCCATTTAATATATGGATACCTGCTTGATTTCTAATCACAATATGCATTTGAAAAGTTCATTTGTGCTCCAAACTGTAGCTACAGAACAAGTAAGTTTTTATTCAGAAGGTGTCAGGGTCCATTTAGTATATGGATACCTGCTTAATTTCTAATCACAACATGCATACTTTTCTTTACCCCTTGTTGTTCTGCAGAACCATTATAGACACCTGCAGACTGCATCTGCTCTTGGTTGTGCAAGCACTGCAGTAATGTCAGACAGGTAACAATGGCAAAATCCATACCTCTGACATGAAGCAGTAAAAAGAAAAATCGAGTTGCCCATGCAGATGAAACACCTCTAGGTCTTTTAAAAAAAAGTCTTATTTGAATCTGAGATTCAGTCATGTTTTAAAGAGCTAGCAAACATAGGAGCTGGTACTGCAGTTCAGTTTTTCACATTTCAGAGTACGACTGACAGTTCAGTTATCTTGTCTCAGACAATTCTACCTCTCGGAATCAAAAGTAGATCTTGTATGATACAGTCATGTATAACGAATTAAGCCAGACTGACTTCATGATAGGTAAACGAGAAGGTATACCTATCAGATTAGCAACCAAAATTCATATTGTAGAAGAGAAGCCTCTAGAAATATCCTAAGGGCATGACAGGATTATTTTTTTTCCTGGGCACAATATTAATTACGTAATAGCACTATAAGAAAGACAATTGTTGCATTAAAACTATCCTGGCAGATGTTGATTTGCTACAGTAGCTTTAGAAAGACAATCAGAAAATAATACACCAACTCATCTTGAAAGCAGAATTTGGCCATGGCTTTCATCCCATCGACATCAAAGGAGTCAAGTAGTGAATTGTGTCAGCTCCATCAGTCTCACAGGAACAGCAGAAAGAAGAGACAAGACATAAGGTATCTTGGAAGACACAGTTATTTGTTTGCAAGATAAAGTCAATTAACGTGCCTAAATCACATCAATTTTATGTGAATTTGCTGCTCAGAAGTCCTTAATTGGCCTGAAACTCTGGACATTTTATGCTTGACTTCCACTGACCAAAGAATGCCTTTTTTTTGATGATGTGTGGTTAATAGTTGTGGACGGAATAGGTGTAGAATGAAATCAACAGAGGCAAGCTAGCAAATGAGAATGCTTCACCATGCAGTTCAGCTGACATGAAAAACACAAGTTCAACAGAGATCACAAAGCATTTTAGACTGAGTTATAAGGCTCAGCAAATCATTTTATTACAGGTGGAAAATCTTTTATTCTCACAAAGAAGGCAAAGTTGGCATTGGGCATACAGTAATCCAATGGATTTTAAATTCCATTTGGATAGCAGGAAATCTCTCCTCAACTTGTTCTTTCTAGCACTGCAAAACTTGGCTGAGGTAGCCCATTGCCATAAAAAGAGGAGGAAAATCCTCAGAGATTAGTTCAGGCAGTTCAGAGACCTGTGTGTATCACAGTACACAAAAGCATGGCAAAGCCCCACATGTGCAAGCAGCGATATAAAAGACCGAAAGAGCCAGGTGAAATGGGGAGAGGAAGGTGTCTGAGAACATAAACATCAGGGCCTGCTGCTGCCATAGGGCAGTCAAAATGAACCAGGTTCTGACTTTAAAAGAATTTTTTTGTTTGTTTGTTTGTTTTAAGTCTAAAACTATCAGAATGCATAAAGAAGGAAAGAGATGGGAAAACAGATGATGTTCAGGAGGCAGTCATGCCAAGTCATTACAAGCTAGTATTCCATCAAGTTTCAAAAGTCACCCCCTGTAAGACTTTCTACTCCAAAATCAGCCTGATTTTTTTTGAAAGCAGTTGTGACTAATGTAAAATGTTCACTGTTTTCCAGGCAGTAAAATGCTTATGCTATAGGTTTGTTCTCCAGCCAAAGAGTCTGATCACCCTAATTCAAGTGTTCAGTTCAGGTTTCCCAGTTTCCATTGTGTCCAGTGCTTAGTGTATGTACATCTCAAGTGCAACCATTTGTTATTTCATGCTAGGGTCCCATGCAGAATTAGCACTATTCCTTTGGAAAAAAAAAAAAATCAGTTAATGATGTGCAAACTTTTTATTACACTGTTTTCTGTCAAGTTTTCAGCTAAATCAAGCTCTTAGTGAGAACTAGCCATTCACTGGACAACATTTTGTGGTTTTCTAAAAGGAGATTGGGTTTGCATGATAGCAGAGGGATTACATGTGTGGCTTGTATGAGAAGCTGCTGAAAGTTTCCTTAATGTCTGATGGAGCCAAATGCCAGCCAGCTTCAAAATGCCTGTGCTGCTGTCCAAGGCCAAGCCCATCAGGAATGGAGGTAGCACCTCTGTGATAACACATTTAAGAAGGGGGGAAAATTAGGCATGGCAGCAATTTCAGCCAGAGAATATGTGAAAGAAATAACTTTACAGACATCAAGGTCAGTGATGAAGAAAAATGAGAAAGAATTGTTCCAGGTGCTGGAGCAGAGATTCCCCTACAACCTGTGGTGAAGACCATGGTAAGGCAAGTTGTTCCCCTGCAGCCGATGGAGGTACATAATGGAGCAGATATCCACCTGCAGCCCATGGAGAACCCCGTGCTGAAGCAAGTGGCTTTGCCTGAAGGAGTCTGTGGCCCTGTGAGGACCTTTGGAGCAGTCTGTTCCTAAAGGACTGAAACCCATGGTGAGGACCCATGCTGGAACAGTTCACAAAGAACTGAAGCCATAAGAAGGACTCATGTTGGCAAAGTTTGTGGAGGACTGTCTCTGGAACATGAGAAGAGTGTGAGAGGTTGCCACCCTGAGGAGGAAAGGAGCAGCAGAGATGTATGAAAACATCAACTCATCCATTATTCTCCATCCCCCTGAACCACTGGGCCAGAGGAGGTAGAGACATTGGAAGTGAAGCTGAGACCAGGAAGAAGGGAGAGGTGCGGAAACATGGTTTTAAATTTTGTAATTTTTCTTATTGTCCACTCAGAACTGATTGATAATAAATTAAATTAATTTTCCCCAAGTCAAGTCTGTTTTGCCATGACAGTAATTGGTGAATGACCTCTCCTTGTCCTTACTTCAACCCATGAGCCTTTCGTTATATTTTCTCTCTGCCATCCAGCTGGAGAGTGGGGGTGACAAAGTAGCTTTGATAGGTACTTGGCATCCAGCCAGCGTCAAACCACCACATCAGATTACCAGAAATCTGAATTAGCTGCCTTTTTTTTTTCCCCTTCAAAGCAGATTACCAGAAATCTAAATTCTTTTTTTCCTTAAAAATGCAAAACATTTCAGAATTGTCCCTATGGAGAGTCATGAAAGATGTAGCTGTCTTCAGTCCTCTGTATTGCCCAGGTTTTCTAGCTGGATTAGATATCATATAATGAGTCCTACAGCCGGGAACTCTTACAACAGACAGGTCAAGGGAGAAGCAGTTTGTTTAAAAAGCCCACACAGCTGAAGGCTTTGGAGTATGAAGCATGCAGACTACTGCTCCCATGAGATGCTTGAGGTATCAAAACAAAACCATTTGCAATTGAAAACATCAGCTTTATTTTTCATCATAAAGCATAATTTTCATTAAGAAAAATAATTTCTGAGCAGCTCCAAACACAACAGTCCAGTGGCATACACAGTTCAATGGCTTATTAAAACCAAACTGGGGAATTTGCATGTTAGAACACTGGGACATGGCCAGGATATTCTCGGAAAAAAAGAACCAGGGGACCTTTGCTAATCATTAGCAGTACACATGCCAGTGATAACATCTCATCCAAAACCTGTTACCTCCGAAGTGCTGCACCTCCCTAAGACTCTGTGAAAGAGGTAATCAGGAAGGATTATGGGGAAACTTAGCCATTAATAAAAGTCTATTTTTTTTTGCCAAAGCTGAGTAAAACTCCTTTCTTTTGCCAACAAGAAAATGATTCAATGTGTACCCCTTTCTCAGTTTATATGAAGATGGAACACACTTCCCTACATTTGGCTGCTGGTGTTATTAGAAATACTCTATCAACAGACAAGATGTACATTAGCAAGAAAAGCACCCAACGTTTTCAGTACAAAGTGAAGCAAGTTCCCCAAGTGAATATTTAAAAACCTGAGTGCAGCATAACAAGTAAAAGTACTTTAAGATTACTAAAAAGCTCTTGTCCCCTCAACATTAGGCAGCAGGGGTCGTTTACCACTGTGGGATTTATTGGCAGCCATAAACTTGTAATGGCTCTAGGAAAGTGGGTGCTAGATTAAGGTGATATTGTAGCACCTTAATCAAGATTTTACAGAAGAAATATTTACCGCACAATGGCTCTAACAGTCAGGATCTTTCTTTTTTCTCAGTTGTTTTTCAGCAGTCTCAGGGAGTGAAACACAGGATGAAAGGAAATGACACAATATTGAAGAGCATCACCAGAAGGTGGGTGACTGTCTTGACAACAATGTCCAGCCCCATGTGTTGGCACCCTGCCTGAGCACTGTCTTTGGTGGAGTGATGTGAAGGACAGATGACTGGAATGGAGAGGCAGGCACAAAGCAGCCAAGGAGTCTGTTCATAATTGCTACAACAATCCTAATGTTTCAGCAGCCCTGGGATTGGAAAAGGCTGACTGAGGTACATTAAGGAAGGGTGAGATAACAAAGGCTGTGGCTTGCCAAGAGTAGAAGCCTAATCTGAAGAGGAAAGTCCATAATAGCTGGTCAAATCTATATAATAGGTAAAAATTCTGCAGGGAAAATCCCCCATTAAAAGATTATAGTTGCAGAGCTGTCTAAAATAGGAGAGTATTTGAGCCTTCCTACATTGCCATTCACTACAAACTTCCTAGTACCATTTTAAGGCCCATTCAAACTTTCAAGACAGATTTTTTTACAGAAGTTCTGTACTTACAAAAACTAATCAAGAACAAATCAATTGAGAAAAGTGGTTTGTTTCCAAGATATCTAGTGTTTGTTGACTCAAATTTTGAAAGTAGAATTTATATAGAGATTAATATATTTACAGCTCACAGTGCTTTTCTCTATCTTCCTATATTCAGCCTGCTCTGGACATCAAAAGAACTGTTGGAGTCAGACCCTTTCTCTAAAAAATTGTATCTTCAATGTCTTACATTTCTTACCTTCAGGTAAGACAAAGTGCTAAGTTAGCTATATTTGAAAGTGTATTTGCACACTTCTACCTTGTAAATGTTTAGCATTTTAATTATTTGCTGGTAGATGAGAATGACATCAAACATAAAACTGCACACTGTTTCAGAATTAATAAACCAGTGCTTGACCTCTGCTTACACTGTGAGATTAAGACAGGCTTGCAGACAAGCATGTTGAGCTTCATGTTATGCTCTCCACACAGTGATGGATGATTTCCACACATATCTCTGCCACTTAGTTTCAGTACATGTACCTGTGCTTAGCACAACCCATGAATAAACTCTGGCTGTAGACTGGTTCAGAGAGTCTAATTTCCCTTGTGCTCATCTGTTCAGCTCACTCAAGAGGGTCAGCTACCAGACCCAAGCCTTCCCTTCAAGACTATGCCAAATACCCATACGAGCCCATAGTAAGGCACGTTTCTGCTCACAAACAACTTGGAAGGCTGAAAACTGAAATAAGAGGTTAGATGCATCAGCGGTGCTTCTTCTACGTGTGGCTACAACAGTGTATTGCATGATACTCAGCCATGGCCACAATTATTTCCTCAGGAAAGAGAAGGACTCTGTAATTTTATTTTATTTTATTGCACATATATATAAGGATCAGTCAAGCACAGTAAAGTATTACTTGTATGAAAACTGTGCTGCTTGTATCTGCCTACGACAACAATAAAAAACACCACACTTAGGTGAAATTGTGGCTTTCTAGTCTTCTAGCTTTAAAATATAATATTGATATTGACTTTAGATCTTGTTTGATTTACTTTAATTTGAGCCGGGCCTCTACAGAAACCTGTTTCCTAGGTAACAAATGCTGTGCACTGTAATAAGGCAAATTGCTGTTGAAATAAATAGTAATTATGGCTCTGGTTTCAAAAGTATTACCTTTCTCTTTTATTTTAAACTATCTTTGGGCGAGGTTGTTGGCATTGGCTTTGTTCTTTGGCACTGTCATATTGCATGGCAGCTGGGGGAAGAGAGAGTGCCCACTTAAGTCTGTGTCCTCCCTCTGCTCCTTAAGCAGCAGTGAACAAATAGATACTTTGAAAAGGCATTTAATTCCTCAAGGGTACAGCAATACAAAGTATAAAGTTCCCATCAGAAAAGAGCAGGGGTTGACATTACTCCTGTTCAGCATCTCTTACAAGAATCACTTACACATGAGCACTGTAAGTGAGCCTTGGCTCACTCAAGTATTTGAACTGGAAAAATGAATATGGAAAAGAATTTTCATGGGTGCTTTCAGTTTTTTCCCTCCTCATCAGTTTTTGCTGGTGGATGCCTCAAATCAGCCATGACGGAACAAAGACCATGGGGAGCATTTGTTCACATTTGTTCTGGGGCTCCTGCCACAGCCCTACCATGGCACACAGCAAAGCCGAAGTCCCACATCTCACCTTTCTCCACAGTAATTAGGACCCAAAGGAAGAAAAACACTGCCAAGCCAAGCAGATATGTGAGGAATAAACTGCAATGTGGCCACATAAGAGACAGTGATCCCATCACACAGGGGAGCCATCAGCAACACATCTGTGGGAATGGAATATAGAGCTTCCTTGCTTGGTCCTACCACCCGTGCCATGGAAGAAGGATGTTCATATTACCACTTACCACAACAGCTCCTCTGCAACCAATGCTCCCCCTGTTTTGCCCTGCAGGGAGTGGAGAACAGAAGACAAAATTATTTGGCTGTCGAAGACAACTGTCTGGAAAGAATCACAGCAAGTTCATCCCTAGATATGTTTTCTACTGACACAAGATTTACTGGGTTCTAGTGAATTAAAAAAAACTAAGTTGTTGTTCTTCCAAGCTAGTAGATCTCTGGAGTGGTGGCACCATCTCTAAAACATTCTTCAACTTTATGATTTTCTTGATATTTCCCTGGTGTTTCTACCTCTGTCATGCTTGTTTCTCAGAGCTTTCAGGTATTCTGCCTGAGAAACTACCACAGATTCCAATTCAATAATGTTAAAGCAGCCAAAGAAGTGAGAAGATATGATTAAAAGAAATGTTCACAATACCACTTTGCTCAGGAAGATGTCTCCTGTCTATTAAGAGAGCTAAGTCCTGGAGTGAGGGAAGACTTGGCTTCAGGCAGAAGGAGTAATGCCAGTCATCCTCTTGGCTTCTCCAGCCTCAGAAAGAGCTGCAGCCCATGGGGACACTTAATCACATCTTTGCATCAGGTTTTTCCAGCACGGCTCAGATCTGGTCAAGGATCCTTTCACATGGGAGCAGGAGTACATTGTGCGTCTCTTTATACACCTATTTCTGATAAGCTTTACGCACCTCTTTGGAAATTCAATAGGAGTTTTGAAAGTAAACTGAGTTGAAGTGGTGACAGCCATTATGGTGCAAGCTCTGGGACACTGCCCAGGCAGGGGGTGCTTCATCAGGCTTCAAAAGCTCCCTGCTGAGAGTGAAAGGATCAGCTATGGAAAGTGAATTTTCACCTACTTTGGCTACTTCTTAAGACTTCCAAAAATGTGCGGAGCATGGATTCATTGCCCTATTGAGAAAGAATGACATTTTCTAGAGCTATCTGTCCACCTTATTTAATGAGCCTTGAAACCACTTTAAAAGTGTGTGTGCATGCATGCATGTGTGTACTGGAGGGCAAAGAGGCAGAGGGAATCAGACACTTTATCAGAAAACATGATCTGTTCTTTACAGAGTTTGACACACACAATCTTATCTAATTACTCAGAACATTTAACATCGCCTAACTCCAGATAAAAATCTCTTTCCTCTTCCCCTGCCCCCTCTTCGCTGAAACTTAATACACAGAGGCTAATATGGCACAGAACCATCCCATTGAGCTTTAAGATGTAAGACAACAATTCATGACCTTTGCCATTGATTGCCAGCCAAGTTACATACATCTCGAGTCTCAGTGGGCTACCATTTGTCATTGCACTGACATTGAAATACGGCTCAGCTTGTTGTTCTGCTGAAGTAACCTCAGCCTGGGGCACTGGTAATGAGGGGCAGTTTGCAAGGCGTTGTGCTATGTTCCCTGGGAGACTCTACACTGAATACCCTGGATGGTCCATGGGGCTGGGGAAAGGACACAGACATCAAGGCAATGCAGAGAATTATTCTGTAGAACAGCCTTGGAAACCAGGAGTGCCAGCATTGCCAGCCTAGAAAGGGTGAACAATCATGCTTTTGGAAAGATTATTGTATCTTGGATGAAAACAGGAAAAAAGCTTTCCTCATCAGCACAGTGCGTTTCTGCAGTAAGATGCTGTTTGTGAGTCCTGTGCTTTCCAAACTGGGATTTGCTGAGTCCCTCCTATGCACATTTCACTTAGGCAAAGGAAAGAAACTCTGAATCACACTGTTTACTTGGGTATAGCTGCTCTCCCACTGTGCTGGCCAAATTTGCTTTGTAGGCTTAGAAAACTACCTAAAGGCCAAGCAGGCTTCCAGACAGCTATTCTTTATCATTTGCTGCCTGCAAATTAATGGGTACAATTACAAGGACACTTTGGCTTATGTGAAACAGGCATACATGCAGCCCAAGAAACTGGGTGCTCAACCTGACTTATGCTATGTGGGAAAGATCTTTGCCTTCAATTCCTGTCATCACAACAGGGACTAAGTTTCCTACCTGACTCCAGAAGCCCCAAATTAGTGTCCATCAAATATTCATTTAGCACTAGAGACACACTCAAAATTCTCTCCTGCCTTTCTCCATTTCTACAGATGAGTATGCTGGAACCACCTATGTTTTGGCAACACTGCACTGTTACAGCAAACATCTTTCATTTAAATTCTCATAGCACTGCTCCATACCTAGAATCCCAAGACTACGGTCTTTACTTGTCTTTGAGAACTGGCTCAATAACAAGGACGTATTTAATCCTATGGAAACCATGCTGTGATTAAGATGTTGGTATCCCAATTAACATTGTAAGTATTTGCATCTATTCAGGATGGCAGAGTTGCTTTCCTGGCTACAGAAGTGAAACTGCCAGAAAACCATATACAGTCATATCAATGGTCCAGTGCTGCTAGAATTCTCCCCAGCAATGACAACTTCTGACCTTCCAACTCTATCAGCTGGGCTGCTGGATCATATCATAGAATAGAATAGAATCAACAAGGTTGGAAGGGACCTCCAAGACCATCCAGACCAACCCATCACCCAGCCCTAGCCAGTCAACTAGACCATGGCACTAAGTGCCTCATCCAGTCTTTTCTTGAATACCTCCAGGGATAGTGACTCCACCACCTCCCTGGGCAGCCCATTCCAATGGCAAATCACTCTCTCTATGCAGAACTTCCTCCTAACATCCAGCTTATACCTCCCCTGGCACAACTTGAGACTGCCCCTTGTTCTGTTGCTGGTTGCCTGGGAGAAGAGACTAACCCCCACCTGGCTACAGCCTCCTTCAGGTAGTTGTAGACAGCAATGAAGTCACTCCTGAGCCTCCTCTTCTCCAGGCTAAACAACCCCAGCTCCCTCACCCTCTCCTCATAGGGTTTGTGTTCCAGGCCCCNAAGTTATAAAACTTTATATTAATTATATAACTTATAAAACTTCATAAATAAAGGCTTTCTCAGTTCTTCCTGTCTGAAGATGCTCCTTATTGCACATACAAAATATTCTGGGAAGGCAGAGACAGCATCTCCTACAGCCTACATGAAAGCTCTTATTTCTGCGTAATATTTATACAATGCCAAGCAGAAGAAAAATCACAATAAAGTGAGAGACCTGGAATCCCATCCTATCAAGCAGTGGAAGGATCTGAGTGCTGATCCCCACTACCTCAAGTGACTCCCCGAACTGACTAGCTACCAAACAAAAAGAGAAGGAAAGCTCTCCACATTTGTTGTAAGGGGGTACTCTAGCTCCTAACCTAGCAAAGGTTTCCAGGCTTCCAGCCCACAAGACGATATTCTGGATATGGTACCTTCCTATCTTAGAATCATAGCCTCATAGCATCAACCAGTATCCTAGGCTGCCAAGCTTATCTTATATGTGATTCTACATTTTAAAATGTGCAAGTGCATACACTTTGGTAAAACAATAAAAGCCTTAATTCTGAGTGCTAATATTTGTGCTTCTGCTTCTAAGCGCTATGGTATTTGACATTGCTCAAATTAATGTCCCAGTGTTAATCTGGAGCTCCAGTAGAAGCAGTATGAATACCAGCTTTCTTCTTTGTTTTCCTAGTGACATTAACCCTTCTATCTAGAAACAAAAACTCTTCCCTTTTCTGTGTAAGAGTATTGATGTGATAAATTCAGTAAGAATTCTCTTGCAACATGTAAAAAGCCTGATCATTTATTTCTCTTGTGTTTAGCCAAATAAGGAGGAAGGGATTGGATGAGTATTTTTCTCTTTTGGCTATTGGTCTTCTACTAATGAAGAAAAGACAATTATTAATTATGCTGGGTTTTGCTCTTTCTGTTAGCATTTTCAAACTCTTAAAAATAGCTTAATTAGATTGGTCTCCCTAAGAGAAGATTCAAATAATTTAACAGTAGAGCAGCAATCAGAAGAATATAATAAAGGCTATGCTGTGTCAGACAGATAGGCCTACAGTACTCTATCTGACAAAAAGCTAACCTCAGAGGCCTGTGGAAGGGTGTTGAAACAGGGTCAGAACCTAGTAACACCCCCTCAGACTCCAACAATTTTCCGATGTTGAGCTTCAGTTTCATATAATAAACCTTGGTGCTTATTTCTTCTTTGGGTTTTTCAGGAGAGAAAAGCATACATAAGACTGGAAAATACACTGAGAAAATGAGATAAATATCAGAACTCCACTAAAGTCAACTTATATACATTTGAATAAAGCTGGTAATCAAGATAAAATAAAAGTACATTTTGATATAGACTATGCATTAGGCAGAAGACATTTTCTTGAGTGGAATCAGCAGAAATATATTGTGGCAATTGTTTTATCCATCTTCAGATCAGCTCCCAGATTCAGAATGTAAATTCCAAGTACTCTATAATTTTCTTATATACTATTAAATGTCTGCACTCTTCCATTTGATTTCTTTTCAGCATATCTGGGGTGGTTTTATTACCTAAATTGTAAGATCGATAGCAGTAAAATTTGTGTTTTCATTTCTGTTTGAAATCAAGCTAACACCTCTTGGATATAATACACATCCTAAAAAACCTCAGTCTCCCCTCTTCAGAGATGCACTGGTGGTATAGAACACTCCTTTTTAGGTGTGTGGGCCACTGCAGAAGAGTAACTGCAACGGCCCCAGCATCTCCAACCTCCATTTCCTACTCCCAGAAATTAGAAAACCAGTGAGTGTGAGCAGCTTGTATCTTAGCCTTGGGTGCATTGCATAAGTTCAGAGGAGTAGGCAAGAAGTCTGGTAGCCAGGGATGGGACAAGCTGTAAAGCTGTTGCACAGTAGTGGTTAGGTCTCTGCCAACTTCTGTGCCAGGAGTCTCTGGAGGGTTATCTACAATCTGTCTCCTTCTGGTGATATGATAAATTATTGTCTTACCCTGTGTCTTTAGAATTATCCAAAGTAGAGCTAAAACAAAGGATCATGTTACAATGGGTATGACAGAGAAATATGTATTTTTACTGTCACACTACAGAACCTGCTGTTCTCCTGAAGATCCTTGGAAATGGATATGATAAAGATGAAAAAACATCATGAGAAAGGAGATTTGGATTCTGAATCTCATAGGGATGCAGTAAACAAAAGATGTATTTCCACTATACTCAGTGTTTCCAATCATGAGAGGTGTTTCCAGTCATGAGAGATGTTTCCAAACTGGTTTTACCTTAGTTACACTGAGTACTGACAACAACAGACCTAAGAACTCATGGACTATAACAGGCCAAAATACTTAATACTCCTGGCAATTTTACAGCTCATAATGAAGCTCATTACAAGAAAGGCAGTTCCTTATTGCCAAGAAGAACACTGATCATCAGGTTGTGTTGTATAAAACATGAAGAAGAGGATTAGTCCTGGGTATAACCATACATCAGCTTTTGTCTTCTGAAACCGTTTCAGAAGTTTTAGCCCAGTTTCAGGTGAACATGTCCAGACCACAGAAACACTGTCACACCTTAGTATCTTCTCAGATCTTCCTTGAGCAGTTCCAGAGCTGCCATTCTTTTGCTCTGAGAAATAGTTCCTCTGTCCGAGCACCACAGTTCATTGGTACAACAATGTTAGGAAGAATGTGATTACGTACTTCAGAAAGAGAGAGAAAATCAGACTTACAGTGATATTGCTTCAGGGAATAAAGTTTCAAACAACCGCTCCCTGTTTGGAGACTATAAATAAATCTCTAAAGTTCTTATGCTTTAGCTGTCTGAAATAGTATGTGTTCTTCTCCCATATTTCTTAAAGTGACAAGAGCAATGCTTCTGTGAAAAAGCAAGTCAAGACAGCCAGTAGCAGACGAAGTCGTATCCATTAGTTTAATTGCATCCTGACAGCTGAAGCATGATCAGAACTTCAGCCAACAAATAACAATGACAGAGTTATATTATGTACCTTTATGTAACTGAGGAGCCTCAGGGGAGACCTTATCGCTGTCTACAAATCCCTGAAAGAAGTCTCTTATCTCAGGCAACCAGTGGCAGAATGAGGGGACACAGTCTCAAGCTGTGCCAGGGGAGGTTTAATCTGGATGTTAGAAAGAAGTTCTTTGCAGAAAGAGTGATTGGCCATTGGAATGGACTGTCCAGAGAGGTGGTGGAGTCACTGTCCTTGGAAGTGTTTAAAAAGAGACTGGAAGTGGCAGTTGGTGCCATGTTTTATTTGATTAGATAATGTTGGGTGGTAGGTTGTACTTGATGATCTCAAAGGTCTTTTCCAACCTGATTAATTCTGTGGTTCGGTGATTCTTGCATCATGTAAGATGTTCTTTAGTCTTGGCATTCAAGCATACCATCTCTTCATCAGAAAAAAAGCAAGCAAGCAAGCAAGCAAGCAAGCAAGAAAAAAACATATATATAGTTTTTATACATTTCTGCAAAGCATAAAGGTAATTTCAAATAAAGAGCCACTGGCATGTAAATGTGCTGATGACAATTCCTCTAGTCCCAGACTGTATCCTACAATGCCTTCTATGAACCTTTTTATTGAGTGTAGAGGTCTCTTGGTGCTGTTGAGTAGATCAGAGGTTCTTTTTAAACTGAGATATCTTTCCTGTGATAAAGAAAACACTGGATTCAGTGAAGACCATAATGAAATATAATGGTGTCCTTTCATGCAGGTGCCCTGAAAGAGAAACCTGAAGGTAGTTCTGTCACTCGTGATTGTAGATTACAGACCAGCAATTTTATTTTGTGTGCATTTTCCTGCATTTTCTGGAGCACAAATTAGAATGTTCGTAGAAGGTGTCAGTTACAAATGCTCAATTATTACTTGAAACTTCTTTCTAAAACAGAACATCAAAATGCCAAAATCAGACTTGAAATGGCAGCAATCATTCCTGTTCTTAAATGGTAATGTTTATTTCAAGTAATGAAAAAATCTGCTAATATTTAGGCTAATTACAAAATGAACAGTGATAGGCTCAAGGTATCCATAATTTTCAGAAAACAGTGCTCTTTTTAGGAAATGAGGGAAGTTACACGGGAGACAGTATATTTTCATCCAGAAAACAGGTACTTCTACATGGAAAGGTACACCACAAAATATTGCTAAATCTTTCTGGAATAATTTCCAGCTCTCAGATTTCTCAAAAGCACTGTTTAAAGCTCAGGTATCTGTGAGGAAAAACCATGTTATCAAACTCTGCAACAAAGCAGTTTTATAGTTTTCCAATGACGTAAATCCTCATGGCTTTTATCAAAACCATTGTGTTTCTTCAAATAGTTAATTACAGTTCTAACAAGAATATTCTTGTAGTTATTACAGTTTACTTTGGCTTTCACTTTTGCCTGCAGTGTTTCATTTGCTTAGTTTCTTTCCTCATTTTGCCATGTAAGATTCTTTCTGGAATTTATGGTGTCATCCTGTCTCCAAACTGGCTTTTACAGTGTCTCTTTCCACTTTCTGAAGTATTATGGCAGTTTCATGGCCTATGTGAAGTGTTGCATTAACCAATATGTTTCTATCTTGCAGTGCTGGGAGTCCACCTTGAACAAGAGCCATTGCTCTGAGAAGCTAGCCCTACAAAGAATGATTTATTTATTGTGAAGTCTCACCTTGCAGTCACACCTCAAAGCATCCTGGGCCAAATCTGCTCATTGAGAGGTAAGGTGTGCTTCTGGAGGAATGTAATGAAGGTGAATAGTTGGAATCTTCTGAAGGTGTTGCTATTGGCACCTTATTTCACTCTGCCTCTGAACTCAGACACATCAGAGCACCCATCCACATGTCTACTCATAGAGCTCTCAGGAAGTTCTGAAAAATGCCAAAGGAACATTGAGGCTGCAAGACAGTAGGGCTATGTATGATTTCTCATACCTGCTCTGTAAGGATCATTGCTGACTTTCAAATTTACATCTTTCTGGGTTGCACCCTTTAAAGGACTTTGAGTAGTGACCATCCTTTTGCTCCTAGACTTTGCACTTTGAGGGAGGTGTGCAGTTTCAAGCTGAATTGTGTTGCCTTGAGGAGAATCAGGGGGTCAGCTGGGTTCTGTGTCAGTTTTCCCCTTAGGTTTCTAATCCAATGAAGTAGACTTGTCCTCTTTACAAGGAAGTTTGTTTTCCATTTCAGTATAAGTCCATATTGGTCTCAGGACAGGATTCACCTGGCATCAATGCTAACCTTCTAAGAAGTAAGCTCTACAGTTGTTGTTTTGCTGCTGAGGGTGTGCTAAAACTGAAGTCTGAAACAGACAGAATGGTTGCTCTCTAGATGGATCGCCTCTCTTCACTGACTACAGATAGGATTTGACTAGTTTACATTACATACCAGGCTCTCACATTCTCAAAATTAGGTGCAGTGAATCTCATTTTCTGCAATTACAGGAGCTTGAGCTTTATGTTTTGAATTCTGAGGTGATGAGCTCTGAAAAGCAGCTCATCAACGAAAGCTGGAGGCCTGTCTTAGATGAACAGCACTGGTGAGTATCAACAGGAGGCAGATCCAAGAACACGGTTTCTTTCAGTCCATTTGCTCTTTTAGGAGGTGTTGACCAGCACCTTTTGTCTTCACTCCAAGTTTTAATCCAAAAAGTTCTCTGGGTAATTTTCTTGTTATAACTATTTCAAAAAACACCAAGCACCAAGTGAAATTTTTTTGCCAGGATAGCACTATAAACCAAAGCCTTATTGAAATTTCAACCCTAATCTCCACCCACACACACAAACAAAATATGTTACCCTCCTTTGGATGTACCCTGAGATCCCACTGCAGACCACAGTTAGACTAGTTTGTTGGGTTTTTTTAACCTGATATTTTGCAGCAAGGATGCTGACTAAGTCAAAAGCTGATAGTCTGCTAGTACTTTCCCATAATTTCCCTTGAGGGATAAACAGATTCTCCTAAGACTGACTGAGAAAGCACAAGGGCTGGGCATTACACAGTCAGATACATACAACAAATTGTAAAAACAGTGAAGAAACAATTGTGCATGTGTGGGTGTGCAGTTCACACCCAGCTTGTATTAATTTGCCTTCTGAGACCGGAGTGACAAACTCTCAGGTTAATTTTGAATGAAAACATACTCCAAAACCAGCCTGTGTGTTCTTAAAATCTGAAACATTATTATTAAGGAAAGTTTATTGGTTCCAAAAGACTTTTTTTTGGTGGGCTTCTGGGAGTAAGATTAAAACATGTTGGATTTGCAAAAGGATTTGAATGCACTAACAAGGCTGATGCTCAAAAATGAGACTAAATCAATCAGGATTTGCCATCTTGGAGAAGTGACAATGAGGGGAAAGTTTAAGAAGTACAAAGAAATTAAAGGGAAAAAAAAAAAACACCAATGACAACAAAAACAACCAACTATTTAGTGTTTCTAAAAATACAGGAGGAGAGATCACACAAAATGACAAGGTAGAGGGGTTAAAACAATATTTTTTTTCACACAGATTCTACTGAATGAGACTCATTGGCAGAAGACACTGAAAACCAGGTGTATGTACACATGCGAAATGTAACAGGAAAAATGGGTGAAATGTTGATCAAGAGCAACAAAGCAAAAGCCTAAGGAATCAACAGCTGTCTCACAAAGTTCTACAGCCACAGACTGCTGGAAAACGAGGAAAACATCCCTGTTTGCTTTGTTCTTATGCTTCTTTCCCAAACACATGTGGTGAGTGTCAGGAGTTTGATGGGGTCTGGGGACTTTGATTTGGGGACTTTGTCATGATCCAGTGTAAGCAGTTTTTTTATACTTATGTAGTCATAGAATCATAGAATCATAGAATCAACCAGGTTGGAAGAGACCTCCAAGATTATCGAGTCCAACCTAGCACCCAACCCTAGCCAGTCAACTAGACCATGGCACTAAGTGCCTCATCCAGTCTCTTCTTGAACACCTCCGGGGATGGTGACTCCACCACCTTCCTGAGCAGCCTATTCCAATGGCAAATCACTCTCTCTGTGCAGAACTTCTTCCTAACACCCAGCCTATACTTCCCCTGGCACAACTTGAGACTGTGCCGCTCTCTGGATCTCTCCTCCATTGTTATAGTTACAAATACTTTCTGAAGTTTCCCAGTGTAGCCATAACGTCAAAGTGCATTTTGTCAAAGCTGGTGAATTTTCTAGTATTTCCCAGTTTCATTCTTCTCAGGTTACCTATTGGGCCTTCATCTCCACAAATTCACTGACTTAGCTGTATTGCAGACTCTGATCTATATTTTTTGGTACAAGCTTTTGAAAATAGTGGCACTTCCTCTTCACATGTTCTTTCTTAAGCTTTATAAAAATTAAGTGAATATTTTTTTTGGTGAGAGAAATGGGAAAATTTTATTTAGTGATATTCTTGACTGTAATAAACAGTCAAACTGCATTAGTGAGTAAGCATGTTATGAATAGCAAGCAAGGCAAAGCAATAAGTAAAATAAATAAACATAAAACTCCTTTCAGCGTATTTGATGCAATGAATTTTTTTTCAACTAGCCAACAGAAGTGTGAGTATGAGTAAGATGCAGGAGCTAAACTCAAAACAATAAGCCAGTGTTCAAACTTACAGAAGGAAGTATGAGCAACTTGAAAAGCAACTGAGAAGTGGTAAATAGAGAAAATAATGAATGCAAATAAATCGCAGCTGCAGAGGGAATTACAGAAAGTTAAATGTTTGATGATGTGAAATCTAAGTAGTTTAATTCTAAGTGTTAATTATTTCAAGTGCCTTTTGCAGCATGCTGAGTCTAGTGAAACGGTATGAATCACTGTCTAGCCTTAAATATGAACCATAATGGAATTTATTTCAATGTTGGTGTCTGTTTTCCTGTTTTTCGACTAAAGCAGTCTTCAGGCATTGTTTACTTAAGGGGCACGAGGCCCCTTGGTTTCGGCTTTGTCTTTGTACAGCGCTACAGATCTTTCACAAACGTCTTCATAGTTGATTTTAAACTTGCAGAAGTACTATTTTTTATTTCAGAGGAATGTCTTAATACAAAAATTGATATCAGTGGTTTATTACAGCTGCCATGAGGTTGGTCTCAGAACAGATTCATGCTGCACATCAAGCTGCAACAATGTTTCACAAGAAGTTCTGCTTCAGATATGGTCTCCCACACATGTGGGACTTGGGCATTCTGGTGATATTCTTGGTAAGCTCAAAAAGCAAGAACAGCGTTGAACTTTCCATAATATGGTTTGGGTTTGTTTTTGTTTTCCTCATGCCTTGATTCATTATGCAGTCGCTAATGATGTGCTGAAGGAACCCTTCGGATCCTTCAAAAAAAAAATCTGTTGGTTTTTTCACTGAGTCAAATAGCCCACTTCTCAGCCCACCTTATTTATACACACAGGTGGAAGGATTCTTCAGATACACATCTCTCAGACTTTCTCAGAAGTGAATTACAAGATTCAGTTTATACTGCAATGAACAATAACACAGAGAGAAGTTTTTTATTCCTTATGTAAGCAGCCTTCAATCACAGGCACTATTTGTGAGAATCACCACATCTTGATGCATCATTGACTTTTGTGTGTGCTACAAAGTAACTATTTGGCAAGTTTAGACTACTTTTGCACTGCTTATGTAAGAATATGCCTCCTAACTTTCAAACAAGAACTTACAGTGCCGCTTATGCAAATCATAATAAGATGCTCATCTATAACATTAGAAGCTGAAATATTTACAGAAGTATGGATTCTATATTTCAGAATTCTGTGGGTAAGAAGTGAGCCCTTATTTGGCCAAGAATTGTGATACACATTCATGACAACATGTAGGCAATAGTGGTAGAGTATCCAGATATTATCTCAGAATCCACGAGGTGGCAGTGTCACAGTTTTCTTAGTGGGTCACCCTGAAACATTAACGTAATTCTAAAATATCTGCATATAACTGTATGATATTTATCAGGTTTTTAAAACTTTAGAAAGGCATTTGAGACATCTCTTTCATTTCCAAAGCCTGACAAGGAAAAATTATTTTCCTTAGAAAATTATTGCTTAAGAAAAGGCAGAAACTGTTGTGTAAAGTTTAAGAGCTGGCTTCCCATGAGCCACCTGTCATCTTCTGGGCAGTTCAGTCTTGTGGTAGATAAAGAGGCTCGTGAAGGATGCTGAACTCAATTGTGATCATATCTTGCACAGAAATCAGCGTGTCAACTCAATTGTAATCATATCTTGCACAGAGATCAGGATGTCACACCCTGAAATCAGCCAGTCTTCAAGACCTACATTCATTTGCAGTAGAAAAAGTAAAATAAAATTTTAAAAAATAAAGGACAAAACCAATCCTTCCCTATTTCAGTTTTATTTAGAAAGCCTTAAGTTTGTTATTTAGTATAACACTGAATGTTAGGCTTATGTTTGAGAATATCAAATCTCTTTAATAAACACCTCCTTCTATAGAATGTGGAATACAAAATATGTCCCTACCTTCATGAAAACATATCTGCATTCTATTTAAAAAACACTAAGAGAGCAGAAGTACTAAGAAAATCTAATACCCTTGTCCTATTCTAGTCTTTCCCAGGAAACACAACACCCCTACTGCAAATGGAGGAAAAGGTCATGAAGAATTTAACAAATGGTTTCATTTGAATTCCCTGGCTGCTGTTGCCTTCGCACCCCCTGTAAGGCTCCTTGCAGGCTGTTTTGCTCTGTGCTGAGGGCAGGGCTCGTGGCCATCGCCGTGGCTGCTGGTGGAGCCAGGTGGCCCACACAGAGTTGCCATTGCACCAAGAGGATTAATGTGATTGGGTAGATCACATCCATTGGGATATGTTGGATTCTAAGGAGGATGGTAAATTAATGTAATCATATTTAAACACAGTGTATTGATCCAAATCTTTTTCTACATCCAGTGTGAGCTTTCCTCCCTTATTTTAGCAATCCCTTTGATAAACACCAGGGATGCTGGACCATGAATACACAATCTGAGTTGTTCTTAGCAGAACTGGTGCTGGGATTTTCCTTTTGGAGTAAGAGGTGCACAGCTGGCTGTCTTGACCTTTCGCCTTCCAAAAACAACCCTTTAGGCCCTGTGACAGCTACAGCCTTCTTGAAAACTCATGCCTGTGATTGTACCTTTTCCTTCTGACAAATCCCGAGCGTGATTTTCCCTCCACCGTCTCCAACTCTCCATTTTGCTCTTGCCCACATGTAACATCTCAGTCATGGTCACAGCTCATTTGCCATTCTTAACTAAGTCAGTGACAAAGGTGTTCACCTGAAAGTGCCTTGCAGGTGCTCATATGTGAGTTAGGTGTTCAGGCCACACTGCATAGAGGTGCAATTAGTACTATCAACCAGTTCAGGAAACAAACATCCAAAATGAGTCTCAGCACCTGCAAGGCATGCTCACTTTTCTCTTCAAGTCAATCTTTCAGCCTCTCTGTGAACGTCTGCAGTAGCTCAGGTCAAACCTGGTTAAAACACAGCTTTCACCTTTCCTCAGAGCTTAAATTTAACAATAGCAACTTGTTCCACAGAAAGCAAATGCTGTTTAGGCTACTGAAACTGTGAACAGCCAAAGACAAAGCGGTCCATGAGTCAAAATTTTTGCCATCTGTTCTTGTCCCTTTGTGAACTATTTCCAAAACAAGTGTTGCAGAAGTAGATTGCTGGT
The DNA here is from genome assembly GCA_013400475.1 of Tricholaema leucomelas. NCBI lineage: Eukaryota > Metazoa > Chordata > Aves > Piciformes > Lybiidae > Tricholaema lacrymosa > Tricholaema leucomelas. Next base: position 579,545 of record WAAF01013988.1, read on the forward strand.
CTAAGGGTATCTCATCAGCCATACCTTTAATGAAACTGTTATTTATCACAACTAGTGAAATGATCCCTTTATGTTTTGCTACATCATTAATCTATTAAAAAAAAAAACAAAAAACAACAAAAACACACACAAAAAAAAAAAAAAAAAAAAAAACACAAATGTAAAACCAAAACCAAAAAACAGCTCTATAGTGAGATCTACTGCTATCTTTCACACTGAGAAAAAACAGCAGCATTCCTGAGCTGAGAAATTTAGCAGCTAAGTGTTGGGTTACTTTGTCTGCTTTCTTCCTCAAAACTAAACCGACCTGCTTCAAAATTTCTGGGACAACACTGGAGATAACAAAACTTAGCAGGAATATTTCCATTGAGACTTGTTCTAAATTAATTTGGTTTGAAATCTGCATGTCCTGCCTTTGCCTAGGTGCTTTCCTCGTAGTGCACCAGGCAAAAGAGCTGCGCTTCTCCTGTCTGACTACCTGTTAACAGCTGAGATCCAGATAGGAAGCATGAGATGTCCTGCATCTTGTGGGTAGCATATGAAGAGAAAAAAAGCCATTCATATATTAGACACACTGAATCACATTCTCAGATGTTTTATTCTGCTCTGCTGTTTACTGTAGAAGGAGGCCAGATTGAAAAGATTCCTACCTTGCGCTTTTCAAAAGTCACATGGATTGAGCTGGGCCTTGCCCAGGTGAGGGGAGAAGCTGGGAGCAGAGGCCAGCCTACCCCTAACATAAAGGCCACATCTAACACAAAAGCCACTCCACATCAGGGTGATGGGGCTGGGTACCTTCTTTTCCTTCCTAGAAAGGAGCAGCCTTTCCTTTTTATCTCCAGCCACACTTACACCCTGGGCACTCCCTGACATGTTTAGGTTGAGATTAGGTCTATTGCCTGATTAATGCCAATAGGATGTGTGCAATGAGGCACACCGAAGCCTTCTAAGACAATGTTAACAATTCTGACATCATTATTGTCATTAAAGAGCACTAACACTTATCAGCAAAACGTTTTCAATACATTTTAGCTCAGAGAAAGGCATCAAAAACTGCTGTAAGATGTAAAAGATGGGCAGCCTGATCTAGTTGAGGATGCCCCTGCTCACTGCGGCGACAGTTGGACTGGATGACTGTTGGAGTTCCCTTTCCAACCCAGACCATTCTATGATTCTATGACAAAAGTTTTGTCTAAGCTAGCACTTTCAGAGGAAACTGAAAACTCTCAACAAGTTGCCAAACTTCCTACGTGTCTTTCAGTGTAACTTCTGAGAATTTCACAGAGATGATCCTTTATTTCTTAGGGGACTGACAGGACAGGCTGAATTGGCAAGGATGCTTCAGCTGACCTCACAAGCTGACTTGACCAAGACAACCAAGGTGACCTCCTGCATCTGGTGGCCAGTACGCTCAAGGCAAGTGGTCCAAATAACTGATTTCTTTACTGTTTCTCAAGAAATGATTGTGGCAACCCTCCCTGGATTTCACAAGCAAGCAGTTATGTGAGCATAGATTAAAAACACAACATTGGTGAAAGAAGTCCTTTCAGAATTAGCTTCGTAACTCAAGGTCTCAATTTCTAAGATGTCTTTTTAATTCTTTTTTCCCACAACGCACACCTCCCTGACTCATTTAGGTATTTTTTTTAAAAAAAAAAGGTTTCATCTAGGATTTTTGGACCTTCAGAAAGATAATTCTGTATTAAAACTACCTTTCTCTGTCTGCTTCTGTAGAAGTTTCCTTCCTGTTGTACCTCAGACAAGACAGAGGTATTCTCTGTTCCCCAGTTCCTCATCAGTCAGCTGAAGCTAACAGCACTTCTCAGCAGTGTTTTTTGTGGAGAATTAAAACAGCAGGAGTTTGAGATGGAAGACAGTTATAAGGGGTGTATGTAAGTTATAAGGGTGTATGTAAGTTATAAAAGTGTATGTAAGAAAGAAGAAAGAAAGGGTAAAATCTTTCTTGTCTCTCAGTTGGGAGCTAAACTTTGGGAGCTAACGTGGGAGTCAATCAGAGCTGGATTTGTCCTGATGGTAATTGCTGCTTTTATAGGATCATTTAAATTGTCTGTCAAATGAAAATATTTCTGTATAATGAGTATGCTATTAAAAACACCCCTCTCAAACTGAGGGCAGACAGAGCCACCATATCTACGAAGGACTAGCATAGACACACAGCTACTGCCAAACCAGGTAAAGAGCAGCTCACCATGCATGAGCTATCCTTGGCCTTCCAGAGCAGGCTGGGCAGGTAGGCAGGGTACGTACTGATATTTAATTTGGGAAAGAAGTATCACCTCCCAGTTCCTCTCTTCTGATGTACTCATTATACAGCTAAATCTCCTGAGCTGGATGGGTTTTGTCCTACTGGTCACCTCTTTCCTGCTGCCCAGTTCTTGGTGGAGTGCTTTTGTTCCTTCTGAGAGATAAAATTAAATCTATGAAAGTGACTGAAATCAAGAGGGTGTTCTTATAAAACTCACATTTTAACTTTGAATTTTCCTTTGTTAAATTCTCTCAGCAGATAGTGGAAAATGAAACATAAAATTACAATGCTGAAGTAATCACTTTTGGTTTGGCTCAGTACTACCTAGAAACTTCTTGTTTCATTTTATTTGAAAATGTTCCCAAACTCAGTTAAACTTTAAACTTACCTGAGCTCTTGCTGGTATGTTAAGCATGCCTTCTCTTGGGATGTTACACAGCAGTGTTACTAGCTCCCAAAGGAATATAAATGGTAAAATTTTAACCATAGTACAAAGACACTCTGATTTATAGTTTGGTTTTGTTTTTTCTATGAAGAAACATACTGCTATCACTATAGATGTATTGTGAAGGGCACAAATATTTCTGGCTACACATTATGGTTGTGCTCATGCCTAATTTAAAATAATGGGATTTTAATGTTGACTTCATTCTCCATAGTATTAAGTTCATAATCAGCATATGTGTCTAATTAAATTATGGAAGTTATTGAAAGGAGTGATCTCCTATCAAGATTCTTATGAGTTGGGCTGTGTCCTAACCCAGCCTTATGAAATACAGCTTTTGGCAAATACCACATACTTACATCATCACAGAATCAACAATGTTCTTCTAAATTTAACTTTAAAATGCAGATTCTTTAATGATAATGAACCAAATGGCCTGACTTACAATATGTTGGCTTGGGCAGAGAGCACATGTATTTATCTCTAAAAATGTATCAGAAAAGGTATTGTGCATAAAATATAACACATTCTAAGCCATATTTGATGGCATTAAGTAAAAAGTCAGTTTTTAGATCTGTGTTTTTTGTGGCCATATAGAAGTCAAATTTTATATATTCAGACATGCACAAAGGACTGGTTTTTCCAAACCAACAAATAATTCTGTGTCCCTAGAGGTGGTGAAAACATAGTAATGAAACCTAGACACAGATCTCCAATACTAAGCATGCCAGGCAAATTCCCAGTCTAAACTACATCAGTTTGAGATTTTGCCAGAGCCCTACACTTTGGTAGTTAGAGAGAGCTAAGATGAAAGCTCCCAGATCTGCAAATGCTTGTGTATGGAAATGATTTCATTATCAAACACATTCTGCAATGCCTTTCCTTTCTTTCCTCTTGATGCCTGGTCAGTATTATGCCAAGAAAATATAAGTCAATATACGATTTCTTTTTTCCTATATTCCCCTGGCATTTTATAGAAGTTTGACAATGATAATTTCTGGTTTCAAAGCTCTTTCTTCTTTGTCACATGTTGGAAAAATTATTAAGGTGAGGTGCTATAAATGCAAGTAGGCATGCAGAAAATCCTCTGAGACAGTGCTTAGCAGAATTACCCTAGGCAGTAGCATTCTGAGATGCTTTCAGACAAAGGAGAAATCTGAAGATGATATTTCTCTTTCAACCTGCAGAAGCTCAACAGTGGTAATACTTGTGCAAGTGACACACAGTGGAGCTGCGTGGTGACCTGCAATGAGAAGCACAACTGCATGAACTAGGCTGTAAATGCCTGTCACATTTGGCATCACCACACTTAGGTACGTGTTTACCTTTAGGCATCTGATTATCTCTAGTGAAGCTTATGTCCTTCAAAAGTAGACTGTCAGGACTGTGTTTGTTCACGTGTGCTCACAGGTATGTTAGTACAGCCACGCCCTCCCGGTGCTCACCAGGTGCACATATAGCTGGAGGCAGCATTTGTCCCTGTGCTTTTAAATAGGCAAATTTTCTATTTCAAATCATCTGGCTGATACAACCTTTGTAAACACAAACACCAAACTGAAGGGGAAAAAAAAGATCGTATCCAAGCCACAGGAATCAGACCAAAAAGAGACTTCTAGAAACTTTGGCAGTTGGTCCAAAAATAATCCTGGAAATACCATAATCAGGGTGATTTTACTAGAAGACAAATGCAAAATGTTTGCAGCCAGAACAAAGAAGTGTGGAAGACATTTTAAATGTACTAAAAATAATGCCATAGTTATACTTATCAGACCATTTTAATGCAACTAAACATGCAATACCAGTGAACATATGAAGACAATGCATATCAAAATCCTCACTTGGTAAATATATGGCTTTTGAATATCATCAGATTCATTGCCAGTTATACGAACAAATCTACTGTGCCAAAGTGGCATGTACATGATGCTGGGTTTGGGGTTTGTCATTGTGCTTTGCCAGAAGCAGTTAACAATAAGACAAACGACAGAAGTTCACCACAGCATGTCTTTGCTTCTGTGGTATGTGCCTCCCTATCTTCGGGACATGAGCATAAAATCATGAAGACCATTCGGCTTTCCATCCTTTAGATGATTTCTTGGGTTTGGACATTCAGAGATGCTCATTCAGGAATTTAATATATTTGAACACAACTAGGAAGAAAGATAAGGCTACAGTGGAGAGCAGTGACATATCATCTCCTCCCAGTTTTACTGCTGCTTTCCAGAGAGTGAGGTGCCTCCTCAGTTTAAAGTAACGTAAATCTTGGCTGCTGCCTCCTCCTTGGTCTCTGACCTCGTCCTTTTGCAGACACTAGCACTCATGTTACTGAATAGCAGATGGGTTTGAAGAGCTGATTTGTTTGTAAAGTAGTTTTTTTTTTCTTTTGAGTGATTATTTTTTCCTGGGTTCCTAAACTTCAGCTTCCCACGTGGTGACCAAGTGTGATGGTTTGGGTGTTACCTGCCCCCAACACTTTGGAAATCACCCAGACTAGACTCATCTGGCTCTGGAAATTGAATGAAGCTTATTATTTACAGCTTAGTGGAATATACAGAGAGATATTTACAGTATATACATTTATATACAGAAATATACAAGGTGAAAGGTAATACAGAAATACAACACCCCTCCCAGAAACCTGAGTCCCCAGGAGGGGCTCCCAACTGCCTCTTCACCTTCCCCCTACCCCTCTCAACCTTACCCTAGTCCCAAGGAAGAATGGAGGTTCAGCCAGGGGGTTAGAAAGCAAAGTGAATTACTTAAAGAGGCTAGAGAGAGATGCAGCTCAGCCATTTCCCCAGCAGAAGTAGAAGCTAGTGCCTTATCTATGTTTTGATTCTTATACATCTCAGCAAGCCAATGAGTGAGGTAGACATCAGCCTTGTTTTCCTTCCACAGCCTATAATTTAGTTCTTCTCACCAAAACATTCTAGCTAGGCTCAAACTAGCACACCAAGGCTCTGGGGTCCACGGTAATCCAGACTGCAGGTGCACAAACCCTATCCATATTTTCTACCATTCTGGCAATCCACATTGATGCCTGCACCAGAGGGATTCTGAAATTGCTCAGTAATGGTGTTCATTTACAACCAGAAAGACAAATAAAGAAGGAAAAAAAAAATCAAAGAAAACAAAGGACTTCCCTTTGCTTAGTCAATACATGGAGAAAAGAAATTACCTGTGATCCACAGTGCAATGAGTGGAAACACCTTTGGTTACAATCTGTTTTTCCATGCAAATGGAGAACTGCCCAGGGTGATTAGAGATTAAGATTTTTAACTATGGACTTTTATTTCTGGGTTTGCAAGGGACTTTTGCAACCTTCAGCAGGATGAAATGTCTTCTTGTGCCATTGTTGACTGTCACAGAAACAAACAAAGTACTTCTTTAGCTTGCAGAATCTATAGGCTTGGTTAATGTCTAGATAACTAATAAATAGCCATAAAGCACAGTGATGATCAAATCTTTGAAGCCTACAAATCTAAGTGGTAATTGTGATATTTAACCTGGTTTCCAGAGAGCCAAAGTAACCATCACAGGCATGCTTTTCTTGAGACCCAAATCACCCAGTCACCATCATCTGTTCCTGCCCACTTTGTGCTTTTTGAGCATAGGAAAGACAGTGAAAAATGGATTATGTCAGAGTGACTTGAAGGAACAAAGTAGTCACAAGAAAATGTGCCTCAAGCGCAATCCCTTCACTGAGCTGCCCCTGGCATTTGCAGCCAGGCTGTCTTCCAGTAAACAAGGGTCTGCAGGAATTAGTTACACATTACCCCAGCAGGATGTTTCACTGATATTTCACTTTTGGACCACTGTAAGGCAGTTGGGTTGGGTGGAGTCATCAAAGGCTCTTTTCTGTATATTACCACCTGGGGAGACTCAGACCGAGCTACTGTCAGTCCACATTGCAGAGTACTGCAGCAGGAGGGTACCTGATACCCACCACTTTTAAGCTCAAGTCTAGAGATCTTTGTCTTGCGTGTTCTTTAGCATTAATTCCCTTCCACTGTCTTGCTCCTTGTGAAATCATTTACTCATGAGTAACCCCCTCTAAGTCAGAAGTCTCTAGAGTCTCACAATGACGTTTGCATTTTATATCTGCTCCCAAAGGTGTGAATTACTGCAGCAGAGGACAAAGAGCAAATGCGCTGATGGTACCATATAGATGTAGTGTCATATAGTATAATGTCGTCCTGCAGGAATGCCCAGTAAACCCAAGTTTGATTCTGCAGGTTAAAAAAAAGTGGTTAGATTCATATTTAAATCTCTTCAACTTACTGAAATTAAGCAGAAGTTGAGTACCTAGGTGAATCCGGTCTTCTGTCTGTTTTTGTACCTGTAGTTATGGTAAGTAATTTCTTAGTCTCTGAATGCAAGTCATAATCAAACTCATTGAACTGAACTGGGCATGAACTACTGCTAATGCATACAAATATAAATTGTCCTGTGTTTTCATTCCTTATCTTTATGTTTGAAAGTTTAACTTAAAAATAGCCCTGCAATTAGTTTTTTTTTCTAACTGTGTGTTTGTGTCCTTGGACAAGTGATAGTGTTTGCTCACCAGCTTCCTATCTCAAAACATATCAGGATGAAAAGCATGTGCCAGTATTCTCCCTGGTGCATTCCAGATCTCTTGCTGAACAGATCACTGTGACAGACTCTCCTTTACACACTTAAACTGTGTTCTGCAGTACTGTTAGCTTTCTAAAATGTGTCACACGATCATACTTATGCCAGATGCCTTGACAGAGTGTAGACACCCAGCTCCTTTTGGACAAGAGCCAGAAGTGAGGAAAAGTTATTAAACCCCAAAGATTATAAAAAAGATCATAGTTTCTTTTTCACCAGTTCCTGCACCTTAAAAGGTGCTTCAAGTCTCTGAGAAGCAGTTCATAGTGCACACATCATTGCAAGTACAGTGAAGGGAGTATCTGAGGATTATCAAAGCCCTGCTGCAGTGTAATTGTCTCATATGGCTAACCTAAAATAACATGGCATCAGCATGGTCAAAATGGAAAGGAAACATCTGTTTCTCCTTTTTATGTTAGTGACAACTCATTTATTAGCTTTAGAATAGCACAGGCTGTCCCACTGATAACAGCTCAGGCACTGGCTGTTCAGCTGAGGCAGGTGCACAGGGAACTGAGAAGCAGACTAAGAACAGATAACATGAGAGGCTGCTCTTAGGAGGATGAACATTAGAGTCAAATATTTTTCTTTATCACTTTATTTTGAAACTAATAATGAGGATTCTTTAAAACCTGGTGTGCCTCTATGGATGCACACTGATTTAACTGATCAATAGCTGAAACCCAGCAAATTCTATGATCTAACTGTAACTACTACACCCCTCTCTGAGGGCTGGCACTGTGTGTGCTGCTTCTCAGTCTTCATTTTCTCAGCTACTGCAGAGTACTAATTGCAATAACGGTTACTGAAATAAATGGACAGATTCCCAATGACTTCAAAAAAATCAGATCAGTCAGAATATCTATACTGCTGGGGAGTTTTTAGCAATTTTATCTTTCAGGGCATAGGAGAATGGACTGGATTTATTTTCACTTGCTGCATTTTGTAGTGTGCTGCTAACATACATGAAGTGAGGAGGCAATAAGCATAACCTCACCTGCAGCCTCCCAACGCTTCTTGGCATGGGGTGCCTTTCTTGCTATCTGTTGTCAGTAAAAGGTACTACAGAGTAAGAACTTCACAAGTTAGACACAGAAAAAAAATCACACTCTGTCTCAATCAGACAGTTGTTTTTGTCGAGAATTGGTTTATAGCTATGTTAGATGTCTTTATCACTAGTGCCAAAAAGCCTGTAGGAAAGAGGAGACAGATAAACAAATAGTGAAAGCACTGCTGATGCAGATTAGTGGAAGGCTGGCTAACTGCTTTTTAAAAGCATTTTGTTCTGATGTACAGCCTTGTCTATACACACATCACAGTGACATCCCAGGCCTAAACCAAATATATAAAATGCTTTATTTAATTTTCTTTCCAAAATGTTTCAATGTTAGGTCTGACATTTTTCCCATGGTTAATCATGAAACTGGGCAATGTTTCTTACAGTTCCTCGTACTTCACTCAAGCAAAACATTCATCGGTTTAAATGATATGATTAAGGGGAGCAGAGTTGGGGCCAAAAAAGGAAGCATGCAAAGAAAAATAGATGTCTTCAATGACTTCTACTGGAATATGGAGCCTTTCACTTAAAATCTGTTTTAAATCAGTAGCTGCTGTAACACATTACCACAAAAGAGATGGGTCCTCCAGGCCCCAGTGTTGAGACTTAGTCTCTCAGCAGCTCCACAAGTGTAGATAGCATTGCTTGGTGCCTCAGTTCCCCAGCACCTCTGAAAGACAAAGCTACTATCCGCCTTGCAAACTGTGCAAGAGAAGGACCCCAACATGTGCCATGCAATACCCTGCAGAACGCTCATATGAGGAGAAGCAGCTATTCAATGGTCTACATGAAGTGAGGTCATTTGGTCTAGATCACACGTGGGCAGATGTTCAGGGCACAGGCAGCACTGGCACTATCACAGGGACAGTATGGGCTGAATATATTCTCCAATACATGGACTGAGGGGTCCGGAGGCAAGGCTAGAGGTAATCAAATCGTGTCCTCTCAAGATAAGGCTTTAGCATTGCTCGGGTGCAGACACCTGACAGTGCCCAGAGGTCGAGAGGGCAAAGGGAGGCTGTGCCTGCTACCGGTACTCATTCGGTCTGGGAACGGCCGGGGACAGGATGAGGGTCACCAAGAGTGGCCGCGGAGTACCATTGTGGCTTTGCCCATCTGAGGAGGAATGGAGGGAAAGAAGGGATGGAAGGAGGGGAGAGGGAGGGAAGGAGGCAGCGCCTTCTTCTCCTCGCCGCTCACCCGGGCTCCTGCGATGTGGTGAGTCACAGGCAGGTCAGGACCGCGCCGGAGGGGCGGAGGGAGCCGAGGGGACCGGCTGATTTACCGCTGGGAGCCGCCACCAGCGCGGCGAAGGCGCCGGAGAGAAGGGTACGCAGAGCCGCCCCGCAGCCCAGGTGACGGGCAGGAGGCACCCACCCTCCGGGGCGCTCAGCGCCCGCCGCCCCTAGGTAGAGACGGCAGCAGGAGAGGCGAAGCCCGTGGGGACAGAGGACCGCAGGAAGGAAGGGAACGGGCAGAGCGGCGCGGAATCGCGGAGGTGCGCCGGACTGCGCCCCCCTCCGCCCCGCCCAGCCCGGGCTGGGCTGGGCTGCGCCGGGTGCCTGGACGACGACCGCGGGAGCCAGCCCGCCGAGAAGCAGCGCTCGCCCCTCCGGCGGCGGTTGCCGGCGCGCAGCCTGCTGCGGTAAGGACCGGCAACCGCGGGGAAGACGGGGCAAGCTGGGGAACGCGGGGAGCGGGATGAGCCACGAGCGGGAGAAGGACGGGGAGCGGCCCGGGTGTTGCTCTGTGCCGCGTTGTGCCCCGCCCGGGAACTCCGCAGGAGTGCAGCGCCCGGGGCCGCCGCTGCCCTCCCTGGGGCAGGCAGCCTTCGCGCCAGGCGGGCGCCGCGGGGGCAGGTGAGCCGCGGTGTGGGGCCGCCGACACCGGCTTCACCCTGTGCCCGGCCGGGGTCCGCAGGGCGCCTAGAACAGAGGACGAGCGCGAGGTCGCCGCCACAGGCAGGACTTAGCAAGCTGTACAGGGCAGGGCGGGCAGCGCTACGGGCAGCGGCCCCGCAGCGGGCAGCGGGCTGAGCGTACTGCCTCCTCTCCCGCCCCTTCCCGCGCCACGGGCGCGGCAGGAGGGCACAGCGCCGCGGAGCTGGCCGCAGCGGCTGCTTGCGGCGGGGCTATCCCCGCAAGCGCCACGGGAGGTTCCAACTCGGAAACGGTGGCTCCGAGGCGTGGGGTTGTGGTGACCAGTCCGTGCCTTCCGTGAGGCTGAGGTCTCGGGGTGAGCCTGCAGGATTCCTAAGTTGAGGTTGTGTACTTTGTGGCTGTACGGCGTTTGCAGTCTTCCCTGAGTTCATATTGCGGTTTGATTTTCTTTTTCCCCCTTCCCCCCCCCCCAATTTTTGAAAAGAAGCATTTGCTTCAAATGGTAAATAATTCGCACCATATAATGGCATTACACCGTTTCCATGTCAGCATTAAATTAGGCAATCTTTGGCTTTACGAATGCTAGAGGTACTCCTTAGAAATTGGAAGTTTCACACGTACATCTTAAAATAGGAATTAATAATTGAGTAACAGTGATGTTTAACAAACTGTGCGTTTGTAGCCTGTAGGAGGTTATTCAAGCTGCAGTACAAGCTTTTCCCTAAGAACCTTTGCCATATGTGGTAGTACATTTCCTTTCATCCTACAGGTGCCTTTTGCATTGTCCACCAGAGGAAAAAAAAAAGGCTGATGTCTTTTCTTTTTTTTTTTCCTTGAGATCTGAGAGATTTGGATTCATAATCAGGCAAGATAAAGTGTCTCACATGTTTCTCTAAGAGCTAGTTTAATATTTACAGATCACTAAGAGCAAAACCTAGCCTTTGGCAGGAGTTGAATGTTGAAAACAAAGTTAGAGAATGGCTGCAGCCCTTGTTCTTTGTGTTCTGTAATCCTTCAACACTGTATAATTCTTTTTCTGTCTTCTAACACAAATGAAATCATTTGGGGAAATTATTACAAATATTTTGCAAAACATTCCTCTCTATTTACAGAAAAGAGAGTCAGCTTCTTTGCCTTTTTGGTGAGGAGAGAATGAATTGTCTGTAGGACTTTTTTCTCCCTGTTTCTTGGTTGAGTTTCGTGGTTCTGGTCTCTAGAGGATAACAACTGCTTAGTTTTTTTACTGCAAAACTGAACTGCACATGTTGTGTATGGAGAGGAGTTCGTAGAGGTGTTTGCTACACGAACATTGCAGTGTAGCCTCTAGATGGATGGGAGCAGATTGAGTCAGGGCATGCCAGCCATAAAACCAAAATTCAGCAAAGATTCAATGAAGAGCAAGAGAATGCAAAACTGAGTGGCAAATGTCCTCCCAAGACTGCCTTTCTTGTTCTGATTCTCCTGTGTTTATAGTTTTTGGTACCTTAGCTGATGACCTGTAGCCTCCTCCTGGCCCATTGCAAATAGACCCACCTACTCTCATTCTTCTCTGATCTGCAAGGGACTGCTCTGTATTTTTCAACTTGGAGGAGAAATTCAAAGTCTGCTGCCTTTCAGATCTGGCTTCTAGGACTCCATAGAGTAATGCCAGAGAATGCAAGAGCAGCAAGCAGCCTTGATTTCACAGCCATGAAGGGAATGAGTAGACACGAGGAAGAAATTTTTTTACAATGAGGCTGGTGAACACCAATGTGGATTGTCCAGAAGGTGTTAGAAGTCCCAGCCATTGAAATGTTCAAAGTCAGATTGGACAAGGCTTTGAGCAACTTGATCTTGTTGAAGATGACCCTGGTCATTTCAGGGGGGGTTGGATCTTTAAAGGTCTCTTTCAACCTAAAGCATTCTGTGATGCTGGCGACATGCTGCACTGGGGTAGGAAGAAAGACAGAGCCACAGCAGTGGGAGTCCCAACCCTCTGGGTGATCTTGCTTTGTACCATAGCTGCTTTGTGGTGGTGATGTATCTAAACTTTATTCACCTAAGGCAGAAAGCAACTAGAGGTTCTGCACCTCCATGCATATTTGTGGAATATCTAGTGTAAGGGAAATTCTTCCTGGGCTCTCAGGACTGCAGAAATATATGAATTCTTGAATGGCAAATGAGCTGACTTTTGTTCTCTGAAAGTGCGGGAAGATGAAGAGGGTTACAGGATCTGTTTGGTGCAAAAGAGAAGGATCAGGCTTCAGTGTTTAATGTTTCAAACAAGCCTTCCTACGATTTTGGGTAGCAACCATGCCTTCCTGGCTGACTGCTGTGAAACCTTTGTGTCCAGCCTTCTCACCTCCCCGTTGCTCTCTCACTGGCCAGCCTTCAAGCCAATGGCCACAATTTGATGCGTTGTTAGGCTTACCCTAAACCAAACTATCAACCTGTGCATCTTGTCCACCATGGGCACAGCCTGTGATTTTGCTTTGCACAATGAAGATTGTTGCCAATAATTAAACCCATGCAACACATCGCTGATTGCCACACCATGTGGGCCTGAGCAGCATGCCGTCACCAAGGAGGTGGGACCATGACTCTGCAGAGGTCTCCACGGATGCCACCTCTGGCATACCCAAGCCAGGAAGGTTTCTGCCATTTGCTCTTTATAAAAACGTCATGTTTTTCTTGGCAATAGTCTTAACAAATCTGTATCTCATACTTAGCGACCGATGGAAGCGAGTTAGCAGAAGCCATTTTAAAATCAGTTTCCTTACCCAGGGGAAATGTAGTATAGACAGGGCCTTCAGGAAACGAATAATTAGGTGACCTTTTTCCCCCCAGAATATCAGGTCTGTTTTATGTAGAGCTGTTTGAAGTCTCACAAATTCTCATTACTCTCCAAATCTCTAACCTTGCCTTGTTTAAGATACCTTTTAGGAAATCAAATCAGTGTTTCAATCTAATTTCCAAAGGCATTCAAACACATGGTATGTGTGCTAACTTGTTCCCTCTAGCATTAACAAATGTAGCAAATTGCTGAGCTATTCGCCTTCAGGAAAGCGATGATGCTGTACAAGAAGATAAAGTATTTTTTCCTCAGATTTTAAAAATAAGGAATATAAAGGAGAGGTAAAGTTCTCAGACTAAATTGGTCTGGGGTACAACTCTTTTGATGGAAACAGTGTTACCAAGTAGATTGCCCTCTTTTTTTGATCTGTTCTGAGACTTTTCAGTTGCCCTGTGATCTTCTTCAGTCACTTGCTGTGGCTGGATGATGACCGAATCCGACTTGGCTCAGATGGATGTTGCTTGAATTAGCTGCCATTGAGTACACAAAATATCAGAGTGGAAATCACAAGTGGCTATAAAGAATTTGAAGGATTTATAACCTTCAACCCTTTATAACCTTAAGGGTTAGTAACCCTTAAGGAGAAGCTGTGTAAGTAACCCAGCTGCAGGGTGAATGTGGTGCAAACAGGTAGGCAGTGGATGCCCTGAAACCCCTCTCCTCTACCTCTCCTTCCAGCACTGTAGTCTCCAGGGAAGAAAATGCCTCAGGGTGTTTCATTTTTCAAGTAGGTGCCAATAACAAAATAGTTTCTCTAATGCTAAGTAGCTTAATAAGCTCAGGATACCTAAACAGATCCCCTTCTTTTGTGCATCCTACAGCTCCATGACAGTCTCTTCTGCTTATCCCAATAAAGTTAACGTGCGGTTGTCCTTTTGTGTGAAAGGCAGTGGAAGGGCTCTCATTTGAATACATGATAAATTTGGTTGCAAATGCATGCGAAAGGAAAATTGCTGAATGCTTTCAGAAGATTTTCATTTTGCTCAAGTGTTCACACCGTGGCCATCACCATGGTATTTGATAGCTATCCATTTTGTTGTGTACGTTTGCAGCTTTAACCTCTCTTTGAAGGGTCACGTGGGCATATCTTTCTTCCCGTAGTCACAGAGAAATAACAATTTCTATGTAAGTTGCTTTCCTCTACCATAGCTCCTTCATTTTGACGTTTATCCAACTAAATGATATCAGGATCTTTTTGACATGTATGGGTATCATTTCAATGAAGGATCAGTGACCTAGCTTGATAAATTTAAAATACCAGCGATATAACTAAATATGTGACATTTATTGAAATTCATTCTTTGCCATGGAGCTACTTACTTTCAAAAATATTGAGAATAGTTAGAAATTTCAGCTGCAATTTGATTAAATCTACAGTTGTTACCATTTGCCTTCTGAAAATTGATTCCCTCTCCTCCTCATCCCCCAGCTTGACATGCTTATTGATTAAAAACTCTGCACTGGCCTAAACCAGCATATATTTGTTAGTGTTTGTGTGCTTCCCATGCAAGTTCAGACAGGCTTTAGATGGTGGAGGCTGACTCTATTCCTAAGCTATTGGAAATGGTAAGGTTCTTTAGCGATTGTTTTAAACTATATGATGACACATCTTTGAACTCCATTGTACAAAAGAAAAATACCTTCTGACTGGAGAGAGGCTTCCTGTTTATGTGTGTGTTTGCTGGAATTAAGCCTTCCCCTGTGTGTTGGCTGGGTATGGTTGTTGAGTTTGTTGGGTTTTTTTTCAGTCCAAAATGGCAACATGGTAAGTCACCTCCAGGGTTTATTTTTTTGGACAGGATACAGGTCTTTTATTTTCAAAATAGCATGGCTATGGAGTTGATGATGAAGCATAGGGGCCTCTCAGTTACACTTTTGGAAGCAGGCTCATTTAATTGAGGCAGCACATTTATAAAGACAGATAGATTTAGGCAATAAGTAATTAACTTTATTGACAATTTTCTACTGTGTAAGTTGTTCACTTCCCACACAGGAAGTCTTTGGCTTCAGGCAGATGTTCTTTCAGCATAAGGACATGAAATTTGCCAAATGTTTAATTTATCTTATAAAATGTCCACAGTCATAGCTTTGGTTGTGACTGAAGAGAGAGCCTAAATCTCCCGATTCACTTTGTAAAAGAGCAAAAAGTAGCCCAACAGGTGGCCTCCAGGTAACAGCCCAATTGCAGAAGGACTGCACGCAGTACCTGAAGGCCTTTCAGCCCAGCCGTGTAGATATAGGCAGATGACCAAAAAATAAAGTATATATTGTGCTTCTGCCTCCTGGTGTCTGAGATGCCTAGGTGACCTTGTAGTGTGCCTCTGCACCCTATGTGCCATAACTGAGCCTGCTTCAGAGGGGAGAGTTGACGTTACAAGACTCAAGAAAGCAAGAAAAGACTGGATGAGGCATTTAGTGCCATGGTCTAGATGACTGGATAGGGCTGGGTAATAGGTTGGACTGGATGATCTTGGAGGCCTCTTCCAACCTGGTTGATTCTATGATTTTGCTTATAACGTTTATGAGGCTGGACCACTGTGAATTTAGGCAGTAAAGTTATATATTAAGGTTTCTGGTTTGCTTCAAATGATACTCATTTTAGACAACTGTCTGGAACTGGGAGAAACCTGGACTAGTAGACTGATTGTGTCAAGCACTTGTTAGGCTTGAGAGCTACAAGGCTCCAGTGTGGGATGTCTGTGTCCAGCCCCAGCTGTGCCAGTTGCTGCCCCTGCCCACATCTGGTAGAACATTGCCTTCCACTGAATTCCAGTCCCTTTATTACCCACCACAATGGTATAGACCTACAATACACATGTGTCTCAAGCAACTTGGTTTTCATACCTTTTACACCTCCTTTTGTGGTTGTACTTCTTGCCCGGAAAGAGTCATGAGCAAGACTGCGGCCTTGTGATCTTCCCTATGAGTTTTTCCACTTATTCTTCACAGACACTGGGCTAACTCTGCCTTTTTTTCTGTTTGCACTGTATTTGCAAAATTGATTTCTTCTCCTTCAACTTTAATAGAAGATAGAAGTATCCTTTTCCACATGAAATTTTTCTCATTTGTACAAATTGATAATTTCTGTGGTAATGATTTATTTTTGTTTAAATTTTGTGGAAACAAAAATCCCTTTTGAGAATGTCTAATGTGCAGATGAAAACAATTACCAGCTACAGTCAGAATTCAAAACTTACTTATTTTACTTTTTAAAAAATATATATTTTGTTTTCTTATTCTTTGGTTTGAGAAACATGCTGAACCTTACTTTTCATTTACTTTTTTCCCCCCCATACTGAAACTGGTTCAGCTAGTATGGTTTCAAGCTTGCTAGAGGTCTATTATGCCACCTGAATTCCTAGAAACATACATGTTTGGGTTGTTTGGTTTGTTGGTTTTTTTTTTTTCCTTGTTTTGTCTTTTGCATTTATAATGAATAAAAACACTTTTTGACTTGGTTGGCCCAAGCAAAATCACGGAAATTTCAGGACTATTAGAGATATTTATTAAGACATTGGGGTTTGCTTCTCCCTCCTTCATACCTTCACTGTGGATGATCCTATGAGGATCAAAGTAGCAGGTTCCTGCGTAACCCCAGCCTTGAGAAAATCCCTTAATCTATGAGTTGTTTCAAATGCATGACTAGAATGTGTTTTGCTCTGTAAAAATGAAATAACTTCACAAGCTTAATCTGTCTTCAGATATATGCTGGGGTAACTGCGGCTTGTTTTATTCTCTAAGTCTGCCACTCAGTGAAAATTGTATTAGGATTTCTGTTATGGCGACGATATATCCTTTTACCTATTTTATATCTCTGTATCTTTTATGGGTATTATGATATCATTTTCATGACATGA
Organism: Tricholaema leucomelas; assembly: GCA_013400475.1. Lineage (NCBI taxonomy): Eukaryota > Metazoa > Chordata > Aves > Piciformes > Lybiidae > Tricholaema lacrymosa > Tricholaema leucomelas. The sequence continues at coordinate 596,515 of WAAF01013988.1, forward strand.
ATCTTCTCATCCAAAAATACCAGATTCTACTAGTTAGCCTTGAGAAAGCAGGATACAGCAGAGAGGCAGCTTTACTGAAGACAATGAAAGGTGTTGGTGGTTGAATTCATGTCGAAAGTTGATTAATTCCTCTTTCTTAATGTCATTGAAAATGTTAAATGAATTACTGGAGTTATATTTGGTTTTCCTGTCTACTTCTAGAAAGTGAGTACTAATTTTAAATGTTATCTATTACTGTCCTGCAAAGCCTTTGTTTAAACTCTTTAGGTTTATTGCTTTTGCTCTTTGGATTAGAGGCTAATATTTTTCTTGGGGAAAAATGTTTCTTGTCAGTACTCAGTATTTGATATCATTCTTACAAATACTCAAAACTGCAGTAAAAAAAAAAAACAAAACTCCAAGAATTGTGATACTAAAAATGCCTTAAAGGGTAGGTGGAGTACAAACAGCATGGGACTCTAGTGAAGCAGTGTGGAGATCCCTATATGATAAAAGACTTTCACATCAGAGAATGTAATCCAAATTTCCTCTGAAAAATGTGCTTACCATCCATTCAAATCAGTGGGAAATGTGCTTGTTTGAAGATGTAATTTAGCCCACAGTAGATGACTAAAACCTTTATCTTAACTGTTGTTTAACCCTTCTGATGAGGAAAACTTTAGCATCCACTTTGCTGTTGCCTTCCCATTTGTATTCAAGTACATCATGATGCATATGATAATGACTTTTATCCTTGTCTGAATTTGCAGCACTTCCAAACAGTAAATAGGGGTGTTGCCTATTCTGCACCAGGGTGCAGAAGCCCTTAGGTAAACTCAGGATATCTGGATACAAGCAAGTTCTGTCACCTTCAGTGGAAACTGTGCAAGTTGTGGGACCAGATAGAGGACTTGCACTTGTACTGTGGCCTTTTGGCTTTCATGCTTTGCTTTGCTTTCCTCATTTCCTAGTATTTCGTGTTCATTAAGTATATTGCAGTCAGCATCTGCATTTCCCAAATGTCTGTTTTTCCTGTTACTGCAAACACCAGCCTTATATACAAATCAGCAGATAACATGGCACAGTAGCAGCATTTCACTCTGTTCTTTTGCCTTTTTAGAGGATTAAATATCTCTTTGTCTGCAGATGTCTTTTCCTCTGACATTCTCCTTATCTTGTCAGGTCTCTACCTTGGCTTGTCAGTCACACTTCTACACTGGGAATATCCTGTTGAATCTGTCCAGCATGGGAACTTTACTCCAAGTTTTTGAACTATGAAACTTAACATTGATTCTGTTCTTGCTTCAGAACTACAATGTGTTTAAAACCCCTTTTCATTTTATCTTCTGTTACATCCAATAGAATTCCATTACTGTTTTTTCTATCAAGTTCTATTGGATTTTTGTCCTTGTTATATCTTAGCCTTGTGTCTACAAAAGAGATGGATTGCAAGGCATGTCCATTTGTGAGAAAGAGATGATTACTTCCATCTCCTAGTTATAAGCAAAAAGACCTAACCAACAGTAGTTATCTTCTTTTGATTGTTTTTTTTTTCCTGGATAATTAGAGCAGGGTACATGAGAGGAGCGGCTCTGAATGCAGAGCACGCTAACCGAAGTTGGGAGAGATGAGGGCCAGATGGGAGGTGGGTAAAGTCAGCATAGAGTGCGTGAAATCACGAAAATCATTAATGACCTTTTAATTGCAGAACTGAATCTCATGTTTTTCTGCAGGGCTAAAAAAGGAGAACACTGTGCATGGTCATTATCAGTCAGAAGGACTGTTTGCCAGTTTTCTGGAGTTTCTATTCCTTCTGAAAACACATTTGCAAAAATAAATATGTGTTTGTTCTTCTTCAAATGCAATCTGCCATGATAAAATCAGCTGGGGCAGAGCTCTGAGACATCTCTGCAGCTTCCTGAAAATTGCTGCATGGATTTTTTTTGTTTGTTTTCAGACTGAGAGGTTTTCATACAACATGCTTTGGAAGAACTCCTTTTATGCAAATAATACCACACTTCTCTTGTAAACTAAACAGAAGCTGGGCCAACCTCTGCCTGCAGATAAGAGCTCATGGCTTCCAAAGTCCCTGACTGTAGCAGGAGGCCTTCCTGCTTATCTGAAGAGAGTATGCACTTGAAATCCCTGCAGGGCACAAAAATAAGGTAACAACCAGTGAATTGTTTTCATAGTGCAAAAACCCTTTCAGGAAGCAGCAAGAAGCAATAAGAGGTGGCTAAAGAATAAGAAAATGCCCCTTTCCTTTCTAGAAAAGGCAAATTTAAGGGTAGGTTATTTACCGAGACCTCTATCATATGCTATTAATAGGGGTAAAAGCCCATCAGTCAAATATTTGACTAGGGATGGTTTATAGGGATTCCAGAGACTTATGAAAAGATAATGCTTGTGTCCATTAGCTAGTTACTTGGAATTGCAGCGCAAGTTAGTTCAGTCTTTCTTGAAAGAGTAATGATTATCTTCATTAACAATATATAAGATTTTTAAAGATTGGCTCTTCTGCACCTATCATCCCTGTTAAATTATCCCTTCTACCACTCAGTATGTACTTTGTATCATCTATTGCTCATTTTAAATGAGGTAATATTGAGATTCTGTCATGTCAACAGATATTCTGTCTTTCAGGCTGTTTCAAGAACCCTGTTTTCTAGTCCCTAGCTCAATTATCACAGGAATCAATGAGAATATTGTTTGCATAAAAACTGTGGAGTCGAGTTTTGGAAAAGGTGGCAGCTTCACAGTAAAGGAATGTAATAATCCTGACAAACATTTGATCTAAAGCCAGGGTTATGTGTAAAGGTCCATGTGTGTAAGAGTTTAGATCTGTCCCATCAGCTGTATCTGTTCAATTTAAATTGCTCGAGTTATTATGAGTCACATAAAGAGTCTATTTTTTATCTTTATATGACATATATGATATTAATAAGCAATACAGTATACTTTGAATATTTTAAGTAGAAGCTGGGATACAAAAGACAATGTCCTTGTTAAATGATAGTGACCTTCATTCAGTGCCCAAAGTATTGAATTACAATTGCTCAGGATTAATTGTAGTATAAAGTCCTAAATTAAAAACATACATTAACTGACATTTCCAATTTTACCACTGTCTTTCCTTTTGGATAAGCAGACCAAGCTTAAAATTATGGATAAGATTAGGAGTGGTTACTTTGGCATCTCAAATGGGGTTTAGAGTGAATTTAGGGCATGACTCCAAGAAGGGGATCCAGAAAGCTTACACTGACAGGCCACAAATCTCTCAGGTGCTTAGATTAACCAGCATCTGCACTCTGTGCTGAATATGCCCTGGATCTCACCTGAGCTTGTGCTCCACGGGAGATGGCATCACGTGGGCCAGTAAGAGGCCCTCAGCGCTGGCTGAGGTACAGCTCCCAACAAAGCTTATTTGCAGTCCCCAGACAGCATGGAGCCAGGCATTGCAGACAGGTCTAGCTGCTGACTGGTGACCTCCAGTCCCATGCTCAATTCCCTCTCTTCCTCTTGTCCCACTCAGCTCTGGAGTGTGAGGAACACTTTGTCTAGGGGGATTCACATCCGTGCCCTCCACCATCTGCATCTGCCTACTGGGGCAGGAGGAAGAGAGTGAGAAATGGCTTTCAGAGTGGGACGCTGATCTCTAGCAGAAGAAGGGCAGGAAAGCCCAGGCAACAGCTGGAAAGGATAGGGGACAAAGAAGGACAGAGACGAGCCCTAGTCCCAGATTTATGCCATTGACCAACCTGTTCATGCAAGGATGAAGACCACTGTTTTGAGTCAGCTGCTTTATGTCAGGTGCGGCCGTACAGCTCAGCATTGCTGTGCTAGGCCTGTCGTTAACACTGGCACTATGCCCCTCAGAGGTCGGAGGTGTTTTCTAAGAATGAGCTAATTTATCCTCGTGTCGCCTCTGTGAGAAAGGTAAATAGTATGAGGTTTGGGAACAGCTTTGCTTATCTCATTGACAACTTGAATCTGGTTCCAAATTTCCAAAGGAGAGACTGTAAGGTCTAAACAAGCCCAGAATGTGGCACTAGGCCTGTATAAATGCGAACCCCTGACAGTGGCAGTTGCACATTTTAATCTCCCCAGTTCTCCCAAAAATGAGGGTAAGGGACAGGCTGAAAGAAAATAAATGAAGCAGGTGAAATATCCGTCCAGAAAAAAACCCCTCTGACAGCTCATCCATCCGTATATACCTTCAAACTACTGAGCTTTTCAACATCTTCTGAAGGTCAGCACAGTATTTCAGAATAAAAGCTATGGCTGACGGACTCTCGCTGAGGGACATCTGCCAAAAAACAGGAGCTGAGGCCGCTCCAGATCAGCTACTCTACTGATTGCAGCTGTGACACTCTTGCCTCTGGTGAGAGCCAGGATGTCAGATAGGCTGGTCCCAGGCCATTTCGGGATTTATGAACACCAATATCGTAAAGTCCTTGGAAGGAGATCATGAATCACAGGTTCACAGCAAGGCAGCAGTCATGCCAATGAGCCATCATTAACTCAGTTTCTAAACTGAGTGAAAGTAGGGCATCAGTTAAAGTGCATTGCAATAACATCAACTTGCAGTGACAAAAGCGAGGTCAGCATTAAAAAGAAAGGGTCATAACCTTCTAACCAAACACAGATGCAAAATGAACACTATCCTTGACATTGCTCCTGTTTGATTATCAAAAAGCTGCTGTGAACCTAAGTAGACCATCAGGTTATTAACTTGGGAGATAATGGATGTGTTCTGCTAAGCTGAGGCATAGATATAGGCTTCGTTACTTTCACTAGCTGTTTTACAAACAGCCAATTCATAGAATCAACCAGGTTGGAAGAGACCTCCAAGATCCTGCAGTCCAACCTATCACCCAGCTGGGTGCCTCACTAAGTGCCTCATCCAATCTTTTCTTGAACACCTCCAGGGACGGCGACTATTTGTAGCTGGTCTGAGGGGTTGCACCATGCTTTTTTACTTGGGGTAAAGACCACCAAGCTAAATTTGCAGAGGCAGTTTGTATTTGATGGGGCTAGTTATCTCAAACACAATGTTATGTGATCATGGATATACTACTTGCAGAGCCACCTCGGGCCTGTGATTAGTTCAGTCTGCTTTCCAGCACTAAATGTAATACCATGTGGACAAATCACAGCTTCATCCTAATAGATTATGCAAGGCCAAACCAGTTCAGCAACCTCACAAAAGCTCCTAGATGCAAGGAGGGGGCTTGGATGCAGCCTGAGGACCTCTGTGCAGTGCCAGCACAGGTCCACAAGCAGAGCTTTTCCCCAGTTTCTGCTTTACCTGATAAGTCACCTTCAGCAGACTGAGTGAAGGAGACCTGATGGTCTTTTTCTAGCCCTTGGGCAAGCTCTCTGAGTCTGGGGGCCTGGCTTACTCTTACAGATGAGCTGATGTTGCTGAGACCCTGCACAAAATTTGATTGTGACATCTTGGCTTGACTGTGCATCAAGTAAGGCATCAGCAGCCTATTGGAAATCCTTGACTCTGTATTTTGTTGCTAATTTGCCATGTGGCTTTTGGAGACACATTGACTCAGAGGGGTGAAGTCATGGCACCCAGTGGCATGCTTTATGTGTGCCTGTGGAGCAGAAAAGCTGTTGCCTGACACTGTTCTGCCAGTTCTTTCAGAGAAAAGGACAGAGCCAGCACAAATTATTTTGCTTGCTATCCTAGGTATTTGTACCACACCTTGGAAGAATTCAGGGACTTGTTGGCTTTTGGTTGCTGTCATTGTTATATTCATTTTATTTATTATGACATCAAAAGAAAACTTGATAATTTAGTGCATGTAAATCCTTTGGTATGATTCTCATAATGTACTTTATCACCACTATCTATTGATGCACAGAACCTTTTTTTAAATTATTTAAATAGATTAATGTTTGACTATGAAGAGTTATTGTCTCAGAGACTCCTAAGAACCATTAGCACCACATGACAATTAAACTGCAGGAAATGCCCTACATCAGGATCATTCATAATTGCTGTTAGAACATTTAGATCAAATCTGTATTCTGCCTTTGTTACTCATGGCTATCTGCCTTTTAATCTTTTTAATTTTATGACCCGTGCCATTCCTTTAATTATTACAGTATGGAAGGGTGTTAGCCTTACAAGACAGGAAAAGCTTCCAAAATCTGCTTTGCATTTCATTACAAGAATTCAGGTAGATAGATTTTGTAACCATAAAGCATAAAGTAGAAAATCTAAATAAGTGCTGAGAGTAGTTAAGGGAATTGAACTTACAGTATGGTTGCACCCAGGTTGGCCAGCTTGGCTCTTTACAAAAGGAGGAACTACATTCCAAGGAAATTACACTGTCCTCATTCTGTACAGACAACCACAAAATGCTCAGACTCATGCAAAAAAAGCTGATCAACAGGGTTGACTCAGAAATACTGCTTTCTCCTACTGTAAGGTACTTTTATCACACCAAAAAAGACTTCTTTACCTAAGGTTGTGTGATTTCATCAGAGACCCAGAGCACATCTTCATTTATCTCAACTGGCTAGAGCAAATAAAGGTCTTTAGTTTGCATATGCAGTGACAATAAATTTAGAGTTGAATTAGTCTGTCCAAATGCGAAAAATTTGAAGTAAAACCCAAATACCTCCATACTTACTCGCCTGAAATAGAAGACCAGTGTTACGTGGTGGTGTTGGTCATGATATACAATAAGAAACAATGTTAATTTACTCAGCACAGCTCCTTTTTTACTTACAGTAAACACTTGGACCAAATAAGATGTTCACATGTCGGTTGCCAGGCTGAATTATCCACTGCAGATACCAAGATGACACCTGTGATAGAACTGAATTTGTTTTACTAGCAGTGTAAGGAAGAGCTACAGTAGCATCACAGGCATTTTACTAAAGCTCTACAATTCCTGACTTGCATTTCAGGTGAATGGAGTGGCTCAATAGTGTTGTGTTGTTCAAAGTTTACTTTTTTTTTCCTGCTATCACTAAACAATGTAATATTTTTTAAAATCTTCCTATCCTTATGCATTCAGATGTGGAAAGCAGTCCACCTGTACTTAAAGACCAAAATCCATCTGGAAATACAAGCATGAACAAAGAATGAAGGACCTGCTTTATCGTGGGTATCTCTTGCCTGTTTTTCACTTATTCTTTGTATAATTTGAGTTTATTTTTGAGTTTCTCTTCTTTATGAAATTGACTCCTCAGCCTTTAGAGTGAGTACCACTTCCTCACATAAGAAATTTCACTTAATCGTAACAAATGCTGTATACCACCTTTTAAATCAGTCTTTTTGAACAATGTATAGCTCTTCATCTACTGTACTCACTTGTAATATATCATTGAGTGTTTGCTGAGGTTCATTACAAAAGAACCTGTAGTGCCGTCGTAGCCCACCACAACAAAAACTGATTAAATAAATCCAATTGTGTTACAGACCAAAGATAGAAGTTGGCTTTAGGATGTTAAATTTTAATCTGAAGTTTCGAAGAATATACTCTAAACTTTAATGCACTGCAGGACACCTACAAAAAAAAAAAACATTATTTTAAGAATAATACTTTTCCCAGAGCATAGGACAGATTAGTGTTGTGTTTTAATGCCTGTTGGAACTAAACCTGACAGACAATGAAAATGTCTCTTGCTTGCTCTTGTGAATTGTGATGGTCTACTAGACTTACTAACCGACTATGTCTATTAAAGAGTATATTTTATGCAGGGAGAATTTAGATTCTATTTTTGTGTGTGTTTCAATATTGCAAGTAAAGGCTTAGAGATCAATTGAACACACTAACAAAAGCAATTTCTTCTGACGCACTCAACTGCGCTAATACGTAGAGGTAACTGTTAATGGTAGACCCACCAGCAATTGCCTAGGTTGTGCCTTGACCACCAGTTCCTCGCCAACAGCCATCTGCACGCACACACACCATTTGGAGTACCATAGAAACCTCCCATCTCTATTATGAACAAATTTATGACCTAAATCACCACTATGAAGTCTTGTGACTCTACATACTAGGCAAATGCATCACGTAATGTACACACCACACTGCAGAAAAATTATATTCCCATCCTAGTCAGGATGAGTAACCTAAACTAGAGTTGAAATAGTGCTGAAGGCAAAGAAACTTGGATTTTAACTCAAATTAGCCATTTGAAATCAACTCAGGGATCATTTATATGCTCATTGCTGACTAACTCTTTTGATTTCTGTCTTCTGGGCAGCCCAATCTAGTTGGACGTGTCCCAGCTCACTGCAGGGGGGTTGAACAAAATGACCTTTGAGGGTCCTTTCCAACCTGATGCAATCTGTGAATCTGTTCTCTGTAATTTTAACACAAGGTAGATTATTTAGGTTAGCAATTCTAACTGACTAATTATTTTAATCTAGAGAAATAAGTTAACCTCAATATATGTTTTACATATAACCAATCCTGGCAAGAGGTGCAACCATTTGAAAATTCAGATGAAGACATGTTCACCATGGTCTAATGGTAGTGCTGTGACAGATTTGCAAGACCAGATTAAAGTTGGATGGATGGAGCTGTTGTCGATCTGCCCTCTCATTTGCCCTGTGCTGTTAAATGATGCTGCTGTCTCCATGGCAGGGCTTCTGATCCACAGGGAATGAGATCCTGAACTGGCAGACTTCCATTCAGGATAGCAAAGCAAATGGTATCCTCAGGAACAGTAATCACTAGGATTATCCTATATAAATTTGCCACTGCAAGTCTGTCATAGCCCAAAGCAACCAGATGTATTAACCCACTGGAAAAAAATATAAAACTATACTACCAAATATTTCCTTAAAGAGAGGAAAAGGCTAAAATTTGCTGATGATAGACTTTTTTCACGTATGAATTTACATGGCTGTGCTATTACCTAACCTGAAATTACCTATCTGAAGACTAGAAGTATTGCAATGCAAGCACACATTACATGGGATGTGCAAGACTGTCATTTCCTCTTCTGTATCAAAGCAAGGGAAAATGAGATGCAACAAACAACTTACAAAATGCTTTTGGATCAGTGTGTTGTCTTAGCTCGTGCAGATCCTTGGGAGTGATTTGTGCTCAGAGCCTAAATGGGACCCAAGTTGTTGAAATGAGATCTAGGAAAACAAGCATGACTGTGTTTTCTGGCTTCCTTGCATATGACAGCTTGAACATTCTTCCATAATAAAGCCAGGCCTGACTTGTCAGTATGGTAGCAAACAGTGGAAAGGAGAGACATGATCAATATTTACAAATTATCACTCAGGCCATAATTAGGGAGAATGAAACTTGTATGAAAAAGATTCCCATTGGAAAGCCCTTAGTAATACACAAACACTCAAGACCAAGCCTGGTAGGAAGCATCAGCCATAGCACATGAGGTTGCCAAGCACACTAATATGACACATCATTACTACACACTTTCAGTGGTTGACCAAAATCCACTTTCTCATCAGTTATACAAGCTACTGTCTGCAGAGGGATGGAAAAATGAGCACGTCATGACACAGGCTTTGAAAATATCACATAGAAGAAGGAATATTCCCTCTACAGCTATTGTTTGCTGGTAGTTACTGCAAGTCAAAGCTTACAAGTCTTCTGCAGACACATGAAAGACACACTGATACACAAGTCATGGGGAGGTCACAAAAGAGTGACTATCATCCATCATTCAAACCTAGTAGAGAAACAAAGAGATTACTTGTTTTCTTTCTGCAAATGATAGAGCAGTTAGTTCTTTGATTTGTATTCAAAAAGTGTATCTATAGCCTAAATATTTTTTGTTCTAATTTAACAAAATTATTTAAGTGCTGAAGTTTAACTGAAACATATTTGAATATATGCTAAGAACTGTGACTGTTGGATTTCTGGAGAGTGGTAGGACTGAATTTTTAATCCTTCAAAGTTTTCCTGCTCTTCAGTATGTATCCAAATGAAGTGTGTTTGTGATGACCTACCTGGTCTGGAGATTACAAAAAAGCAGCTCTGTGCTGCAGTTTGAAGTAGGGGAATAGAGAAAGACCCTGGGTCAAATGCAGATAAAGGAGTCACTGAATGTCATGGGAGTCTTAGTGAGGAACAGCAGAGTTTATGAGGTGTGTGAACTGAGAAAAAACAAATACCTTAAAAAAGGAGTTGCACATTGTACTTTTCACATAACTGTTATGTCATTCCTAAGTTATAAATGCCTTACAGTAGAGTTGGTGCCTTCTGATTTCAGGCACTATCAGAAAAGTGTCCTGAAAACATGCATTGTGGGCAAACAGCTTCCCTAGAGGTGCCCACAAATTTGAGCCTGAGCTTCCCATAGGTCAAAACTGGCAGATTTCTGTCTGGGAGGATGCTTAAAACACCTCGAAAGCATACAAAAGAGCACACAATGGAGCTCAAATATGAAAGGAAAGATGACTTGGTTTTCGTTTGTTGCTCATATTTTCCTTCCTGTAGTGGTGAAATACAGTACCTCTTATGCCTGGCATCCTTTGCATAACACCAAATCATAGAATCATTGAATGCTAGAAGTTGGAAGGGACCTCCAGAGCTCTTGCTGTTAAAGTTTTTTATTCCAATCTCATTTTCTAAAGGAGTTTAAGGAGGAATGTTCGGTGTCTGAAGCACAAATTCAGCCAGCGTCGTTTCACAGAGTGTGGGCAGAGTAGCCTGTCCAAGGATCCTGGCCTCACATCCTGAGCTGTAGTTTGAGGTGGGGGAAATAGATTAAACAGTGTTTACAGCTCTAAATCTCTTTACTGTTGGACAGCTAGGGATCCTCTTTTTCGGGCACTGGAAAATCAGGGAAGGTTGTAAACTGGAAACTGAGGGGCATACTTGATGTGAAATATTAAAATAGGTATGTAACACAATATACTTAACAAAATTGGTGCCTGTCAAGTAACCCTGCATCTTTTTTTCCTGTGCAGGTGCTTAATTGGCCACATCCTCCTCTGTTGTCCTACCTATTCCTTTAAAGCTCTCCGCTACAGCACCACCCCTATTACGTGGGTTTAAACTCGTTGCAGTAAACGTGCCTCTGTCTCGTGTCAGAAATACAGCACTTTGGATTTTTCTGCTTAATCTAGGATTTGTTAGAACATGTTGATGCACCAGAAGTGAATCTGCAGGAATGTATCAGTTTTAGCAGTATCTCAGGTGGCAGTGCTGGCTGAAGGAAGGCAGATGGTCAGACCAAGCTCCCCACTCTTCCCTTTGCAGGGACCTTCACTTGCCACTGGTGGGGCAGACGTGAGCATGGTTGTTCTTTGATTGGATGTGACTTCTGGATGTTTCACACAAACTTTGAAATCTCTTGGTTTCAGCCCAGCGTAAAGCAGGAAAAAAACCTGTAATAGTAAGAAGTTTCAGAGGATGAGAAAAATGTTTCCTGCCCTATACCACATAGAAGCTCTGCGTACTGGGGCTATTTTCTAATTATAACAATTTCCTGTTGTTTTTTTTTCTTTTCTTTTAAACTTAAATCCCTATCTGATTTGTTTCCAGGATTCTGTTATCGCTAATTAAGATCAGAAAGTCTTGTTGATTTGAAAGATCTTAATTTCTCAATACCAGAGGTGTGACTTGTTCTTACCAGCTAACACTTGCAAATATCTTGCATTTTTTATTTTTATCTCCAGTTCTCAATCATGATTCTCATCAGATAACAGAGAGGAAGAACAATTCTTTTTTTCCAAAACCTATTATTTTGTGTAATTAATGAGGTAAGCCACAGTAGGTGCTGAAATAAAATATCACAAGAAATGCAGGAGAATTAGCGGTGGATTGTTTTAACCAGTCTAGTGAAAACACTGAGACAGCTCTGGTCTATAGCCATCTTTTAATTTTGCTTAATGCCTTCATGAAATAAAAAGTCAGCACAGATTCCTATTATTTCTTTGACATTTTCAAAGTTGTCTATTTTAAGTCCTTTCAGGGGTCACAAGCATTTCTTGATCAGCAACAATTGCTGAACAATAAAACTATCAGTATTTTCCCAAAGTATGTGATCATGTTGCTGTTAGAATGCATAATTGTTTTCTCCGTGAAGAAGCTAAATTTGGCTTAATGACTGTGTTATGACATTAACAGAAAACGTCTGGTGTGACAGAGCATAGTGTGGACAATGCACTGAAACGCTCATAACCACAGTTCATTTAATTGATCTTCTGAGGGAGTGAAATATCACACTAGTCATCTGCCTCTGGTTTTTCAAGCCACATCAAACAATTGTGTGGAGAAGTGAAAAAAAAAAAAAGTGCTAGGTTGTTCGATTTCATCAGTTAATGGCTGTAGGTCACTTGATACCCCTTTGTTTACAATACAGTGATACGCCTGTGTCTTGTAAAGGTTCAGCAGAGTGACTTACTGCTGTGGTACAAGGCCTAAAATAAAACTTGCACATGCCAGGCACCACATGATGCATAAAATATTCTAACAATATATTACAAAACCTTGTCAGCACTAGGGAAAATGACTATTTCAAGAAGTAGAGCTGGCTGAAAGAAAACATTCTTTTTTCCAAGCCAGACCCTTATGAAATACAGTAATCTGGGGAGCTGGAGGGACAGAGAGAGAAGTTTCTTTCTTTGGTCTGGTGGAGAAATGTCAACAGAATAAAAGAGAAGCTGACTTCTAGCTCAAATCTTCACATTATTTATGTCTTTTCTATTTCTCATTTTTGAGCAGCTGTGCTAAGAACCAGCTTAGCCTTTGAGGAACTTGACAAATATCTTATATCCACACACTGGAGTAATACAGCTCCTTTGTGTGCAGTTGTGTCCTGAGCAGATTTGCATTCAGCTACCTGTGCAGTGTCTTGTTCTAAACGGTATGAGTCAGCTGGTTTAATACCAGTGTAGAAGCAGTCATCACTCTTCTGCCAAAAAACACACTGAGGGGTCTTGCAAAATTAATCAGAAGAAAGTCCTTCTGTGAATTGTTCTAAAAGTGGTGAAATGGGCACCCAAAAAAAGCAATAATTGTACCAGTTTCTATCACAAGACTTTCAATGACACTAAGCGAGATTATGATGCTTCTTAAACTGAAATAGTCCAGCTAATACATGCAGCCTAGAAATGGATTTCTGTTGACTGATAAACTGTTTTAGTATGTGAAATATAACCACTCTCTCCTTTAAATATATTTTGACAGATTAAATCTCTGACAATGAAGCCTTTTACTGCATATCCTTCTGAGTTTATCGTATTCCTGCTTGCCTTGCTGCAGAGGAGCCATGGACAATGCAAAGAAGCAGCTAAAAAATCAGAGATGAATTTGAGTGTAAAATATGATCTTCCTAACTTCATTGCAGAAACCCCAATTCAGAATGTAATTTTATACAATCATCACATTTATATTGGAGCAGTCAACAAGATTTATGTACTTAATGAAACTCTCCAGAACGTTTCTGTGTACAAGACTGGGCCCATTTTGGAGAATCCTGACTGTGCACCATGCGAAGACTGCAAAGATAAAGCAAATTTATCTAACAGCGTGTGGAAGGATAATGTCAACATGGCGCTGCTTTTAGAAACTTACTATGATGATCAGCTCATCAGCTGTGGTAGCGTGTCTGGAGGCACTTGCCACCGCCACGTCATTCATCCTGACAACCCTGCTGACATAGAAAGTGAGGTGCACTGCATGTATTCACCCCGAGTAGATGGAGAAGCAGATAATTGTCCTGACTGTGTTGTAAGCACTTTAGGAACCAAAGTTTTGGTGACCGAAAAGGACAGATTTGTCAACTTCTTTGTTGGAAATACTGTGACATCTGCATTTCAACCTCCTCATATGCTGCATTCAATATCAGTTAGAAGGTTAAAAGAAACACAGGATGGATTTGAATTTCTGACAGATCAGTCTTATATAGATATCCTCCCTCAGTTCCGTGACTCATATCCCATTAGGTATGTCCATGCCTTTGAAAATGATCACTTTGTCTATTTTCTGACCGTCCAGAGAGAATCTCTTGACTCGCAGTCTTTTCACACTAGAATTATCCGCTTCTGCACTTTAGATTCAGAGATGCGTTCTTACATGGAAATGCCTCTTGAATGTATTTTTACTGAAAAGCGGAGAAAAAGGTCCATCCGAAAGGAGGTATTCAACATTTTGCAAGCTGCCTACGTAAGCAAGCCAGGTGCAGCTCTAGCCCATGAAATGGGTCTTGGGTTGAACGATGATATTCTCTATGGTGTTTTTGCACAAAGCAAACCAGACTCTTCAGAACCAACCAACAGGTCTGCTGTCTGTGCTGTCTCCGTGCGAACCATCAACGAGTTCTTCAACAAGATTGTTGACAAACAGAACATGAAGTGTCTCCAGCACTTTTATGGGAAAGAGAGTAAATACTGCTTGAACAAGGTAAGTGACAATTAATTTGTTATGTTTTGAGACTCTTATTCTCTCTTTGCCTGCTCCATTGCCAGGTCACTGTCCCCTCTGTTTCTGTTACAAAATGTAAGTCTCTGATTACTTAGCGTTGTCAGTGATTCATCTCTGTAAGGATTAGTTCTTGTAAATTGAGTGCAAAAATCACTGAGGTCCTTATGGTGCTAAAAAAAGTGGAAATGGGGAAAAATCCTTTTAAATAAAAAAGGGCAAGTAATTATTTCTCTTGGAGAGACTGTGATGCAGATAAATGGAACATTTAGGCAGTTATTTCTTTTAATATTTTATTTTAAATTCATTAGCATTTGTGTCAATGTGCACTGAGGAGTCCCCAGAAATATCACTCATATTTTAATCTACATTAATGCTAAAACACTGCTCTCAGACAGAAAAAAAAAGAAAAGAGCCAGTAATGCATTTACTCATGCTTGGTATAGAAACAATCCCACCAAAATCAGTTTTTTTTTATGAAAGAAGTGTTTATGAAAAGTGTACCTGAATGAGGATACTGGTAGTCTCAGATGAGAGGGCTGCCTTTCTGTACTCTGTGTTAAAGTGGTTGCTGCTCTCCAACCTTCTGAAATATTATGAGTGGAGGAAGCACAGAAGTTACTTCTTCCCTTCTGGCCAGTGTCTGCTGTCACCTTCTGTAAAGGAAGTATGGAATCTGGGAACTGGGTGCTTGTAACATTTACTTTGAAAGATGAAATGAGCTTTGAATTTTACCTACTTATGCAGTGGGGCCTTAAGTGTCCTCTCTTGGGAGCTTTCTTTTCTCAAAAGAAGAAGACTGGAGTTTGGAGGCAGCACGTTGTCCTCTTCCAAAGGGCCAGAGAACAGGAGCTCTTATGATGTGTCTTTGCTGAGCATCACAAACCAAGATGAAGTTTATGTCAGGACAGAATGACAGATCAACCTGCATTTAGAGATGACTGGGATCTATCATGTTCCATTGCTGAATGTCTTCAGGCAAGGGTGGGAAGTGCAGGCCCTTGTCTCTCCAGTACCACCAGAGTTCTCAGCTTGGCTGCCCAGCACAGAGCATCAGGATAGGGTGCTGGTACATGCCTCATTTGAAGATGGGAGCCTCTTGCATGAAGGAGAGGGGCTGCTTCTCACTCCCAGAGGTGAGCATCCGTTACAGAGCTGCTGCGGTTTATCCCCAATAGCAGTGGTATGCTCAGAGGTTGAGTCTAACCCAATCGGAGCATCATTGCAACAGCCTCAGCATCTTGGGAGTGACTGCTTATTGCAAGCTCCCTGTGTTTCACACAGAAGTAAGCATTGCCAGTGGATGCTGATACAGTAACCACAACAGACATACCATTTGATTCTCTGGGTTTTTTTTTAAGGGAAAGGCAGTTTTCAGGAACTAAAAGGAAATTAGCAAATGTTCATCACAGTAACTTATTATCATCTTTCTTCATTGTGTTATTGTTGTCCTAATTTTTCATTTCAGTTATTCTCCGAGAGTACTTTTTTTTCTCTTCCCTGGGGTATTTTATTTGTGAGCAACTGCCTTTAAAGCTTGTGGCCTTTAACTTATCTCATTCTGTACTTACCTATATACCCATTTCAAAAGTTAATCTTTTCATAGCAGAGTATACCATTAAAATATTGACAAAACAATTTGCCACCTTTCACATGCTGGGAAGCACTTTTCCAGAGTCTGCTACTGCTTTGCATATCAGAACTGAATGTTTTATACTGCAAACAGCTTATTACAGTTGCCCATTTAAAAAAAGTGTCATCAAAATTCTGATGTCTCCTAGATTAAATTGATAAAGAGAAAAATACTTCTGTGATTTCGTGTGATTCCTTTAAATAGCACGAAGGCAGTCAGAATTTTTTGTCCTGTTTGTCTTGACACTGAAATATCAAAACTGTCAAGTTTTGCCATTCCATTTCTTTGGCTTTTTTTTTACAGAGGATTTATTAAGACTCCAACAAAAGTGTCTTGTGAGTTTTTTTCAGGCTTCAGTTAGCCACAAAGATTGGCAAGAATTTGCCAAGCATCATTTATACACCTATTTTTCTCAGGTGTGTAAAACAGGGCTGCCAGATTGGAAGGTGAAGGAAAGGAAGGAGGAGGCAGAAGAAGGAAAGCACATTACTCCTTATGTTTGTATCAGGAATGTCAAGTCTGGTCTTCCTTGATTTGCTGGAGATAAAATAATAAGAAAAAAGCCTCAAACCCCTCAACTCTTAGGCCTTTTTAAGTACAGTATAAAAATGAATAACCCATTTTTCCCCTTTCGTAAGTCAACTTCAACTTAAAAGACAACTGTGAGAGTTTGTCACAGTTTGTTTTGGCAAAATTCAAAATCTGTTCTTTGTAATGTAGCCAAAATGATCTTTCTCTTTGATGTTGAGAGAATGAAACCATAGACCACTGATGCAAGTGAAAAGCACTGACCACTGTGAGATTAAGTCATAGGACAGTGAAAATAGTACAGCAGTGAATATAGTATACCACTAACTTCAATTGTTTAAAAGAAAAATGAGCCTTTAGCAATGTTTGCAAAGGAGTGCTCTCTGATAATTTACAGTTTGATTGATGAAGACCATTTCATATTAACCAAAAAATGTCCCACAAGACAGTTGTACATAATTTTGTTGGCCTTTGGTTAGTCCATCTTTTTGAGTGGCTGTCCCTCAGGACTGTTTAATCTGAGACTGCTGAAGGTAGAATTAGACCACAATAAAAAAATCTAAACCACTTCCTTAACTCATTCTTCTCCCTTAACTCATTCTTCTCAGATTTTATGCATAAAAAATCCCAAAATATTTTGATTCATCTTGATGTGATTAACAAAACTTGTTATCTTTTAGCCTCATTTCTTAAAGGAATGAACTTTATGTTGTCAAGATATTGTACATCTGTCATTCTGTTAGTTGTCCTGACAAACTCAACAGTAAGAAATCTTAAAGATGGGAATCCAGGTGTGAATCCAGAGACACATCCAATATATGCTCAGGCTACAGAAACTGATTAAGTTTAAGGAGTCCCTTTAGAAATTTGAGAAGAGATCAAAGCAAGTATTGCTCACCCATAGGAAAAGTCTCCGTTAGAGCTTATTTGGACATGCTAAAGACAACTAACCACAAGATATAAATCCAGACACAACGATGCTTTGCTTATTCCAGTGCTCATGGAAAACTTTGTAAAATCGAAACAGAACATTTCCAGTTGGTTTTAAGTGAAATACCTATTAAGCCAAAGTGTGGGCTCACTGTAGTCAAGGCTAGGAAAAGTGAACCCAGTGATGTCAGTTAGATGCACCTCAGTAGAGCTCTGACTAATTATCTCTTCTTAACATTTTCCTTCAGTGGATAGCTGGTCATCATTTCAGTGACAGCAAGGAGGAAGCAGAATTGGGCAGAATTGGCTTTGAATAACAAAAAATGTAAAAGGTTGGATTCATAGTAAAGGGATTTTATTGCCTGAATCAGGACAAAGATGTCTGAGAAGTAGCTGAAGTGAAGGGTTTTGAATCACTGTTCAGGAATTTCTTCACCCACAATGAAGAGAAAACTGGATGGATGCTTTTAGCAGAATTTACTTGGTCACAGTTTAGTCATTGCCCATCCTGGTATGGTGCTCCTCAAAGCAGAGGTGTACTTAGATGATGAGATAAATGCCACTTAGGTAATTTGCAGATATAGTGCAGTAGTGTGCTCCTTTGTCATGGATTAAGTGTGATTCTACAAGTGAGGAAAATGAGTTTGGGTTAGCCTTGACAATTTCAATTGTACAATTCAATTGTCATTAGTTAGATCATGACTTTATGGGTTTTTTTAGCCTTTTTGCATCTCTTAATGCGCTAAACTATTGTTAGTCTTCTGGACCTCTGATACTTAACTTCAGTCACTATTGACTCCCATAGAGAAGCACATCTGAAAGGGAAATCCAAATTCAGGTCTTTTGAGATCCTGTAACTTTGTTTCTTCCCTAAGTAAGTCCAGGTGAAGGGCTAAAGTACATTGTTCACCCTACAGGAAAACAGAAACCACAAACAGGCTTTTGCCACCATGTTCCCAACTAGTACCCTAGAGCAAGACAAACTGGTCACAACTGCTGTCACATGAAAGGTGGAAGAATGTGAAATGAAAACAAGAGATCACAAAAACAAAAGATAAAGTGACAGTAAAATAAACACATGATGATGCTTCCTTATTGCCATTACACACATGATAGATGAGTAAAATTAGGTTATGCTTATATTGTAATGGGAAGAAAATAATTGCTGCCTTCTACTGGGAGACCACAAAGGCACTTATTGATCTGTCATCCTAAGGGTACGTCTAGGAATATTTAATCAAATAAACAGAGACAAATAACTCTTTTGAGGCTCTGTAACTGTAATATTCCACACTGTTTAGCTTAAAATTTTTGTCAGGTTTAAAAATAACACCACATCTCTATGATTAAGAAGGGTTGGTGTGACTTATTTAGTTAATCATACAGTGTGGAGGTGTAATGAAGGGGTAATTAATTAATACAAGATGATATTTTTCCAAAACTAATATTATTTATTAATTTTGATATTCAGAACTCTTGCCACCCCGACCACTAATTTCAATAATAATCAGTTCTTTGCATGATCATGGAAACATTATACAGATAATAACTAGATCTAGAAATAACCAGCAAAAATATATGAACATTAATTGACTGGAAGAGAAGGTTCCTGTGGTCAAATACTGCTTGTCCACTAGATGTACTCAAGGAGTGCCTTTCTGCTTATAGCAGAAGGCAATGGTGAATTAGAAGAGGCTTTAAGTATTTACTCACAAAATATTATCTCCCAACTCGCAGGGCTAGCTACAGCTTCAGACAGTACCCAAACGCTTTAAGGGAATTCTGTTACTATCTTGTCAGCTGCTGAGGTTTCACAGGCTTCAGCATGCTGGGGAAAGGAGGCAGACAATCTCTGACCTTGTCCCTTGGCTGATCTGTGTATCCAGGGCTTTCCATCTTGTCAGGAGACTTTCAGGCGTAGGCAGGATGTCTTGCTATGTGCAGTCTCAGCACAACATCACGCTGGCTATGCAGGCCAATTGTGTGGAGGCATTTAGAGCCTGTTCCTGTTAAACTCAAGGCAGGCAGTTTCCAGACAAACAAACTCAGAGGATCAGAGTTTGTTACTTTGTGGCAGAGCTAGCTTATAGTTTTAGCATAATGCTGTAGAAGGCAATGGCAGAATCACTGTCAGAAACAGAGAGCAATAGCATCAGTCAATAGCAGGCATGAATACAATGGCAGAGCATGTTGCATTTACCTGTATATCTCCTTTTTTCAATGTAGCCCAAGACTAATGTAGCCAAGCCTGACCATATTAGGTGAAGATATAGGCTTGCTTTACCTAAATTTGGGAAAATCATAGGCCTTGCACAAGGCAGGCACAACCTAAGTGTGTGTACCTTGTTTACCACACGATGTAAACAAGTCTGGGCAGGCCAGAGTCCTTAGACTCAGTGGCTCCAAGTATTCTTTGTCCTCTTTCCTGTGGTTGCTTCTCCCCAAAGCAGAAGGAGGGAGAGCAGAAAAACATGCCTGGGCAAGCCAGGACATGTATACGCCTATTTTGGGCTATCAGGCCTACCACAACAGGAGGAAAACTTTCTTTATATTGTGAGTAGAACATGCCTGAATATTCTCCCTAAAAGTCAGGCACCAGAATCCATTGGATTAGTTCAGTCATTTATCCTCTGGAAATAGTCTATCAAATGGCATGCAGCACTCTGCCTGGGCGTGAAGTCTGCTTCCATCCTTACCGATTCTGTACAAGCTTCTCCATGGTGTTCTGATGTCTCAGAAGATTAAATTAAGAGGGTCTGAGTGATGGGCAGTATGCACTGACATGCCTTACAACCAGCTTGAACCATAGCAGTAGGATGACAGACTGCATCACCATTCCTATTGTGCTCACTGCCCAACTGCCAAAAGCCAATCCTGAAGGTCTCTGTTGTGTAGTGCAAGGCAAGATGTGCTCACCACCCAGACCTGTTCCACCATCAGGTATGTGGCCATCTACCCACCTGGCCATGCAAGACCTAACTGAGACAAACAGCATGATGTAAGGGATTGCAGTAAGAGTCTGAACTCCAGTTAAGATGCACTGAAGGAGGCATGAGTATGGGTATGTATAAGACTATAGATAGGAGTGTGAGTGTGTAGCTGGTATGACGTGCACATAGGTATGGGTATGGTTTTCTCAGGTTGAGCAGACATAAAAGGATGACCCTGGAAACTACAGACCAGTCAGTCTCACTTCTGTGCCTGGAAAGATCATGGAGCGGATCCTCCTGAAGGCTCTGCAAAAGCAAATGGAAAACCAGGCAGAGGTGACTGGTGGCAACCAGCA
>WAAF01013988.1:617992-920008 GCA_013400475.1 Tricholaema leucomelas
GTGGATGCTTCCTCCCTGGAGGTGTTTAAGGTCAGGCTGGATGAGGCCTTGGGCGAGCTGCTCTAGTGGGAGGTGTCCCTGCCTGTGGCAGGGGGTTGGAGCTGGATGATCCTTGAGGTCCCTTCCAACCTAAACCATTCTATGATTCTATGATTCTATGATTCTAAGTATAGAGGTAAGGCCTGTTCTGTCCCCAGGGACAGCCACATGGATACCACAGGGGAGTTCCCAAGAAAAAGGGAAGGCAAGCCAGGGCAAAAAGCAGGTCAGAGAGTTTCTTTGCAAAGTGCCACACCACTCTAAGTGACAGATGACTCTTCTGAGCCCTGGGCAGATTCAGAGCTCACCTGTTAGCCCTTGAATGCTGCAACAAATAGTTTTCCTTCCCCTGATGTCTTGTTAGGGGCCAATCTCTGTTTGCCTCCCAGTGCTGCTGCTTGGTGTTTTAGCATCTTGATGAAATCTGGATTTCTCTGTGAAAAAGTGGTATCTGTTAAACTACCATTTTCTGCAAAGGGCACTGCTTTATCAGCCAGAGTTACGAATAATATTCAGTTTCCAGACTTTTTAATGCAATTCTTCTACTGAAGGCAGGGTTCCCGATTGGGTATTATTGTGAAAGAGTGACTCTGCTGCTTTTCTGTGGAATTGTACAGAAAGTTTTGTATTTTTGAGGGTTCGGGGAGGGGGGCTGTTTCTTTGGGTTTTTTACATGGATATCTGGTTATGTGTTTTTTTATGTGTCAGAGTTTCTTAAGGCCCTTAAATAATTCTGAAAGCTAGAACTGGACAAAGACCAGTTTTCTTATCCTATGTAACCTTGACAGTTGGAAAATCTTTACAATCCCACAAGAAAAGATCTCCAAAATGCAGACTATCAAGAATGTAACTTTAAGGACACACACTAGAGATGTTTAATATTCAAATGTAATTCTCTTTTCCTGGGTTCAGAACAAATTCTATGTCTCCTGTGCCCCACATTAAGTTCCTTTCTAGTCTGCTGATGGCTATTCTGCAGTTGGACTATGTCAGCTCCTCCTGAAACCCCTCCTTGGGTTTCTTTATAAACAGGTTCATGTTCCAGAGAAAGATACTGTTTCTGTAGTGCACTGCATGCAGATTTAAGTTCTGGATTCATCCCACTTGGCTTTAGTAGGTAGTTGATGCATCTAAGTAAGCAATGAATTTTGAGGTTCTGCTGCCAAACAATGGAGAGTCACATAAATCCTGACAAAGCAGACATCTGTCTTCCAGTTCACTCAGCACCATCCTTACCTCAGCAGTTTCTCTACTTACTCCACTTGTTCTGACTCAGGACCACAGATTGCAATCATTATTGTTCACTAAAGCAACAGTAGGTGGTTATTATCCAGGAAAGTGTGGTGTTACTTGAACTTTCTAGTAGTATGTGGGTTTCTGATCTCAGGCAGTTTTTGCATCAGAGTAGCATTAGTCCTAATTTCCAAACATACAAGTAAAACCAGAGTCAAAGCCCACACTTAATTAAAAAAATATCTATATATAGATATACAGATATGTATTGCTGCTCCATGACATGAAAGGTTCACAAAGCAAGGGTAGGTCTAGGGAGTGGGTGAAAACAATTAAACGTTAAAGGATGAATGATCTTCAGGGAATTGATAATGAGAGATTCATTTTCTTAACACAGATGTTACCCTGCTTTTGTGCATGGCCTATGGAAATCAGGGCAAATTCCATGATATTCTCCTACTTTCGGACTCCTTTCTATCTGACGCTTCTCTTGCACCACTGTTTTGACTAGACATGCAGTTGCTGTGCAAGATTGTTTTGGACTAAATCTCCACACTCATTATCTTAAGTTAATTAGTCTGCTTGGAATTCACAGCTTTTCTATTTCATCACAGCTTCCACATAAATAAGGACTTCTACGAAAAATGCACCTGATAAACGCTACAAGTATACAGCAAAACTGCTTTTAGCAGTACAACAGCTCAAATGCATTATTTTATGTCTTCAAAATGTGTAATTAGTCAACACCTGTCCTTTGATAGTCCATATGCTGAGTTAAATGTTAAATTCATGTAAGGGAAATCAGCAAAATACGAAGATTACTTAGGTCCATTTTATCTGCTGAATCGATAGGATTTACTTAGTGCTAATGCACTAACCAGATTATGAGAACTAATGCAGCACTGTTCAATGACAAAAGCAAATAACTCTTTGAATGATCCTGACGATTGAACTTGTAATCATCTTAATTTGTATTAACTAATTACATTTAACATGGATGTCTTTTTACCTTTTACCTTAAGTGGAGCATTGGTACGGTAACTTCCTCCTCTCTCTCATTTTAGCAGTGAAGTGGATCAAATCAAGAAGTATTTAAAGTTATTGGGACGATCTACATAAAATCTTACATCAGTGGAGTCCTTCAAAAAAATTCTCTAGAGGTCATAAAAATTTGTGTAATCTTTCCATTGACTTCAGTGAGTTCTAGATCAAGTCTCTGAAGCTGAAAGTGTAGCTTAGAGGTAATTAATCTTTCAGTAATTCTCTCTAAATTGTTCCTTATTTTGCAACAAGTAGTATTTTGAACTGTTGGTTTCCTTTACCTCAGACTTTCTCCAGGCAGTAGCAACATACAGTAGTGGCTACCATGTAGTTAGGATTTCCTGTTTCCATCCTAAAGGGCTGTTTCCAGTTGCTTGGTTGTTTGTTTTTTTTCAAGTCTCCTGCTTTGCAGTTGAGATTTGAACATAATTCTCTATTTCATAAAAAAAAATTTTACTTACTTTCAAATACATGAGGAAAGTATTCAGTTCTCCATGAATGCTGCACTGAGTTCACAACACCTACACCCTCAAGGTGTCTTTCACCTGTCAAGAAGAAACCAGTGGTTCTGCTTCTGTGGGAATTGTTAAGCACATAAATTTGTGTCCACTGGCAAAGTTGAGCTCTTCCATTTATTATTCATTTTTCCCTTCCTTAGCATTACAAGAAGTTCTTGGTGATGATGTCTGCTGCTACTGTGCAGAAATCTGTTTTACAAAGCACATAGCATTTTGAATACAGCATTTTCAAATACTTTTATCTTGAGATGTGACTTCTGAGCGATTTCTGTTCCACCTCTCAAGAACATGGAGTTCTCAGGAAGAACAAATTGTTTGACAAAATAGAGCTCAAAAGAAGAAAGAGAAATTCAACATATCTAGTACCTATCAGTGACACATTAACAAGAAAATTAGCTGTCTTTCCTGTGAGAGCAGCAGGTGGGGTGTGCACAGCATATCTTCAGCAGACTGTTCTAGTCTGGCTTCCATGCAATCTCTACTGCAAATTCTAGCTATCCATTTTGGGATATCTCTTTCTGAAGACTTAGGAGTCCTATCAATACAAATACATGAAGTAGTTCAGTTTGAAAAATCTGATGTCATTAATTTCTAGTATTTGATGAAGGAAGTGAAATGAAAGAATATGAATGTGATGTCATTTGGTGCTGATAAGGAATACTGTTCACGTGCATTTGGCCTGCTCTTGAAGAGTACATGTGACTAGTGATGTATGGCCAATCCTATTTAGTTACCTGCAGCTGTTCCTTTTAGAGATGCGGCAGAAAGTTGTGGGAGCTCACACTGCGGCTACACTGCTCCAGAGGGTGAGAAGTCTTCACTGTGGACTTGCAGTTTATCATGTCAAAAGCCAATATGCTACATAGAAAGAACTTCTGTCTCTTGTATTCCTCAGTTCTGGCTGTCTTCTATTCTGCCTGTGTACAGAGATGGAGCTTGTTCATGACAGATTATTTTTTTGGTCAGTTACTTCCTTGACAGGCTGGATGGGTGAGCAGAGGCCAGTGGGGTGAGATTTAACAAGGCTAAGCGCAGGGTTCTACACTTTGGCCGCAACAACCCCAAGCAGTGCTGCAGGCTGGGGACAGGGGACAGAGTGGCTGCAGAGCAGCCAGGCAGGAAGAGACCTGCAGGTACTTGTAGGCTGAACATGAGCCAGCAGGGTGCCCAGGTGGCCAGGAGAGCATCCTGGCCTGTATCAGGAAAAGTATGGCCAGTGTGGCTGGGGTTCTTTAGCCTGGAGAAGAGGAGGCTCAGGGGTGACCTTGTTGCTATCTACAGCTACCTGAAGGGAAGTTGTAGTCAGGTGGGGGTCAGTCTCTTCTCCCAGGCAACGAGCAATGGAACAAGGGGACACAGTCTCAAGTTGTGCCAAGGGAGGTATAGGCTGGATGTTAGGAGGAAGTTCTTCCCAGAGAGAGTGATTTGCCATTGGAATGGGCTGCCCAGGGAGGTGGTAGAGTCGCCATGCCTGAAGGTGTTCAAGAAGAGATTGCCTGAGGCACTTAGTGCCATAGTCTAGTTGATTGGATAGGGATGAGTGATAAGGTGGACTGGATGATCATGGAAGTCTCTTCCAACCTGGTTGATTCTATGGTTCCAGATAATATATGTGCTCATACTTTTTCCATGTATTGTCATCGAATGTGCTCACAACTGTAAAGAATTCAGACACTCTGTGACAGATGTTTATAGTGAGAACAATAAATAGAACTATGACTTTTTAGAGCTGATTGTAGTAAACATTTTACCATTTCACAAACTTTCTGCTTTGAGAAAAAAAAAAAAAATCAAAGGAAAAAGGATTACTTTGCAGTAGTGTAGTAGAAAGCTGTTCTCCACTATGCTCTATTCACGCTGACCAGCTATGGCATGAAAGCATGTGGGAAAGGAGGACAGAGACATTTCCTTTGCCAAGGGAACTAACAGAAGAAAGCATGAAGTGAACAGTCTGTAAACGTACCAGAAGCCAAAAAGTTTGCCTTGGCTATTTTCCTTCTAGTTTTGTCAAACTGTGAGTACAGGGATCTTAGCAGTCATCTCCAACTGAGACCAGAATTAAAGGGACCAGTATGTGACGGCCAGAAAGATTTGTAAGATTTATGAAATTTAAGAAGTAATTACTTTCAAAGATAGACCAAATTTATAATGTCCTCCTTCACTTTTATTTACATGAAAATAGAAAACAGGCGACATATGTTCTAACTCCTGGCTTCTAACAGACCTTCAGCAGAATAATGCTCAAATCACTCATCCTCTTCAGGGAACATCGTGGCTTCATTGAGTTACTTGTGCCAGAATTTACCTCCTTATATTTCACATAGAGAAAAACAGTCATCAAATGTGCTTCTTGCTTGAAAAGCAATACTCCAAACTGCTGAGAAAAAAAAATCAAATGTATTACAGAAGGGCAAAACTGTGTTGGCTGTAAATATACAAGAAAATTGTGAGAGGAAAATCTGATACAGTTCTTCTGTGACCCTCAGTTACTCTTCCTGTTCATAGTCTGCCATTCGTGCAAATTCTTTGCCATTATGTGCTTCATTCCAATAGGATACAGTCCTGAGAACTGTGGGTTTATTATTCATCTGTGTTCACTGACTTCCACAACAGAAGAGATAAAAGACCCATACACTCTCTTTTAATTGTCTTGGCAATTAATTTGTTACGTAGAATCATCTGTTCATTCAGTCTGCAGCAGTCTCTGAAAAAGGATTTTTGTCACTTACAGGTATCAGGATCCAGCTTATTTAGCAGTAGCTTGTTTCCCCTTGCTCCTTGTTATGCCATAGACATGTTCAGAAAGGAAACTCTATCAGCACTTGTGGGTGTCCACTTCACTTGAGAGGCGCTCCCAGGATCCATAGCGGAAAACAAAAGTTGTTATTTAGGAGTTTGATTCCTGACCGTCAATAAGTTAAAAATTGTATAAATAAAGGAGTAGGAAATAATGCCTGCTTGTTTCTGCTTTCATTTGAGTTCTTCATAGCTGTGATACTTTACAAGCAACACTAGGAAATTTTACCCAGTTACTTTCAGACCACATCTCCAATTTGTCAAAGCAAATTTTAATTTTAATAATGTCCTCCAGAGTGTTCACAAGACAGTATCAGATGTTCTGTGTGTTTAAGTCATTAATTTCTAGTTTATTCAGGACATTAAACATAATATCAAGACATTATGCATAATATCACTTTCTAATTGAGCACTTAACTAAGAAGAAAAGGTTTTGGCCAGCTCTAGAAGGATGAGCTTGGGGGAGGTCAGAGAGCAGAACAGCCTCCCTGTAATCCAGGAGGAAGGACTTAGGGATCTGTTGAGCCTCTTGGATCCTCACAAGTCTATGGGACCAGATGGGATCCATCCTAGAGTGCTGAGATTGCTGGCAGGTGAGCTGGCCAAGCCGCTCTCCATCATTTATCAACAATCCTGCCTCACTGGAGAGGTCCCTGAAGACTGGAAGCTGGTCGATGTGGTGCCCATCCACAAGAAAGGTCAGAAAGAGGGTCTGGAAATTACAGGCCTGTCACCCTGACCTCAGTGCTATACAAGCTAATGGAGCAGATATCCTGAGTGCAATCACAGAACACCTACAGAATGGCCAGGGAATCAGACCCAACCAGCATAGATTTAAGTGGGGCAGGTCCTGCTTCACCAACGTGATCTCTTTTTATGACCAGGTAACTGCCTGGTGGATGTGGGGGCAGGCTGTGGATGTAGTCTACCTGGACTTCAGCAAGGCTTTTGACACTGTCTGCCACAACAAGCTCCTGGCAAAGCTGGCAGCACTTGGCTTGGACAGAAGCACTCTGTGCTGGGTTAAGAACTGGATGGATGGCCAGGCCCAGAGAGTGGTGGTGAATGGAGCCACATCCAGCTGGCTGCCAGTTACTGATTAGGTGATCTTAAAGGTCTTTTCCAACATGGTTAATTCTGTGATTCTATGAGTGTTTAACCAAATTGCAGTAGCTGCAAGTAACAGAAAAACTGACAGAGAGTCATTGGTTAAATTTTGATTATAATTTTTTCCCTCAGTCTAGTGCTCAGACTAGAGACTAGACTGTGATTTGTTCTGACACTGACCTATTTGGGTATTTTTGTGAGATTTTCATTAGTGGCTTTAAGATTTCTTCCATGCTTTTTACTTTTGGCTTCAAATGTGCAATACTGTCTGAAGTACTTTTATGTTCACTGAATGTGATATATAAATCATCAGTAAACTGCCAAACAGCAACAGCTCCCAGTAACCGTGAGACTTTTCAGTGGACCAGTGCAGGGTAAATTCTGAAACACCACAACTTCTCCTATGAACAAATAAGATAGCATTGGTTATCTCCTACCTTTCAGGACAGACATACCTCATTGCATTCCAGTGGCACACCTACACCAGCTTCACAAAGCCCTCGCTGTGAATCACGAGCAGTTGGCACCTCATGCCCTGCAAGAGAGGTGATATAGCCCAACCCAAGCACTTAGCCGGGCTCTAATCGTCATTTCAATAGTTGTGCGATTTGTCACTGGAATTTGGCAGGATATCCAGAGTGCATCATCTGACATCAGTTATTTTTCCATATTGACAGCCAAATGGATACTTACGTGTATACCGAGAAAGAAGTAGGGAGGGGGAGATTAAGTCTTCAAACAGTTAATTTAAAGCAGCTTCTTTGCTGAAGTTTTCCAAGTTATCAATCTTCTTTTATTTTTCTAAGTAGCCTTTTAATCTGTGTTTCTACTCAAAGATCAAAGTCTTAAACGGCTAACCTTACATTATGCTTAATCCGTGAAGCACCAGGTTTTGTTAAGACAGCCATATGTGGAACAATCTGCAGGTTCTTGGGCAGATACCCAGAATTGCAACATCTCTGAGGAAGGCTGAGCAGCTTTTGTGGCTGAGCTGACTTTGGGGAAGCTAGGAAAGGTGTCGGGGCAAGCAAGAAAATCTAGCCACTTGTTGAAAAGAGCTTGGATAGGGTTTCATGAGGCATGTCAGGATGTTCAAATTCTGTTGAGATGGCTTCATAGAATGAAGTACTTTTTTAAGGTTAGCACAGAAAGGTCTCTCCCCAAACTCATTTGCTTATAGGGGGAAAAAAGGGGAGTTATAGCAAAGAACTAAGATTGTGAGTTGGGGGAGGGTGAATTCAGAAATCTGCCTTATTTCAAAAAGCATGAAAACTGTACATTTTTCTGCATTTGAACGTTTCATACTCATTGTATGAGTAATCTTTGCACAGATGTTTCAGAAATGCTTTTAGACTTGATAGGATATGAGTGCAAAAGAATAAAGCTTTTAGCTTCTTTGGTGGCCAAAACACAGGAAAGCTAAATTTGATGGCTGGTAGTTTAACACAGTCAAGTACAGGGTTAAAAAGTATTTAAAGTGTATTCAATATTTCTAGTGCAAAGTATTAGTTCAGTTCTTGCCAAGCAAAACACAGCATACATTAACAGTTAATACCATAACTAGTACAGCAAACCCCTTTGCACATGGATGTCTAAACTGTTAAGTCACTGCTGTATCAGATCTAATCTAGAAGTCCTCTTTCTGTATCATTAAGGCACTGTGCAGTGATTTCAGTTGTTCTTGTTTGATCTTATGCAGATTTTTTACCGAAATAGTGCAGTAAATTGACAGAGCACCTGGAGAGAATCTGGAAGCAGTGCTGACTGCAAGTCCTAGGGGTCATAGAAAACTTACTCGCTGGTAGTGTGGCTGTGCACGTTTCAGAAGCACTACCATTCAATAGCAAAGGATGGCAAAGGATTCACCTGCTGAGTTGAACATTTTGTAGTTAACATTGTCAGTGCCTAGGTTTTTTTACCCCAGAATTCACCAGAGTTCAACCAGCAAGAAATTCTTGTTTGATTGCTTATTTTCTCATAGTACTTTGAAGGACAAACATCTTAATCTAGAAAACAAAATTTTGTTCCTGCATATTCTTTAAGGGTATGATATAGATCTATTGAATTTAGTGGAAAGACTGACTGTCTTTAAAAGGTTTAATTCAAGCTTTTAAAAGAGATATTTTTAGACATGTTTGTAAGAACAACAAATCAATTTAAAAAATAGGAAAAATGAAGCTCTCTGTTGGTCCTTGATAATCTCCCTTTATGTTTATATGTTTATTCACACAGTAGGTCACAGTGGGAACATGCTAAATGACTTCCAAATGTAAATGGGTTTGAGATCCTTTAGGAGGTTCCCAGTTGTTATCTGTATGATCTCACCAAAGCAGATGATGTAGTATCAATAGTAATGGAATTATCAGTTAATAGATTGCTATTGAATTGTCAGGACAGCAGTTATATTCTTCTCAAGAGATAACTTAAAGAGTATTGTTCAAAGATTATTTCCAATGAAAATTAAAAACATGTAATCTCTATTTCCAAACTGAAAGAGAAAATCCTGCAAATGCAGCAACTATTATAGTACATTCAAGACGCACAGAAATTGGACAAATCAGTACATGAGCCACAGATGATCAATACAATAGCTAAAGTAATTACAAAAAGCTGACTTCCCCATAGTTTCATTCGAATATACAAGCAGAAACATGCTGTTCCTGGTTTATCTCCTTTTACTCTTGCGCCATCTTTTTATTCCCTTTTCTGTCCTTGCACTGAAAAAAAATGGTGAAAAGAGAATATAAGGAGAAAAAGACATAAAATTGTTGTTTTCATGCAAAAAATAAAAAGAAGGTTAAAAATGCAACATTTTAAGATAATTATTTTCTAGGAATCACATCTTAGAAGCAGGGGTGTCACTGGTGAGACTCTTTAGTCAGAGAGTGGTGAGACTCTTTAGTCAGAGAGTTCTGAGACCCTTGAAGAAGCAGCATTAAGGAAATCACTAAGAGCAAGGATACCTTGATATATGTGCTTATATACATGCCATCTGGTTAAGCAAAGACTCACTGCCTTGTTCCCAACAGACAGGATAAAGAAAATTCAAAAGAAATATTTCCCTAACATTAAGAAATCATTGCCTTCCTCATGGAACACCATAACTGATGAAGCAATTAAGTTTGAAATGTTTCAAAATACTTTTGGTCAAATGCATTTGTGCTAAATGACTTCACTCTGACAGAGATCTATTTCTACTCATAAAGACAGTACTCATCTGTACTTCATTTTCAAACAGGCTTTTTCAAGAAATGCTTCATACTGCAGAGCACAAGATGATGAATATCGCTTGGAAGTTACAACTCCTTTGCAGAGAGTTGATTTGTTCATGGGCCAGTTCAACAGTGTCCTGTTAACTTCAATATCTGTCTTCACCAAAGGGAATCTTACTGTTGCTAATCTGGGAACTTCGGAGGGCCACTTCATGCAGGTAAATATTACTATGGCACCTTGACAATAAAAAACCTATACTAGATTTTAGCAGGATGGTGAAAAGTAAGGAGCAATATTCCCCCAGTTTAACAGGGCATTAAAAAAATTGGAATTGCTACATAAAATAGAGCTGCTGGAATATAAATAAAGTGCCTAACAGAGTTTTCAGCATCTTAAGTGTTTACATGGGATTTGTGGTTTGGAGCAACAGTTTTGAAGCAAGTGCTGCCATGATCTCTGCTTAGTCCAGCTGGCTCGGTTCACATAGTAGTTTTGTTCCGTACAAACTAGACTTCTTTCAAAGGAAACTAAACTGGAAGCTCTGTCTTGGATACACATCAAATATACTCCACAGGAAAGGTTCAAATACACACTTCATATGGTCATTTGGTCTAGAGGATTGGTTTAAACCTAGTTCAGTATAGAATGCCAAGACATAATGTAGAAACAGGAGCCTCAGCATTGGTTGTTTCTATACACTGATCCACTCCTCTGGCACCAAATTTCTTGCTAATGTACCCATAGCCTGTGAGTCACATCTGCAGAATTGAGATTACCTCCTCCATAACTTACTTTCAAGTTTCTCTCAGTTCATCTTAGATTTTTGGGCTGTTGCTCATTCCCATCTTGCTGTTCTTTTGGACAGAAATTCTTCCATAAGTGGAAGCCTGAGAAGTCCATCTACCTCCACTGAGTACAAAACTAGTCTAGACAGGTAGATTATATTACATGATTTCTTTGTAGGTGACTAGTGAAACAAATCTAACAGAGTCAACAGTCTTTTAAAAAAATTGCAGTCAAAATCAAAAATCAGAAGACAAAAATACTCTGAAAGCACCAAGGGCTTCCTGTATTTACTCATGTCAATCACTGTCATCCTGCAGTGACCACTTCAGTGAGCTTGGCTTCTTCATCTGCCAGAGTCCAGCCTGGATGTGCATCTCTGCCTGGTCCCTCTTGCACCCAAGGACCTGTGTCCTTTTGCTCTGCCAGTATTATTTGTCTTACAGTGGGCTTCCTGAAGAATTGCCAGTCTTTGGCCCTTCTTGCTCTGTAGTCTGCAGAGAGTCATCAAAGCTAGTAGTATTGTTCACCACCCATCACTGATGAAACTTCGTGACAAGGCCACCATCTGCTGTGCCCTTCCAGTTCTTCCATTTCCCATTATCTTCCATGAGATAATACTTGGGCACATGTAATTTTTCTGAAAAACAAGCCTTCCCTTTATTCTCTCTCTTTCCCTTACTCTCTCTGTACCACATGCAGTAAATAGGGTTACATATTGTCCCCAGTATATGGACCCTTTCTGAAAAGGAAATCCTATAGCTCAGGGGTCCTCGAACTGCGGGCCGGATATGGCTCCCCAGGGTCCTCAGTCTGGCCCGCTGGTAGTTACAGAACCCCCTCCTCCCACCCCCCTGCCAGGGGTTGGGGGGCAAACCAAGCAGCCACTTCCTGCCACTTAATCCACTCCCAGGCCTCTGCAGCTCCCAAGCAGCCGCCGGGACTGGGCTGGAACCAAACTATAGTCTGGTCCCTGACAGTGTTTGAGGGTCAGTGAACCGGACCCCTATTTAAAAAGTTTGAGGACCCCTGTTATAGCTCTACTTCTGTCTTCTGCACAGACTGAACACACAACCTGCCCCATAACACAAAATCCATAATGCTTCTACAGGGATGGAGGTCAAAGTGATTTACCACAATCTTTTCCCCTAAATGAGGGGATTTTAATAAAATATTCAAGGATAACCTTGCCACTTTTTCCTGAACATCCCATGATGACCTCGGTAACTTTAAGCATCAGTTTGTCTGCAGGAAAGGCATCTGTTAAGAGCTACACACTGAGCACAGAACTAACCTCCACCCTGTCCATAAGTGTAGTCACTGGTTCACACAGCAAACATGAGCAATTTAACCTTCCCGAATCCATTTGCTAATCCACAAAATGCAGTTAATAACAGCCACTGCCTTACGTGCAGCATTTCTTCTGGGCTGTCACAAAGCTTTTAGGGAGGTTTAGTGGAAAGTGCAAGGCAGCATTATTTTTATTTGTAACGTTCTTTAAATTATTCATTCAAGTCCTGCGCTACACATTTCATTCAGACACCTGCCCAACTCAAGGAACAATTACAATATTTTCAGAATACATTTCCCATTCCAGATTCAGCTACAGATCAAAAGAAAGGCTATTGTGTACACTGCACATTGCCATTAGCAGAAATATTCTCATCATTGAATTAAATGGGCTGGAGCTACAAGGGGAAGTCAGATTTGGGCTTATAGTGTAATAAGTAGGAGCTTGCTCTTTGAGGGTTTTGTGCAACCAGCAGAGGAATAAGTATATTGACTACATTTAATGATGCTACCTCCAAATAAAAACGTTCTTATTTGTTTTGCCTTTAAACGATCTTGGAGGGGATTCTAGGTCCATAGGATACAGCAGACACAGCTTTTTGCAGGATTTAATGTTCACTTATATTAAAAAGTTTTTCTTTTTTTTTTTTTTTCAGTAGTAGTTATCTGGGAAGTGCTTTCAAATGTTCATTAGCAAATGCCCAAGCAAAGCATCTTTGCAGTGTTTCTATGGAAATATATCTATTAACTGCAATAAGATGGAGATCATTAGAAACGGAGCTATTAAATGACCATTACTGAAGTAAAATGGTTTTAAAACAAATCAGGATAATTTAATGACTTAATTTATCAAAAAGATATCCCCTGACACTTGCCCACATTTTTTAGCAAATAAATGTAATGATATTCTTTGTTGCTTCGTTCACAAATCTACTGGAACATAATGCAAAGAATCCTGTTTTTCACTTAATACACATCCCGCTTCTGTACAGTCATTTGCACTCATATTTTTAGCTCTTTGTACATACAAACATTGAGTTTTCCTGTGTAACCTATCGCTATTCAGAGTTGACTGTATCCTTTCAGACGTAGGTGTGCTTTCAGAGAAAATTAGTTGCAAAATTCTACCTACTAGGGAACCTGTTTTAAAACTGATGATATTGTATTAATATCTTGTGAACATATTTTCATGCCAGCAATGTAGAAGCAAAAGAAAAAAATATTCACATATAGGTTTCTAAAATTAGAAGATCATCTCAGCCCTTTCAGTGAATCCAGTTCATCATGTATCCTCTTTGAAATACCAAACCTTACCATATTTAGACAATTTAGTTTTGTGACATCAATTTCAGCACTAGCAGACATCCAGGAGATTTAAAGAAATAGCAGCA
Source organism: Tricholaema leucomelas (assembly GCA_013400475.1). Classification (NCBI taxonomy): domain Eukaryota; kingdom Metazoa; phylum Chordata; class Aves; order Piciformes; family Lybiidae; genus Tricholaema lacrymosa; species Tricholaema leucomelas. Next base: position 631,404 of record WAAF01013988.1, read on the forward strand.
CAATACCTCTGTCTTTGATAACCGCACCCTGAAGCACCCAAATATGAAACAGCTTGGTGAAAGTAATGAACATTTAATTCACAGTTTTGGTGTCTTAATTCCTTAATTGTTAGGAAAAACTGGGGGGAAGGAGGGGGAGAGGGAGGGAAGATGGGGGAAAGATGTTGAAAACATGGTGAACATGTCACCTAAATTGAACTGAACCTCCAAGTCTATGCTGTGGAAGCCAGCAGGTGCAGCTGCAGGCTGCTGATACTCAACCTGAGAGACATGTATTTGAAAATGTTTGTCATATTCTCCCATTATACTTGCTTATGCTTGGTCAGTAGTCAACCACTTGATTACCCTTCTTTCCTTTTCTTTCTTTCCTTTTTCATGCCATATTTCTGCCTCCTTTTGCATTTCATCTGCTCATCACATTCTGTCTTCCTACTGCCCCATCATCTCTGTTTCCCTCTCCTTCCACTTGTCTCTCTTCACCCCACGACTATAGCACAACATTGCTGCAAAAGTCAACAGGTTTAACATGTAGTTTCTGAGAACAAAGTTTTACCTTCCGTATATGATGGCTAGCTGATTCTGGGGGTCTGATGTATTTTAACAATGAGTAGTACCTGTTTTTACTGATTCCAGTGAAGCTTATGGCATTTCCCATCAAAACTGTGCTAATGACCCAATTCAGAATATAGCCTGTATTTTGCTTACTTTTTAAAGGTCTGAGGATTCAGTAATAGTCAGAATGATAAAGCAGGTATGTTTTATCCAACCAACAAATAGTCACCTGTTGTTTTCTGCTTGTACTTTTAGTTTGATTCACTTGAACAGCTCTGGGAAACACTAATCTTGGAAAGGAAATATAGCCTTCTTCACTAAATGTTTATTCTGTTTCAGCCAAAATATAAACCTAAAATAAAATCAGTTTGGATGGCCCAAATATAGAAGATTCATGAGTCCTTTTAAGGAGGATAATTGAGGCCAGGAGGTGAATTCCAAAGCTCCCCTGGAAAGTAATTGCAGCCCATTGACCTACTGAGAACGTTTTGGCTCCATCAGAAATGTTAAATCTGTATTTGGTCCCAAATAGATTGGAGCTTGTAATTTACCAAATATTGTGGAGTTTCTGTTAAAAAACAGAGCGGTAATAATTTTTCTAAGACAGCTGACACGCATGAGACGGAAAAGAAAAATGGTTTTGCTTCCTTCCTAAGCTGGAGCCTGACAACAAGCTTTTTTCCTCCGCTATTTTTTTTCTGTGGAGAAGTTGCAGCTGTTTCAGCCTTTCTTATTGTGTTCATTTTCAGAGTGTGACTGGGAACACGGGCTGAAACTACAGCTGTTGGGGGCAAAGTGAATCAGGTATTTCACAGTGGTTATTTGATTAGAAAACAGCACCCGGTCACACTGTTGTAGCTGAGGAATCAGATTTTCAGCTGGTGTAAAGCAGCCTTACTCTGCTCAAGCCAAAGGAGCTATGTTGAAAATACAACTTAAAACTGGAAAAGACACTTTAATTATCAGCTGGTATTTTGGTGAAATTGTAGTTTGTCAAAAAACATCCACAAAACTATGATATATTAAGATAATTTTTTTTTCTTTTTTTTTCTCACTTCTAAGTTGATTTTTTTCTTTTTTCTTTTTTTTTTTTTTCCTAACTGCCTGGAGCTTGGTATTGCTTCAGAGAGTGACTTTTAAGTGAAGAAAAGAGCAAAGTTCTTCAGGAAGGGGAAATCTTTCTGATAGCTCTGTGGAAAGTGGGATATGGGAAAATTTTACAAGCTTTATGCTGAAAAGCTTGCATTTGATCCAGCCTTAATAATGAAGACAAGACCAATGCACTTGGCATATGCAGGAGGTGCATTTAGCATAAAAGGCTGTGTTTGTAAGCAGAATACTCTATGTGCTCCCCACACTTAAAGCTGTACTGATCAGGGTAAAGCCCAAGCAACTACACTGCTTGTTGGTGACTTTCTTGAGGAAGAGAGTGATAGAGACATTTTCACTGTACATTTTGCTATGGGCAACTGCTCTCGTTAGATGCAAGTTTGGCAGCAGGGCCATCTTACCGGTCTGACTATGGCAGTGAAACTCAATGCACAGGAAGGCAGTACTGTGCTCTGTGTGGAGTAGCTCCCCCACGTACCTTCTCATCTTCACAGTGCAGTAGGACAGTTGCTTCTAGAAGTAAGGAAAGGGTCTTTCCATGGGTATACATAGACCCTGAGATACAGTCAGCTACATGCTGGCTGCAGTCCTGTCCAATCCAGCTGGATGTGATCCAACTCTAGCTAAGAAGCCAAGTGTAAGCAAAACATGGTCATGCACTGCCACGACTGAACAGATTCTGGACTGACGATGACTTTGAGCACAAGAGCCAAAGTGTGATGGCACAGATAGGCCTCAATTGAATAGGCCACTCATCTTCCTCAGGGCCTCACTACTTGTTAGACATAAAACAATAGAGAAAATTAACAAATCTAATTTTATCCCAGTGCTTCTATCCAATATTACAGTATTTTAAACCAGAATTTTAGATAAAAAGGTTACATGAGTTTAGAATAACAGTTCAAGAAACAGAGTTTCCTATCTCTGGCAGAAGCTGAGATGGATAAAGGACAGCTTTGAGGCGAGTGATACCTCTACCAGTATCACTGGGACACACCCTGAGATTCATAGAATCATAGAATCAGTCAGGGTTGGAAGGGACCACAAGGATCATCTAGTTCCAACCCCCCTGCCATGGGCCGGGACACCCTACTCTAGATCAGGCTGGCCAGAGCCCCATCCAGCCTGGCCTTAAACACTTCTAGGGATGGGACCTCAACCACCTCCCTGGGCAACCCATTCCAGGCTCTCACCACTCTCATGGTGAAGAACTTCCTCCTCACACCCAGCCTGAACCTACCCATCTCCATCTTAGCTCCATTCCCCCTAATCCTGTCCCCAATTCCCTAATCTGGAAATTTCATCTGTATCAGATGTTTGATGGTCCTTGATGGGCGTCTGTTTCATTAATTTTGCTTATTGGGTTTTGTTTTGGTTTGCTTTTAATTATTTGTTGCTCCACAGCATGCTTGGGCAGTGACTTCCACAATTTCATTCTGCTTTAAATGATGAAGAGCTTCCTTTGTGGTTTCCTTAACCTGCTGCCTTATGGTGTCATTTGGTGCCCCTGATTCTGTCTTATAAGGAATAGGGATGGAGCTTTCACAGATCAATGGTTTGGGAGATTTTCACATGCTGAGCATAAACCTGTTGATTTTCACATCCAAGTAGATAGAACACTTGACAGTCCCGCTCATTTCCCAGGAATACTTATGATTGAAAACAAACACTACCATCAAACATTTACACACATCTCATTTCCCTGAAAAGAGAGAAATTAGCATGTGTCAGAGCTGTTTTCATAGATTACATGCCAGGCAACATAATGCATACTATAGAAACCAGTATAGACAAAAATAATCACATCTGCTTTTGATTTGCAACTGCAGTCAAAGCTTAGAAAAAATTGTCCTAGAATTCAGCAAGAACACAGCCAAGCCTTCAGCATCGCTCCCCTCTTGCAAACAGCAAAATGGCAAGGCCTTACCATTCCAGGAATCGAGGCTTAAAACCGTGCTGTCTATCAGCAAAAATAGTTGATGAGCAAAAAAAGTACTGAGCTTTGCATCTTTCAGCATTCTTGTTCAAATCCAATTTATACCATAGTATACTAGAAGCCATCTCCTTTAAACTGATCGGACTTCTTTTGATCTACTTTCTGTCTCACTACACAAAGGCAGTCATAATAAAACCTACCAGTGCAACTTGTAAGCCATGTTGTGAGCAAGTGTGAGGAGATTAAGAAATACATGACTATGGACCCTAAACCTACAGGGCTAAAAGGAGGAAAGAGTGATGGGATGCCCATAGAGTCACTGCGAGGTTGTCCTCAATGCCCACTGCTTTCCTGCCTCTGTGGTCCAGCAGTTTACCTGGCTTCTCAGTACTAGCAGTTTGACCCATTTATGGTTAAATGCAAGCTATCCATATATGAATTTGTAGGAATGTGAATATTTGCAATCTTTCACACTTTATAATTTTCAAACCAACAGAAAACTGTGGCAGATTCTTGGTAAGTAATATTTTTATATCTGTAGCTCAACTCTTAACAGTTTTATAATAGCAGTTCTTTCTGTGATAACAGCTCTATGCTCTCAAGTAAAGAATGTTATTTTTTAAAATAAAAATCAAATATTGCACAATGCAAAATCCATATAGTCAAATTCAAATCAACACCTGGTGCCAGATAACTGTTTCAAGAACACATATGTTTTAATATTCAGTTTGAGTAGAAAAGCTTACACTTTTCAGAGGAGATCCATTATACTCTCCATGGATTAGAATGATATACAGCATTTAGAGAGCACATATGTGCTGTTTGCAAGGCTATGCTGCATATCCCAGGGCATTTGAGGCATTACACAATAAAGTTAACCCTGAGCCTATCTCTGCTGGGTAATGGCCTACACCTGCCAGATATCTGGGGAAAAAAATAACAATAAGATACTTAGATGGGATTGCTTTTAGAAGGCCTCTCATTTTTGCAGAAGATATTTCAACACATAGACAGTAACATTTGTAATTCAATCCTGCTGACTAGCAGAGCTGAGCAGCCCAATGATTTTTAAAAGAAGCTGTTGCATGCTGGTTTTCAACTCAAGTTATTGTAGTCTTAATTTGCCATATTATGCATAAATAAACCTGGAGTCAATTCTGCTTACTTATCGTTAAAACTAGCTGATGGCAATGAAAGAAAGTTTAAGTGAATTAATGTTTGTGGACCTAAGTGATGACTGATTTCCAATATAAAAGATGTAATGATTCATATATTCATTATTCAATTAACTGTTGGCTATTATCTTCATGGACACTTGGAGCTATTCTGAAAGACTACATACTTGTACAGTTTTCTCTTAAATAGAAAGACCTAGTATTTGTTTCCTTTGGGTGAAGGTGGCTGGGGTTGTAGTTACTGATAATTAACATGATTCTGAGAAGGGTTATTTGTAAAAACATCAGAAGACTGACATGGGTTTGAATGTAGTGTCCATCTAGTTCAGTGTTCTGTCTCCAGCAGTGGTGACAAGTGTATGCCTAAGGACCCAGGAAACACAAGCAATACCTTCTCCTTCAAGTTTCCACTGTTTTCCATTCTCAGGATTTTCTGAGCTATTGGATCTTGTATCTTTAGCTCTTCGTGGACTTTCCCTTAGAATGTGTATTCCTCTTGCATTCACATCTCATAGGACCCACAGTCACATAGGTCATCACATACTGCTAAAGTCTTACTCTTTTGTTTGCTTTGAACTTTTGCCTTTTGATGCTGTTTAGTACTTTTATTAGAAGAGAGTAAATGGTCAGTCTTTACCCACTCGTGATTATGCCTTTTTCATAGCACCTACCCTTCTCGGTTGTTGTTCATTGCAAGATTTTGATCATCTTTGTTACCCTTTACTTCTTCCATTTTAGCATACTCCTTTTGTCTTGAGGAAACCAGAACTTTACAGAGAATTCATGTTTTGGGATAGTCATGAATTTGTATGACCTTAGGATATTTTTTGATTTGTTCTCTAATTCTTTTCTAATAACTTCTAAGTTTTCATTTGGTGGTTTTTGATTTTTATTTTTTTTTTTTTTACTGATGCTGAGCAGTGAAATGTGTTCCTGGAGCTATCTATCACATAGCACTTTAAATTCATCTTCTTTGTTATATTTCACCTGCCATTTTACTGCCTTGACATGCTGTCTTGTAAAGTTCTTCTGCCATCCTTCATAGTCTGTCCTTATCACCCTGAATACCTGGAGATCACCAGAAAACTTTGTTACTGAACTTCAAAACTTCTTCCAGCTCATTTATGAGTATGTTGGACAATACAGATCCCAACACAGATACCTTGAAGAACACCTGTGGTGACTTCTTGCCATTGAAAGGACTGACATCAGTTTATTATCTTTATAGACAATTTTTTATCTGCGCAAGACCTTCCCTCCCTCCTAACTGCTTGAGTGCAGGCACATAGATATACTTTAATTTGTCTTATTCTCTGAAGAAATGCTTGGTTATTAAATCGATTATTACCATGTCAAAGAACCCAACAATAATAACAACACCACTCCCTCCCCACAAAAAACACCCACACCCCAAACCAAACTAGCACTTTATAGCCTTTGTGAAAATAAATCCTTCTGTAGTACCGAACCATTCCCATGGTAGAAGTAGCCCCTGTATGGTGGTGTGTCCACAGTAGATGAAAGCCACGCTGTATGCATACCAGCCCATTCCCAAGCAATAAAAATCAGAGGTTTCTGAGAACAACACTGGAGGCCTGTATAGTCTCTTCTTTCTGTAGAAGCTGTCTTCACATGGCCTTTTTCTTCAGGATTATGGTGGATAAGGGTAAGGTAGAATTTCAAGGATTGGGCTGACGTATGCAAAAACAGTTACACAGGCCAAAAAGAGTGTTTTTTCATCTAGTATCTGTTACAGGAGCACTATAGGCTGGTAGATAAGTTCTAAGCAAAATCTAAACTTTTATTCATAGTCCCAAATGAGCTAGGAAGTGTAATTTGAGCGGCCTTTATGACACGAGGTCAAAGTCTATTCAGTTGCATTTGAGCAAGTGATTTGACTACCAGCCTCAGTAAAACAAAGGTTGGTCAGTGTTTAAAGTACTGCAAGGTTGCTGAGATTGTATCCAAATTTTTATGTATTGCTCTGAGGTTGTAATGCAGATGTGTTTAAAGGGTTAAGACTGTGGCTCAATCAGAAAGAATGCCTGGCAATAAGAGGAAGCCTGGATTAATGATAGAAAAGAATTCTTAGCATTTTATAGCAGTGGGTATTCGAGATGAGACACGGCTAATGATCAACTAAAAAGGTATTTGCAGCTGTGGTGTTACCTCTCCCCATAATGCCAACATTAATCAAGCTTTTTCATGCAGCTTTGCAGTCCATTCTGTTTTTCATTGTCGTGAATATTAAAACAGAGCTCATACCCTAATACACTGAGTGAGAGACCATACTTCTATGTCACCAAAAATTATCAGCCCCTGCTGATTTGTAAAAGCTGCACTTTCTCTACTGTGAAACAAGTCCATAGCAAAGACTAACAAAGCCAGTTTCGTTTTTAAGGAAAAAATCCTCATGTAACCCCAAACTGTAAATACTTCTAGGATATGAAGCACATACAACCGTGAATAAACTTTGCATGCATTTTATTTAAGTCTTGAATTACAACAAAACATCAGCTGTAATTACAGCATCTCTCTAGTTTTTGGAGTCAGCCATCTTGTTGAAAGCCCTTGGCAGTGTGAAAAGCCAGTGAAATCGTGTAAGTCAATGTCCTAGCTGTTCTGATGCTGCCCTTGGAGTCAGAAGAAAAGCTTCATTATAGTAAAAAATTAAACATTGGACATAGAAGTTATTTCCAGAATGGCTGCAGTCTTTTAAAATAATGAACCCCATTGAATTTTAAATTCTCAGAAAATGTTCATTATCTAAATTCCTTAAGTAAACTACACGTGATGGAGCTTTTGAAACATGAACATGATCTTCCCTCATGTAAACAATCCTCTGCCTTTGCTGCCCGATGCTATCACATTTGGGAGCACATCCTTCTGGACTGCAGGCCCAAGCCTATAAAATCTCACTATCAAATATCCATCCCTATCTTCAGATGCTTTATGCCTCTGTTTAACAGCCGTGACTCATCCCATTAAAGTCAGGAAAGTTACAGTAGTGAAGTTAAGCATGTGCTTGCAGAAATAGGCCCAAACTCTCAGAAGTTTTTAGGTAACTCAAGATGCAGAGAGATGACTAGTAGGGGAATTTCATACTGGTGTGACTAATCTCTCTAAGATCTGCTAAAATCAAGAGAGAGAGAGAGAGGGCTCCTGCAAAAGGGCTTCAGGACAGCTAAATTAAGCTCCTGTTTTTGAGTGTCTTCCCAAAGAATCCTCCAGCTCTCCCTGTCATTTTAGACTTTCTCTACATGCTCTATCCTGGGCACCTGGCTCCCACACAAATCAGCAGAAGTCAGACCTCCAGATGCCCAGACACATCTTGCAAAAAGCTTACTTACAGCATTAGCTACCTTGCCAGCTCTGAGAATCGACCTCCATGTACTTAAGGCTCTGTAGCACTGATCACAGCAACAACCTGCACCTGCCATAGCCTTGCACTGGCCTCACGTGCATCAAACTCACAGGTTGACAGAGGGTAAAGTGTATTTTTCAAGTTGAAGGACCAAAGTGAAAAGAGTTGGAAAGATCTCTGACTTTTGAAGGCCTGGGGAGTTTCAAGATTCCTCTAAATGTACAGGGCTGACTAAATGACCCATCTTCTTTTTTACTGTTGATTTATAAATACCTGAAATTAAAAGACTAGAAAACATGCAATGCCTACTTCTTATTTTAATAAATACGATGTATTGATGTATTTTAAGGATCCTCCAACAGCCATGATTTTGCTGTGTTAAATAAAGTAAATTTTATAGCACTTTAATCAAATCATGATGGAACATTATGCAAAATATTATGCAATGTAATGCGAGGTAATTAATGCAAGCAGAGAAGGAACTTGAGACTGCTGAGCAGCATGCATTTGTGTCACACATTGCCTGCTGATTTTCTCAATTTATTTCTTTTTTAGATAGTGGTTTCCCGTTCAGAGCCCACAACTCCACATGTCAGCTTTCAGCTAGATTCCCACCCTGTGTCTCCCCAAGTTGTTGTCAAGAATTCATTAGCAGATGATGGCTATACCCTGGTAGTGACCGGGAGAAAGGTGAGTAGTTCATAGTCTAATCGTTCTGTTCACTGTGTAAACCTGTCTTCAGAGCCACAACTTTTAGTAAGATCAACTATTCATGCTATTGCTTTATGTTCTGCATCCTCCCAGCCTTGCCATTCCCTTGAGAATACTGGAGGGACAGATTTCCTCCAAGATCTTTTTCTTCTTCCTCTACTAAACAAAACAGCCTAATATTGAGAAATGTTTAAATAATGTAAGAGCTGTGATATAAGCCAACAAAAGCCAGGAAATGCAAATTTTAAGGCTGAAGCCCTGTCCTTATTTCAAATGCTTGCAAAGAAAAAACACACAATGGCTTAAGAAAAGAATGGTGCTCACAGTTTCCTGGCTTTTGTTCGTTTGTGTCATAAGTTTTTAAGGAGGGACGTGTGTGCAAGAATGATGTGGCTGTGTTTAAAATTGAAAGTCAGCATTCATCTTAAGGTTTTGCATGTAAGGGTTAATAAAAGACTTAAGAGTTGTCATAAATATGCTATTGTCATGAGCAGATATGCATTATAGAATAAGTTTAAGACATCAGCAGATAATATTACAGATAATCCTAAACCATAATCGTAAGCAATAATTTGACCCCCCAAGTTCTATAAGAATTTACAGAAATCCATCAGCCATTTTTAAAGATGGTTATTAATCATTTACTAGAAATGTATGAAGGGTATAAGGATTGAAGGGTATAAGGATAAGCTTCAAAAGGATGTCCAGAACAAGGAAGTGCCCTATGGAAGGTACTGAAATATGATGTACTGATACAGTTACATAATTAAATACTAATTTTAATATTCTGGCTAAAAATAATTATTATCTATTTAGAGTTATTGCTATCATAACTATCCTTGTATTTAAAACAATATAAATTTTCATTCATTTTTAGGTAGAGTATAGGGGAATTTTTTAGTAGGTATTAAAAAGCAAGTACTTGGGCAGTGACGTGCTCTAAGTGTTTCACAGATACTAACACAGCTTTGCAAAAGTTAAATTTTTTACAAATGTATGAACTAAGACACAGTGAGATACACTGTTTTTTCCAAGAACTAGTGCAGAATTGAGAGCAGCATGCTGCTGTTTTCTCTTTCCATCAGCAAAAAATGCTACCTTGCTGTAAACACCAGATGCTGATAGTAACTATATAACATTAAGATGCCTTTAGGATTTCTCCCAAGTGAATTTAAAATCATGTCAGTTAAATTACTTATAAGATCCTATAATTACTGAGCTAAAGAGAAGTCAAACTGCATCTTGTACATCTGAAATGTAACACCACAGCTCATTGCATAAAATAGTGACTCTTCTTGCCACTTAGTGTATATATTAAAAGAGTCTGTGCACCATGTCTTTCCTTCAACAGATAACAAAGATCCCACTGAAGGGGCCAGGCTGCCATCACTTCAGGTCCTGCAGCCATTGCCTGCTAGCACCTCCCTTCATGCAGTGTGGCTGGTGCAGTCAGCAATGCCTCAGGTCTTCTGAGTGCCCCAGTAGCATATGGACCCCGGAGACCTGCTTGCCTAGGGTTTATGAGGTAAACTAGTGGATTTCTCTTATTTATGTGAGGGAAAAATATGGTCTGTGCTCTACAGACATTTTATGTTTATTTTTATGCAAGTATAATAAATTAAATGTCTGTTCTCCTCAACTTCTCCTTGGCCTTAGAGTCCATAAAGCCTCTGGCTGGATGCATGTACTGTCCCTGAATCCTGCAGGCTCAGACACTCACAGTGGACAGCTCTGCATGATCATCCTGGCTTGCCATGGATGAGTTTTGGTACTCATGGTGGGGAAACATCATGGGTCTGAGTCAGAGTTGGCTCCATCTTACCACCCTGAGTGACATGTTTTTTCTTAATGTCGCTCCCTGGCTCCTTGTTCTTATGGGTCCGTTTGCCACTGAGAACAAGCCTATAGCTGCACCACTCCCTGGGACAAAGGACAGCTGGAGGCTGCTGCCAGACAGTCAAAGCCCATCAAGGGTGTGCAAGAACAAAACCTTATAGATGAGCAGAGCCGCACTGGCTTGTTCCTGGTTTAATTTAGCTATGGTTAATGCAGGGTTTGAACTGGCTGTATGTGTAACCAAATCATCCCATGTGAAGTGTGACAGGACTGTGAAGGCAGAGGTTTTACAGGGCGGTTAAAGGACTAGAAAACTGAGAGAAGGGCAAGCATAAAACATTTATTTTCTTTAGTGCATTTAAACTACACCATGCTGTTAAAAATGTGTTTTCCTTTATGGGCCTACAGCTTATAAATGGAGATCAAAATTTGAGATGTCAAACTCTGAGGAGGGAAAGTGAGACAAAAGGATTTTTAAAACTAAAGAACATATTTCTTTCAACCAGGCAGATGTTTTCACATGCAGTAACATTAAGAGCAGACAGGTAAAACAGCTTATAATTTAGAAATGCATTCGCAAGGTGTTCTCTTTCTTTTCCATGTTCATCTTTCAAATAAAAAATGTAGAACTAACATAGGCAAAGTTCCATGAAACATTATAGGAATCAAACACAAAATGGATGGAAAGGAGGGTGTGTGTATGTTTGTTTTGCCTTCTATTGTGATGTACCTTTGGTCAAAGGCAATGTTTAAAAAAACACTACTGTGAAGAGTTTACTTTCCTTTTATATAAGAGCACATTCAAGAAATGCTATAGAAGATAATCAAATAATCCTTTTTCCTCTTAGTTTATATGAGACTATGAACCATCAATTCAAAGCAATACACTGAGAATTAGTCTTGATACAGGCCCAAGCTGCTCACCTTTCCTCCACATCTGGTTTTGTCTCTCCTAGAGCTCAAGCACAGTACCATCCCTTAATGTTTTGCTCTTGGCAAAACTTCACAGCAGTGGCTGTATATTGCCGTGCCTCCAAAAAGATTTTTAAGGCTCTCAGCTGCTTAGTTTCTTATTTTCAGAAGTGCTGAGTTGTTATGAGTGTGTACTCGGCAGTTTTAAGAAGCAAGTGTCTCAGCCCATGCAGAGATGCTTAGACCGAGAGGTGCATCCCCAAGGCCACTCTACAGTCCCTACGAAGTTGCTAGGTGACTCGTGCAGGGGAGCACACCTTCAACCTGGCTGCAGGAATGCAGCTGGCCAGTTGCTCTCCTTCCCCATGTGATTCAGCTCTGCCTGCTCAGCACAAGCCCAGTCTACTCCTGTAATGAATATGGATCTGTGGCACTGATGGATCTTAAAGTGAAATCTCGAATTACATGCCCACGTTTGTAGAATTTGCTTCTAGAAGGCTTGTAAGAAAAGAAATGCATCTGAATACTTAAATCTCTTTGGATTGCTAGCTGTTAAGATAGATTTCATGCTCTACTGGACCATGACATTTCACATTATTACTGAAAAAAATATAAAACAGATTATTCATCATCTTCTGATCTGTCTTTAAACCCATATGCATAAAATATGAGAAACAAGCTTGATTTGTTCTTAACAAACAGAGGATGACCTGCTTTGCATAGTATCTGAAATTCAGTCCGAACGTCTCCCCCCTCTAATATTTTGCAGCTTTCAGAAGGACAGATTACTTGAGATTTGTCATTTGATCACTTTAACCTGAGGGGAACACAGAACTTCTCTGAGTGTCTGGTCCAATGGACAGTAGTCTTCAACAGAGTTTTCCCAGGTTATTGCACAGAGTGGTGCACAACAGAGAAAAAACAACAGCAACAAAACAAAACAAAAATACACGATTTTCATCTCAGAAGGGATGGCAGAGGAGAAACCTAGCATTTTGCTGGTGAGCCCTGCAGATCCTTTGTCTCTCTGCCCAACTGTAAGCACATTTCCTTGGAGCTGTGGGTGGTAGGGAGCAGCTACACACCCCAGCCCTGCAGGGAGTGCAGAGCTCCAAGTCTGCCTTGGCATCTGCCATGCTACAGATAGGGCTGGCACCAGAGCACATCCCCTTCACAGCCCTGCTTCCACTCTGCACCTCAGCACTGTACCCTGCTCCTGTCCACCACCTCTGCCAACACTGACACATGCTTTGTCAGCCTGGACAAGCCGTGCTAGAGGAAAATCAGGGAACTTGAGGGAGTCTCCTCCGAGATCACTCAGTGCTGGAACTAATTGCAGGCATCTGCTTGTGGTGTTCCTGTTGTGATGAAAGGTGAATGGCATAAAAGAAGAAACAAGTTGGTCTCGCTTTTGTTTCTTCGTCATGATTAAAAACCTGCCTGTTTAAGTTGGAGATTTTGCTGGAAATTTAGCATCTTGCCTCTTAATTAAAATGAATAGGCTGTTGAAACGTTAACAAATAGATACTTTCTTCCAACAATTTATAATGTGTGTGGATATTAGCATAATGACTGTCAACATAAACAAAAGGAAAACACAGTGCTCAACATTTTTCTGAAAATAAAAAGAAAAAGAAGCTTTTTCTCCCTTAACTCAAAGTCCAAAGAGCCACAGGGACAAGCAAAATATCAGGCCTTGCAGAAGGACACGCTCCATGTTATCAGTGGAGTTTCCTTGCTAGAGAGGATCTTGAATCCAGAATATCATAGCATTTAGAATTTATTTACCTGTGTAATGTAAGCACACACTAGTTACCTACATATACTACAGTTCAATGTCCAGGAGGTTCACTCTTCGTTCCCACTGACCCTCACAAGAACAAATCTGGGAAACTATTTGAGTTTCAGAGGTTTTTGTGGTACAGAATAAACGGAGCAAAAATAAAGACATGAATAAAAGCACTCTGGGGCTATTTCTGTGGGACTTAAATACAGAAGTTTAAGATATTGTTTGCTTTTTGCTATCCCCTCAGAGGTCTTGCCTCCTAAATTTGATGGCAGAACGCAGTAAATACTTAACTCTCTCTCAATTAAGGCTGCTATCGTAAGTCTCTTTGGCAGATAAGATCTCTTAAAACCAGTTAAGTGCCTTTGTTTTTTGTTCTGTATGGCTTTGTGAAGCCTGATTTTAACACCCTGAATTTGCTAACTTCAGGATTACATTTCAAACTCTTCAAATGCCACTCGTCAATATGTTATTATTGTGCAAAACATTGAGACATCCTGTACCCCCACAGAGCTGTTAGGGTTTCTGTTAGGATTTTGTTACTCCAAAAATAGACAGTGCACTGAGACACTAAGTAGCATGGAACCCTTGGATCTGAAGTCAATCCAGATTTGAAAGAAAGGAAAAAAAAAAAAAAAGAAAGTTAAACTTGGGAATTGCACAGACTCCACAGGGTACAGTACTGCTCCACACTCTTAGCTGCAGTGTTGTGTGTCAGGGCACTGTGCAATCATCACTCCTTTTTTATGGGATTTGTGAAAAAGTACTATTCCTGCATACATTCCCTTTTCTTTGCTCACTGATTTAAAGCTCATCAAAATAGGAAAGATTCCTACTGGCTTCAGTGCGTTTTAGATCAGACTCTTTGTCTGGTTTCTAATGGGGCAGTAAATTTCACCATATAGAGTATATAGCATAATTCTTTTGAAGTATTCTTCAGCTGCCCTTCCATGTACAATAGTTCATTTGTAAGAGTCTTGAAGTATAGCTACAAGAGAGTTGAAAAGAAGCTGTGCTGTCTTACTGGATTTCCAGATGAAATAATGGCCAAGTATCCCTCAAACACTTTACTTTCAGCTTGAAAATTAAGTCAGGTCCTTCAAAAGGCACAGCCATACTGCATTTTAGGGCCAAAATTACTGCCAATAAAGCATTAAGTCCAAGACATTTAGGCCCTCTGACCACAACTAGAAATGCAGTATTTCACTCTCTATTGTTTGTCCAGTGGTACTGATATGTTTGCAAAATTACAGTATTGTTAAAAGTCCCCACAAGCCTTCAACCAGTGTGGTTTTTATTTCTCTTTTTTTTTTTTTTTTAAACTGGTATTACTGACCAGTACTTTTACTGAGTTTTTTAAGATCCTACAGTGTTCTTACATTTTTTCCCACCATTGTTACATTTTACAGGACAATTTACAATATACAGAAAAAAAAAGCATTTCCTTTGTAGGTTGTCTCTGTGTTTCTGAGGGGTAGTTTATTTTTAACTTGGAATTAGAGGTGGGCAAATGTAAAAGATTTAAAGAAAGAATAGCAGAAGTCATGTTAACTTTATCACAGCCAACGTGATATTGGATTATGGTGTCTTTGAAGCTACTTCACTCTGAACCTGACTTTCATCAAGCTGACAAAAAAATCGTCATTTCGGAGGTCTTTTCTGTTCACTATTCAGCTTCTAACAAAATAAGTACATTGTAAGTTTAGCATGCCAGAAATAAGATGTGAAAGACAAGAACAGTAGGATTTAAAAGACTATTACAATGCACAGCTTGTGCAGTGCCCCTAAACACTATCCTTCAAAACTTCCTAGTATGGGTTTTGTTATTTATTGCACTGTCAGAGAAAGCTCATAATGTGACAAATGTAAGGTGAAGAACAATTAAGATGAATGGTAGGACATAGTCTACCAGGAAAAATGCTTTTGTAAAATTATTCCTTTGCACGTTCTTTAACTGCATTTGAAGTTCAAGAAAACCTGATGTAACTAACACAGTATTTTTTTAACAGATTCTCCCGAACAGTGCTCCGTTAGAAGGCGGGACAAAACTCACACTGTGTGGATGGGACTTTGGGTTCAGCAAAAATAATAGATTCGAATTTAAAAATACAGTAGTCCATATTGGAGGACAAATTTGTGCCCTGGAAGCAAAGTCCAGCAACAAAAACAAGTAAGAAACCTAATCCAGGAATCTTCTTTTATGCAGATGGTCTTTATGCAGTATGGATTTTTTTTAAGGACAAAAGCAGTCTGTAAGTGTCATCTCTCATTTTGAAATTTCAAACAGGAAGCAGTCTCCTGGTTTGCTAACTCCCTAAGAAAAACTGCTTGAAACAGAGATCACATAAATCTAGTTAATGCTGATAGCTCCTGATGCAGCTTTTCTGGTTTGTCTTCAAAATGCTGTTCAACACCTGTGGAAGCTGTGAAGAACGAAACTATTGAAAGGGGGCAGTTTCCTTTGGCTGGGATCCTGCTGAGTTCAGTTATGTCACTTCCGTCTCTTTCATCTGTGAACCTGCACGGCAAGAAATGTGAGAAGATGCAGATACTTTGTCACTGAGGGGCTTATAGCCTTCAGCTGCACTTCTCCTCCTCCTCTTCAGAAATAAGTATTTGAGACAGTGGGATAATGGTTAAGATAGAGGTTATTTCGGTTGTTATGTTGCAGAACAAGTTTGAAGAACATTTTGTCTCAGTTCAAAGCTTATGGCTATATACGACCAAAGTAATGTGCAAATCATGGCAGAGTTTCTCTGTTCATATACATATCATTTTTTTAAAAAAATCACCGTCCAGGAGTAGTGAGCACTCTCCTAACTGCTATTCTGAACAGTCTTAATGTAAACAAAGTTACTTAATGAGACTATTTCATATAGGAGCCCATGTAAATGTAATGCAGTACATTGACACATGCTGCCACAAATGCCTCAGTTTGACTGTGGTAGTATTTAGAATCATACAACAAACTTGTGTATAGGATGCATTTTTCTAACCCCATTGTCTGCCAAAATGTGACATTGAAGAAGAATTCCAAAAACCAGCTCAGCTGTTGAATGGAAAGTATTTGTTTTCTCTAGCATGCTTCCTTTTTTTTTTGAAGTGCATTTTATATACTAAAATTCAGTTCTTTCAGCTGTTATTTTTGAACTGTCCATGACACACATAGATTGATGATTTGAGCGGTATGGACAGTCCACTATTATGAGAAAAATAATGTAATCTCTTCTTTTTTTCCCCTTGCTTTCCAAAGGCTGGAATGCACAGTTCCTGCTGCAAAAGATCCAGGTTTTAATATATCCAGTAGTGTTTCTGTTGGACATGGCAAAACACTATTCAATACATTTTCGTATGTGGTAAGCACTATGATTAAAACTTTATTGTCAAAATTAGCTTCAATATTAATTGGAAGAAGACTACTCACGAGTCAGATCCACTGTGCTAATTATGCATTGCTGTTTGCTTTATTGTTACTTCACAGAAATGCTAATGAATGTTTTAAGATTCTTCCCCTTCACATTTTTAAAATAATTTAACAATCCACCATTCTTATTTTTGCACCTCTTCTCCTCTCTCCGGCTCAGAATCCTGTAATAACAAGTATCTATCCTACCTATGGCCCAAAATCTGGAGGAACATTGCTAACTATAACTGGAAAATACCTAAACAGCGGAAAATCGAGAAGGATTTTTGTTGGTGAGAAACCATGCACCTTGAAAAGGTAAGGTCCAACCTGGTTGACTCTGTGATTCTATGAAGATAATATTGATAGAACTTGATTAAAATGTTTGGGAGTCAAAAAAAAGGAGCAAATAAGCATTGCTTTCCTCTCCTCCTGTTACACATTGGAAAGCTGATAGAGCAATAAGCATTCGATTCTGGTTTACATCCTGTGTTAGGATGTCTGAAAGGCTCCTGAAGAGACTACAGTTCCCTAGAAGACGTGTTTATTCTGTGATGTCTTCATTAACCTCATTAAAAGGCTAATTAAAGAAGTAGCAAATCAGTTTCTAATGGTCTAGAAACTGCCCGTTTCCCATCATTTTTTGTCATCCCAGCTCCAGCACTCTCAGCCTTCTCTTACATTATCAAGAGCTGTTATTTATTCAGAAGCTCTCAGTGAACATCCAGTGGCTGCAGGTTGCCATTTCTCACTGGTTTGTTCAGTGGGAACCCACACACAGTGGGAATGTGTATCCTCTGCAGAGCAGCAACTATTTCTACAGTATTAGTGAACAGACTCCAAACCAGGGGGAGCATCAGTTTGGAACTTTTCATGGTTTTGAAGATTAAGCTAGAATTTTTTTGTGTCTCTGTAATGGTTCCAGTAGGAGCTCAGTCAAGACTTTTTTCCATGCTCTGTGTGGAAATGCCTTCTGTCCTAGCCGATAATGTTGAATACCAAGCACATTCTCTGATATGGCCAGAGAAGTGGTCTTCATTTGGTAGCCATTCTACCATAGTGCAAGTCCTGCTTGGTCCTGCTTTCAGGTAAAGTGGGGTGACTCTAGCATTGGCATCTCTGTGGCCAAGGGCATAGAGAATCTGGCCCACCATATTCCAGGAAGAGGATGTACAGCAATTGCTCTAAATTTTGAGTCTTTACTAGTAATAATGGAAGGTTGTAGTAGTGAAAGATTGCAGTTGTGGAGAACATTGAGAAACAATAACCTATTAGTTAATGTCAGACTCAAAGTCAGAACAGCTCAATTTTATTCTGTGCTGCTAAAAGATTTATTGTGTACTCTTGATCAAATCACCGAAGTCTAACTAAATCAAGAAAGGGATTTAGATATTCAAGTCTGATATTTAATCACTACCAAGATCTTCAGCACTGCTGTTCAGTGGCTACCTAATAGCTTAGGGTGGCATTTATTGATGTCCTCATCTCAACTGGTCAATTAATGGACAAATATATAAACCTATTCGCAATGATTCATCTGGTGCGTTTGAGATATCTACTGTGGGAGTGAGATGACAGCCAGCTCAGAGACAGACAACAGCTTTGATCAGGTGGACATCTGAGTGTCAAGCCATAGTTGGAGCATCTCCAGTACCCCTCTTTCTCATCAGCCAAGCTGATTAGAGACTTCTACACAGGCCTTAGCTAGTTTCTCAGGGTGGATATTTAGCTTCCAAAACTGGCAGCTTTCCCCAGTTTTGATGGCAGCTAGATCAAGCTACTAAGAGCTTTCAGATACCTAGGAACAGATCACCTAATGTCTACAGCACACAGTGAACTACACCTTCCTGGAAAGCTTCAGAAATGACTGCGTATGCCCCTTATGTCTAATCTGGAGATAATCTCTCATATCTTTTGAGAATGGCCTCACCTGGAGGGCTCCTGAATGTGGCTGGGCCTCAATTACTGAAATTAGCCGGTAGAGTTACATTTCCTTCTCTAATCAATTGTTAGTCTTGCCTCTGATATGCTGGGCTCCCTGTGGCCACACTTCAAGCTTCAGGATCCTTCATCTCTCTGCTGCCCACTCACCTACTGAGCTCAGTGTAGGAGGAGGACTTCTAGAGCCAAGTATGAGACAGCAAGGAGAAGGTAAATATCCCAGAAATTCTGCTGCTGTGTTGGATCCAGATAGCTGTTCCAAAATTTTCATCTTCTCCTCCCCCTCTGCCTGCCCCTCAGCAGCACCTGAATCAGCAGGTACATCCCCCAACAATTTTGCTTGACGGTTTTAACACAGGATAAAGCCTGTGGATTGCAAAGGGAAAGATATTATCCCTTGGTTACAGGAGAACAAATCATTCTCTTTAAACCTGGAGCATGCTCTCATTTTCCAAGCTGGAAGCTGCCTTTGCAGAGTGCAGGGGCTGATGAGGCTGTCACCAGCACTGGGGAAACTTATTGCCATGGTCTAGTTGACTGGCTAGGGCTCGGTGATTGGTTGGACTGGATGATCTTGGAGGTCTCTTCCAACCTGGTTGATTCTATGATCAGGGACTTCTACAAGTGGAGGCAGGGTTGAGGCTTAGGAAAGGACAGTGTTTTATACCAGGCACGGTTCATAATGCTGACAAGCAAGCCTTTTTCTGCCCTTCCAGCATTTCAGTGAACACTGTGGAATGCTACACTCCAGCACAACAGATTCCCCAGGAATATCCTGTGAGGGTGGGAATCGACAAAGCTGTTCGAGATGCGAGTGGCCATTTCACCTACAGAGAAGACCCTGTTGTTTTAAAAATTCATCCAGCCAAATCTTTCCTTAGGTGAGTAAAAAATTCTTACAGAAATGAGAAGAGTAATGAATGGAAGAAGAAAGGCTATGCTGCACAGCAATCTATCAAAAGAAATTGCATTTTTATCTCTATCTGCCATGCCAATTGCTTCTATTATGGTGCAGTTGCAGAGGGCAGATCATTTCCTTTCAGAGGGGAAGGAGAAGGGGGAAGGGCACCTCTTTTCTTTATGTCATTTACCTCCTAGCTGCTGCTGGGCATACCTGTGATGTCCTGCTGAGATACCTACTGTACAGCTAAGTGTGCCTCCTGTACTGCATCTGGACATTACACTGATTAGTGAGGAAAATCATTTAATGTGACAAGTCACTGGTACTCAGGAGAGCAAATGGATCTTAAAACAGTCTAAATCCAGTGCTACATAAATATTATGAATATATATGTATGGTAGTGTGTGTGTGTGTTTTTAAGTGACATATTTATGGTCTCAGTAGCTCTAATCCAAGCCATCTGCTTTTGCCAGAAAAATGTCAGCAGTAAAAAAGACACCTTTTTCAGCAGCGCTGAAAGCAGCAAGTTAACAAATGCTAAGTGCAAGTATACGCCCTCTTTTAAAATGTGTGCATTTGTTTTATAGCCTGCCATACCACAATTTTTAGAATTACTTTTCTTGTATTTGATTAGTTATTGTTGCCAGTGTAAAATTCATTTCCCAGGAAGGTAATCGTCACTGCTCAGAGCTATGTATTTGCATTCACTCTGTATATCCCTAATTCTGGTTTTATGTTGTCATTTGCTCTAAAATATAATTTGTAATTAAGATTATCACAGCAGATGCATCATTATCCTACTCATGGGGTTTTAATTTTTTTTTTCGTAGTGGTGGAAGTACAATCACAGCTCAGGGAATCAACTTGAACTCAGTGTGCTTTCCTCAGATGGTGATTACTGTACCTAAACTGGGAATGAACTTCTCTGTGGTGAGTCAGTCTCAGAGAAAACGATCTGTTATCTTCTCTTCTTGTGGTGAATGGCAGAGAATTTTCATTCAAAAGACTTTGATC
This sequence comes from Tricholaema leucomelas, assembly GCA_013400475.1. Classification (NCBI taxonomy): domain Eukaryota; kingdom Metazoa; phylum Chordata; class Aves; order Piciformes; family Lybiidae; genus Tricholaema lacrymosa; species Tricholaema leucomelas. Next base: position 652,045 of record WAAF01013988.1, read on the forward strand.
TTTGCCTTACATTTTAGTATTTTGTTGCATGTGCTGTTTCCAGTGCACACAAAACACAACAAAAACTTGAAATTAAGCTGGTGGTAGAACAACAGTTTTCCAGGAACAGCTTCCAAAGAAATAAGGCTTTCACAGAGTCTACTAACAAGATCCTCATACTGCAATTTAACAATGCAGAGTCAGTGACTAATTACAGAACAATGCAATACAGGTGACTCAGATTTGCATGGCAACTTCAGGTGCTACTGTGATAAGTAGGAAATATATTTGAATGATGACTGTGGATATAAAAGGACAATGAAGCAAGTGCTAAAGCAAGAGAGAAAATAAGTATGTAAAAGCAAAAGTAAGTGTTATTTTGAAGAGTTCCTGATTGCCAAATCACCTATTGAGGCAAATATTTCCTAACTTAACTAAGGTCAGCAACTAACTGTTAGGAGACTTTTGGCCTTCTGCAGTTGGGTACTTCTACGTGAACAGAGGGTCAGTCGTGGATCTGAACCTTCTGTTGTAACCTGAGTTGATAATACGCAGTGTTTAAATCTAATAAAGTGTTCAGATAGGACCGTGCAATTGACTTTCATTTTTGTAAGGCAAATACTACATTTATTGGCTAGTTGTACTGAAATTGTTTCCTGTAAGCTTTTGCCTACATATTTTGCCCCTCCGACACTTTCTGTGTGGCCTGTTCAGCCTAACTGAAGCTAAACTGGCCTAGACTCTTTATGACATGCTACATTACTGCTTACATTCTCATCCTATTTCTAATGATCATCATACTAATGATCATCATTACAATTCTAAGTATCAGACCTAGGTTTGCTCAAAGCATGTTAAATGGTTAAGTCTGCAAATTTGCAATCTTTTATAGCTTCAAGGTCATAATATTCTTCATGATCCTAATTTGTATAACATTGTGAGTGTTGGGACCTGAATTTCAGTTGGATGTAATCACGGCTTTTAATTTAATGAGTTCAGATTTTAAGCTGAGAATCAGTGCCCCTGCAAAGAAGCATGGTGTTCAATGTTACAAAAAATGAATTTACCCATTAGTCAGAAAACAAAATATTTCAGTGAAAGCAACCAAACTCAAAATGTATTAGATTTTTATGTGGGAATGGTTACTTCTAAGCAACAGTTATTTCCAAAGAAAATATTATTGCTGAAATCAGCTCTTTAGATTTTGCTTTATGTGGATTTGAGCAAACTTATTTTCATTCACTTGCTTTCTCTGCTTGCATGTGAGAATATGCGATGTTGCTTCTCTTCAGGGCATGATTCTGCATATCTTGTGTGCCAGATACGTTGGACTTTCTCAGAATTTGAACAGATTAGAAAGGAAATGAAGTTTTAAGGAACTTAATCCACTGTCCAAAAGTGACCAGCAACTTCACTGTGAAGTTTACTATCTCTCCCAAATATGAGGGGCAATATTTCCTTCTTTGCTGCTATCCTACCTCTGAATATGCTATTGAAAAAAAGACATGGACATGGTTGGAATTATCTCTCTTTTTCTTTTCATGTATTGTGGTGTGCTCAATATTGTATTCCTAGACCTTTGAAAAGCCTTTGATACAGTTCCCCACAAAATTCTTGTAGACAAATTGGCTACTTATGGCTTGGATGAGCACACTGTCTCCTGGATAAAGCACTGGCTAGACAGGAGGGCCCAGAGAGTGGTGGTCAAAGAAGTTAAATCCAGCTAGAGGCCAGTCACTAGTGGTGTTCCTTAGGGATCTCTGTTGGGACCACTCCTTTTTAACATCTTTATTGATGACCTTGATTCAGGCTTAGAGAGTGTCATCAGTAAGTTTGCAGATGCCACCAAGTTAGGTCCCTCTTCTGAGGGACTTGGATAGGCTAGATCAATGGGCAAACATTAATGAGATGAGTTTCAACAAGGCCAAATGCCAGGACCTGCACTTGGGTCACAACAACCCCAAGCAACACTACAGGCTTGGGGCAGTGTGGCTGGAGAGCTGCCTGGCAGAGAGGAACCTGGAAATTGTAATAGACGAGCAGCTGCATATGAGCCAGCAGTGTGCCCAGGAGGCCAAGAAGGCCAATGGCATCCTGGTTTGTATTAAAAATGCTGTGGCCAGCAGGAGTAGGGAGGTGATTTTTCCCTTGCACTTAGCTTTAGTGAAGCCACACCTTGAGTCTTGTGTTAGTTTTGGGCACCAGAGTACCGGAGAGATGTGAGGTGCTGGAGTAGGTCCAGAGGAGGGCAACAAAGCTGCTGAAGGGCCTGGAGGATGAACCTTGTGAGGAGCAACTGAGGGAGCTGGGGATGGTTAGGTTGAAAAAGAGGAGGCTGAGGGGAGACCTCATTACTGCCTGCAGCTACCCGAAGGGAAATTATGGAGAGGCTGCTGCTGGTCTCTTCTCACAGGTAATTGGAGACAGAACAAGGGGGAATGGCCTCAAGGCTGGGTAGGTTTGGATTGGACATAAGGAAAAAGTTTTTTCACTGAGAGAGTGGTCAGGCACTGGAATGAGCTGCCCAGGGAGGTGGTGGAGTCACCCACCCTGTATGTGTTTAAGGGTAGTTTGGTTGTGGTGCTTAGGGATATGGTTTAAGGTGAATCTTGTAGAGTAGGATTGGTGATCCCGAGGGTCTTTTCCAACCTGGATGTTTCTGTGATTCTGTAATAGTTGCTACTGCTGATCCCTAAGAGTCTGCTCCAGTATAAAAGCACACAAAAGGTGGAACACAACCTCAAAGCAGAGTCTTTGATACTTTCCAAGCAATATATTTTGCTCTATGGAAATTAGAGGCTTCTGGCATTCAGTGGCTTTCCCTGTCTCTGTGTCAGCCTAGTTCTGCTTGCCATTTGTTTTGCCACTAAGTGTAGAATCATAGAATAAACTGAGTTGGAAGTGAGCCCCAAAGGTTGTCTGACCCTCCTGTAGTCAGCAGGGACATCTGCAACCAGAGCAGGCTACCCAGACCCCTGTCAAGCCCAACCCTTAATATTTTCAGGGACAGGGCCTCAGCTACTTCCCTGGGCAACCTGTTCCAGTGTTTCACCACACTCATGGTCTACAATTTCTTCTTATAAACCCCAAGTGCATGGCTGATTGTGTCATTTCTTGCTGCCATAATGGGTTGTGAGCTCATTTAACACCTGCTGAGATCTGTTTCCTCATCAAGAAATCAGATGCACACACACAACAAGTTTCAGAGTATGTGTAGCTTGTTGTCTGAACAAGATGCAGGGAAAAGCAGTGAGAAAGTAAGTCTTGCTGAATGCTCGGCTAATAAACCCCCCCCAGTTTTGTGTGAACATGTTTAATGATTACCTCAAGCTTATTCCTCAAGGAAGAATATTAGTTCTCAGGGAAAAGGGGAAGAATCATAAGTGGCAAAACAAGATTGCACTGTATAACTGAAGAAATTGCTGGCATAGGATACCTATGGCTACAGCCACCCTATCCTGCACTGGAGATTCCATACCCTATGTGAGAGCAGTATGCCAAAACTCCAAACTTTCATCCAGTCCTTACAAAAATAAACAATGACAAGAAACTATTTGCAGCAGGAGCTATTTGCAAAGCACTATGACCAGAATAGACTAAACCCAGACAAATAATATAATGCAAACCAAAGTGATCAAGAAGTCCTAGAGCTGAGGTTATATATTTTTGCTTCCATAGTTTGGGAGAGGAGAGCTAACTGATTGTTATTTAAGGCCTTTTTCTTTTAGTTTTCTCTCACCAGCCCTATAGAATCAACCAGGTTGGAAGAGAACTCCAAGATCATCCAGTTCAACTGAACACCCAGCCCTAGCCAATCAACTAGACCATGGCACTAAGTGCCCCATCCAGTCTTTTCTTGAACATCTCCAGGGACGGCAACTCCACCACCTCCCTGGGCAGCCCATGGCAAATCACTCTCTCTGTGAAGAACTTCCTCCTAACATCTAGCCTATACCTTCCCTGACACAACTTGAGACTGTATCCCCTTGTTCTGTTGTTGGCTGCCTGGGAGAAGATACTGATCCCCACCGGGCTACAACCTCCCTTCAGGTAGTTGTAGACAGCAATGAGGTCACTCCTGAGCCTCCTCTTCTCCAGGTTAAACAACCGCAGCTCCCTCAGCCTCCCTCTCCTCATAGGGTTTGTGTTCCAGGCCTCTCACCAGCCCTTCCCTGGACACATTCCAGTATCTCAACATCTCTCTTGAATCGAGGAGCCCAGAACTGAACACAGTACTCAAGGTGTGGCCTGACCAGTGCTGAGTACAGGGGAAGAATAACCTTCCTTGTCCTACTGGCCACACTCTTCTCAAAGAAGCTTCTTTTGTCAGCGTTCAGAAGTTCTAGCTCTTGGGAAATCCAAAGCCAGCACTGAAACATATCCCAAAGCATCAAAGGAAAGTACAGCTGGGAGAGACCACAAAAGCCTAGCCTGGTCTGGACTTCTCTGCTGCAGAACCAAATGTACCAACCACTGCCTGACAGATATTTGTTTAGGTTGTTATTAAAGCTGCTTTTGAAAGACATTTCACAACCTTGCTTAAACAAGCTTTGGAGAAAGCTGTTCTACCTGCTTACCTAGTGGTTTGGAAAGACTTCTTTCTAATAATTAACCCAAATCCTAGCTGCTAATTTAGCTTGTTTAACCCTCAGTGGACACAAACAGATTAGCAGTCTGTCATGCTAGTTATGCGTATTTGCGCTACATTGATTCAGCTTTTCTCTTTTCTAGTTAAAACAAACTGCTCCGAATTCTCCTGATAAATGTGGTTTCCTAGAGCTTTGCTCGTGCTTTCTGCCACCTCACAAACCCTCTGTCATCTGTCTAAAACTGTTGGTGCCCTATTTAAAAGAGCTCTCACCTTTTCCTGCCAGCTGTCTGTCCCCAGACCCTTAATTCACTCCCTCAGGCTTAATTGTGGCCTAGAGCCCTGACAGACTCACTGTATGAGTGGAGGGTCAGTTTCCTAAGCAGCAGGAGCTGATGGGGATGCTCTGCATCCCAAAGCCTCAGGGAGCCAAGCCAGCTGACACAGCCTGGGGCGTTCACTCTTCTCTGTCTGTTTCTTTTCATCCCAGTGGAAGAAGCAGTACAACTGCTAAAAGTTTCTGCAGCAACTCCTTGTAAGAAATGGCATTTCACTGAGACTCAAAAAGTTTGGGGGGCAGTATGCCAGCCCCAAATGGAAGAAGCACTTAAGTTGAGCTTTTCCGCTTTCACGTTTGAAGTTCAGCATTTCTGAAACCTTTTCTTCTGTAAGGCAAAAATACCTTGCTTCAGCAATAAATATGAATGAAAATTCATATTTATGAGATTTCTTTTAAATTATTCAACACTGGATCACACTAGTTGTATTTATATTGCCTCCTATGGTAACACTATCAAAATAATGTAGTTTGCCTTCTTTGAAGTTGGTATTTCAAAGAGTGAAAAAAATGTTCTAGCGTTATTGAACCATATGTTTCAGCACTTTGAATGTGTCTCTCTTTAATTTCTGTTCCATGAGTTCTTTTGACCATTTGTTTTGACTAGGGAAAAAAATATTAATTTAGACAGTGCTGCATGAATTCCCAACAGCTTCAGTGTGTGAGGATGCACAAACTTCCATTTCTACTCAAGTCCAGTTCCTGTGTGAGCTACACAAGGAGGGAAGCCGCTCGTTCCTCCCTTTCACTTTGCATTGTGCCTGTAAAAAAGATTTGCACAGTTTGAAACAGTATTTGTCTAGGAACCTCTTTACAAAACAGCTGTCTTCTAACCTCTGCTCTAAGTTGTGCTAGATGGTTCTTCTGCTTCTGAAGCATTTGAGGCCAATATTTTCTCTTTGAAAGCCTATACTTTACATTGATTCCCCAAGAGCGACCAAGTGATAATCTGGGGATCTTTTTCTGTAATGTTTTTCATATTCCCTCTATTAACCAATTTGGATATATATTCCCATTGCTCCTCTTCTAACCATGAATGCCCCAAGATACGCCAAGTTACAAAATTAGGGAGAACTACCATGTTATGCATGACCTTCAACAACTGGTCCCATAGCTATGTGGATCATCTTTGTCCACAGATATCTAATTAATTCTTCAGTACGTAGTCTGTTGACTGATCCTAAGCATTTCTTAATTGCTCCCACTAGATGCCATTTCCTGCTGTATTACAGGAGAATTTTTAAATACCCTAAATTTCTTTCACTGTTTACAAGCCCATGAAGAATCTGTACTCATAGTACTCACCAAAATACTCAGAATTCACCTGCCAAAGTTTGTTTTAGATCTATTAAATAGTGATAGAAGAAATTCCCTAGAAACTATGGATGGTGAGCATGTGATTCTTGAAGATATTCCTGCCTACCTATCTGAAGACACTAAGGATTTGATTCTGTCTCTGTTGATTCTATGGCATAAAGCTGTCACAGAAGCTCAGCAAATAATTTCCTTCACAAAGGGGAACCTTTGACCCTTTTCTATGTTGAATCTGCATCTCATGCATGTCTTCTGCTGAGGAAAGAGTGCAGCAGGGGCTTTTCAGGGAAAACCCCACACTGTAAAATCACCAAGGTGCAAGGGATGTGATGCTCCCAAGCCCAGGGAGAAATCTAGACTCTCAATCAGTACTGGTCATGTTGTGCAAAGGGCAGGCTTTCAGCCCTAAGAGTAAGAAAGGTTTTACTCTACCTTCTGGTACAATGATCTGATAGACTAGAAGTGTCATCTCCCATGTCTTCATCAACTAGAATAAAAATGCCACTGATCCATTATGGCCCTTCATTGGTACTACCTGAAATGGCAGGAAAAAGCAGTGAGTTCTCTGAAGAATCTTCATAATACCCTACTTGAGTTTACTGTTCAGTTTCTCACCTACACAGAAAATCTTTCTGAGTGGGCTTTCCTCAAGTTGGACCTGGATTCTCATCTCTTTCTATTGAGAAATCATCCTTTGGCAAAGAGAGTTGGAGAGTCTCCCAGTCTGTCTTTTAACTTCATTCATCTGTCATTCCTCACTGAAGCTCCAAAAGTTTACTTTTTTATGAAAGGATAAATTGGCCTTTTTCTCCCTTCTGACTGCTACAGATCCTGTAATACACACCCAACTGCCCCTTTCTTAACTGGGTCAACTGCTGGGAGACCTCTGGAGCTCAGGGATCCTCCCTTATACTTTTCTTGTTGTTCTGTCAGATGAAAAAAAAAAATTGAATTGGCCACTGAAGTTCAGATTCTGTAGGTCAGGTTTGAATTAATTGCCTCAAGGGTCATATTTTACAAATGAAACAAGAATACATACCTTTAAGCCATGAGTCATATGCATTGTGTAATGCATTATTATTCCCTTCGGGGTATAGTGTTTGCTTATGCTTGTGAAATGCTCTATAATTTTTACATCTTTTCTTTCTTATTATCTTCAGATGTATAGTCACAAGAGAAAAGTAGCTTTTAAAGTGAATGTACTTTAAATCCTAATTAAATAAAAGTTAAAGGTGCTGGGTGATAGGCAGTACCTTAACTGAGAAGGCAACAGATTGAATTAGGGTTTTTTTTCCTTATAGATCCTCAATCCAATATTTCTTGAAAACCAAACCATCATATTCTTCAATTGCTAAAACCAATTTCAAGGTAAAAATGTCATGTCAAATCATGTACCAATAAGGGCATCGCAAATAAGATTTCTCTTGACCCTACCAATCAGTCACATTGCATCCCCTCCAAAGAGTATTATTAGATTTTTATCATTTTCTGAAAGCTTCTCTTCAGAGACCAGCCTGATAAAGTAAAGTATTCAATTCTAATAGATAGCCACAAACAAAGTTACAAATACCACTGCTATTCATTTAAGGGATATCACTACTCTACAGTAGATAAAAAGTCTAATGAATTTGCATTAATCAAAAATATAATGATTACCTGGGGCATACTTGGGTTTATAATTATATCTATATATATTAGTAATCCCTTTTTAGAAGGGATACAACATGATAGATATCTTTACAAATATTCATATATCATGGAAAAGTATGGCTTGATCACCTATTATACTAATGATTTGTTTTATTATTACCATACTGATCCAAATTAATTTCCAGATCCAGGTGATATAACAAACCCTGAGATTTAGTCAATGAGCTATTCAGAAGAGAAAGAAGAGTCTAATACTGTAAGCAAATTGAGCAAAATTCTGCCTTGGCTTGTGTCCCATGAATCACCTTGTGGTCATGGAGGATGCACAAATATTTCTGCCCTTGTGTTAGAGTCTAAACGGGCTGTCAGTGACATGAGTGCGAGTTCCATCGGCATCACGATAGCGAGACATTTAACTAGGAGTGCCCAGCTCGCAAACATGTAACCCATGTCATGGAGCTCTAAAACCCTAGTACTCAGTTTCAGAGCCTAGAAAATGTTTCCCTTGGCAGATTCAGGATTGCACAGAAACATGAGTTCCTGTGGTGATAAGCAAAAGCGCCGATTTGTAAATTGCTAATTTAATCGCACTTTTCAAGCTAACGCGAGTATGTAACCGATACAGCTTGAACAGTTATGTCACTGATTTGAAACAGCAAAATTATATGGCATTAATTTAGCCTGTTAGAGGCAAATATAAGCCAATTGCACAGCTCCTTCAGGCAGCATTTTATAATGACAACCAATTTAATTTGAAAAACAAAAAAAGAAAATTTATGAGTTTTGGCCTTCTTCAGATGTGCAAAGGTATCCAACAGGGCTGTTGGTTTGCCAGGGAGATTGCTTGTAGAACAAATATATCAGAAGCACAGAAGCACTCATGGTTTGAGATTTTTGAATTTGTAAAAGCCTCTCTGTCAGGCAGCTTAATAGAGTAAAATCCTTTGCTGCACCACAGTCATCTGCTGCCCTTTCCTGGCTTCACAGAGTCAGGATCTCACCTGGTACTAAATAAAGCCAGCTCTAGCTTCATTACAAAACAAAACAGAATGTTAGCTACTCTGACACAAAGGAGTGCCAATGAGATTGGAGTTTTGTTCCACTTACCTTGTCAGGGACTCTCAGGCATTCCCTCCATGCATGTTCAATGTTTCACAGATTTAGTCCTGCCCTTTTTACAGTTTGACAAGTGAGCAGAAAGCAGCAGTTAAACACAGAGGAGCTCAGCCAGCACCCGTGGGTGATGTTAGAGCAATCATCAAGCCTAATCCTACATAGCCGGGGGGCCACTAGGCCCCCCGGCCTTTGATCCCCTCCACCATTCACCCAGTGTGCACTCACCAGGGTGGGAGACTCACCAGTGATGACTGGAGGAGGATCCTCTGCCCAGTTGGGCAAGCTTAGGGCTACTGCCTCTTCTGGGGCCGATTATAAAGGGGAGTGAGCAGGGAGGGCAAAGTGGTCACACCTGGGGTGGGAGGAGACTGCAACAGCACCCAGGTGCTGTGGGTTTGGGAGGAAAAAGGAGGAAATGTGGGGTGGGGTGGGAAAAGAGCAAAGATTGTATTATTCACAGAAAGAGTGATTGGCACTGGAATGGGCTGCCCAGGGAGGTGGTGGAGTCACCGTCCCTGGAGGTGTTTAAGAGGAGATTGGATGAGGCACTTAGTGCCATGTGTTAGTTGATTGGAAGGGTTAGGTGATAGGTTGGACTCGATGATCCTGGAGGTCCTTTCCAGCCTGGTTGATTCTGTGATTCTGTGATACTGGGGCATGTGTCAGACACTCTACCTATATTTTTTAAAAGATAACTAAATGAATAAAATCTCTGCTGTCAGGCACAGTGTACAGGGAACTACTTACAGAAGGTTTATACAGTTGAAAGAGAAATGCTTCTGTGGAACTGAAACAGCTCTGTTTTTGCCAGAAGTCCTTCAACCATATCCATGGTAGGCAGCATGAAAGGGAGGCACAGAGAAGGGACTGTAAGAGTCACAAAAAGCCGCTCTGCAGTTTGCATGATGCTACCCAACACCCACCCTGTCTCTCATCGATGCTTGTAGATATGCTGTTGACATTATAATCAAATTAGTCATGTAGAAACCTTCACAGTCAAGAGAGAGAAGCTGACTCTTCTAGAGCACTGTTAATCTAATTAAAGCTGTTGTCTAAAATGAATCAGTTGCATCCCACCCTAGGTGAGCCTCTTTCCCTCTGTTGACTGTAAAGGCAATTTAGACAACTAACTTCAGTGAAGGTGTCTGGATGCAGCTTGGATGAATCCCATCTGCAAGAATTCATATTAGTCCCTGCAAACAGCCTAAACTCAGCTTCAAATCAGGCTGCCAGTAAATCTTGTCTGTAGAGAGAAGCACCTTGGATTACACCCCTGTGATAGAAAGCATGCTCTGACAGGTCATCTGCATTGTGGCATGCACCAGCAACTTTCCCCCCCTGGAACCACTTCCAGAGCAGGCCTTCGTGAGGAATGACAAAATGAGGGTCAAGTGTGGCTTCATTCCCATCATCAGGCAGCTTCTGTGCTACAGTGAGGGGCAAACATCTTACCTCTGCTGGTTTGAGATACAGTATGAGGCACATCCCACAGTAAACATAGCCAGGAGAGACACGCATGGCACTTGGTTATCTAAGCACCTCATTCTGCACAACTATGGCCTTAGTCATACATTTTCAGAAGGAAGATACTCTGAGTTTTTGTGGGCCGGTCTCACAGTGGCTTCAGCTTTAATGCATTTCACAGAGCCCCTATTACCTTTCTGGAAACACAGCAACTTAGCTGCACTGTGGGTAAACAGTGCTTTACTCCTGTTTTCTGCCCTTTCAGTCAGTTTCATTGTCCCTGTTTTTACCTTCTCCTCTAGTTCCTTGCTATTGCTTTAGTAGCAAAAAAGGAAGAGAAATCTGCGTGACAGTGACTCTACTGTAGTCTGAGTAAGCTGAATTATAGCTGCTCAGTACATCAGGCTAGCCTCCTGATGGTGCTTGGCTTTGGAAATAATTTTCCATTAATTATCTGCAAAATATTTACTTTAAAAATGCTGTGAACAATCAGGTCAGGAAGCTTGTTTATTTGAACATTTCCTCAACAAGAGTGCAAACACCATTGACATGAAGTTTTTATACTTTTCTCCCAGCTCCAACTGAACGCTGCATAGCCCTGATCAGGATTTTGCTTTGGTTAAAGAAGAACAAGGCTCCTGGTGTTTATGTTTTCAATATATGTGTATTGTTAAGAACAGTTACATTCATCAGTGACTTCCTATGCACGTACTTACAGCAATTACCTCTTTCTTTCTTTCTTTCTTTCTTTCTTTCTTATAGGCGTGTACCCACCGCTCTAGCTCAGAGATAATCTGCTGTACAACTCCTTCACTGAAAGCCTTCAATCTGCAACCACCCTTTGTAACCAAAGTGTTCTTTATTTTTGATGGTGTCAGTTCTTTGTACTTTGATTTTGACTACGTAAATAATCCTGTGTTTAAGCATTTTGAAAAGCCAGTGTTCATCTCAAGAGGCAACCAAAACATTCTGGAAATTAAGGTAAGAAATCTTGAAATAAGTTTTTCAATTATTCACAAGTGCACATCAGCAATGTAGCGTGGAACAGACGTTTTGATGAAATAAAGGAAGCCCCAAGGAGGCAAAGGCAGAGAGAGCAGCGTGTTCAGTACTGCGTTCACCCAAGCCCCCAGCTGTCACAAACGAAAAGATGCAGAGTTGAAAACAAAGATATATACCAGGTTGCTTGTTGGTATCAAGTGAGTGTGGGTGGGAGAGGGGCTTTTCTTGTCCTTGCGGGAGGACTGCACTGCAACAGCTTCTGATTGCGATGAACTGCGTCACCAGTTCAGGATTAAGCGTGGCCATCAGCCCAGAACCTGAAGCGTGTGGTCTTTGTGCAAGTCTCAGCTCTCAACTGTCACATGGTTTTGTGTCCTTTCTCACAAAGGACATGGAGTTGTCTTTAGAAAGTGAACAAGCAGCTCTGGCTCTCTAGAGCTGAGGGAAACTGGCCTACACACAAAATCACTCATGAGGATCAGTCACCACTGTAGCCTAAATATTTATGGATCCATGAAAAATGCAAAGTTGATGCTGAGTGCCTCTACAAAGAGCACTGAGAATAGCCTACACAGCGCTGAGAAACATCTCTTAGGAATGTGAGGCCCTTACAGGCACTGGCTGCTCTCTACTACAGTGTTGTAGAGAAAGTTAAATGCATTTTGTGGCAGTCCAGTTCCTTGATATCTAGTGCTTTTCTGAGTTAGAGTATCAAAGAGTATAAACACAAGTATTGCTACTTTAAAATGAATTATTATGACAATGTATTATTATGTGCATGAGATTTATATAGAATAGCTATAATTTATATAGAATATAATCCCTAAGAATGCTTTATGGAAGAGAACCTGTCTTAGTGCTGTGGTCAGCTCTTTGCATAGCTCCTCCATAGCTCTGGACGCCAAAAGTCTTTTCCTCTATGGCAGTCATGAAATTTTGAAACTCTGAGGTCTTTAACTCCAAATGCTCCAGGGAGCATCTTCTGGGCTGCAGAAAATCAGAGAAAGTTCCTTCAGAGCCTCTGCCAGCCATGCTGGGTTCCAGTCAAACTCTCTTGACATTGAACTGTCTCCACAAGGTGTTTTGGGAAAAAATACAAAGAACAATCAATCTGATATATTTTTTTTAAGTTTTTCTGCTTGAAACTTGTAGCTATACAATCATCACTTCCTCAATACAGAGCAATTCTCCTCTTGGTTATAGAAAAACACTGAAAAGAGTTCTAGTGTGCGGGTCAACAGAGAGCTGGGAATATATAGCTACTGCATGGCTCAGTGCTTCTGTGCAGTAACAGCAGTGTTTTCCAGTATTTTCCGGGTCATGCATATCAACGGTCTTTGTAGTCTAACCCCCTTGCTCAGAGCAGAGCTAAGTGAAAAAATAGGTCAGGTTGCCTGTGGCCTTGCCTACATGATTTCTGAAGATCTCCAAGAATAGGGATTTTACAGCTTTAAAGCACTCATCTCCCCTAGCCTGGCATTGTGTATCCTGGGCCTTAGCTCCCTTCCTAGCTCAATGGCCCTCTGCTGTATTTATCCCATTTGTCAATATCTCTCTCATCTGCCGGGTTCAAAATTTGACACAATTCTCCAGATGTGGTCTCACAAGTACTGGCTTTGCTGCTGCTAAAATATGTGGTGAGCTTTTGTCACTCCAGTGGCATGCTGTTGTCTCACTTCACCTTGTGGTCCACGAGGACTGCAAGTCCTTTTCTGTAACTGTCTTCCTAAGCTGCTGTCGCTAGCCTGTCCTAGCGCATGGGATTATTCCAACCTAAGTGCAGGACTTTGCATCCATCTTTGTTGAAGGCATGAGCTTCCTGCTGGCTCATTCCTCCTGCAGAGTCACTCTGGGGAGCGATTGTGCCCTCCAGTATTTCAGTCATGCTCCTAAATCTGGTATAATCTGAAAGGATACTGTTACGGTTGTTGATAAAGATTTTAAGCAATACTGGTCCCAGTACCAGCCATTGAGTAATGCCACTTCTAACCTTTATGCTGATGGCTAGTCTGTTTTCCACCCACCTTAATCACAGAATCACAGAAACATTCAGGTAGGAAAAGACCCTCAGGATCAACAACCGATAACCCTGCTCTACAAGGTTCACCCCTAAACCATATCCCCAAGCACCACATCCAAATGACTTTTGAACACATCCAGGATTGACGACTCAGCCACATCTCAGGGCAGCCCATTCCAATGCCTGACCACTCTTTCTGTGTCCATCCATCCAGTCCATATCATCCCCTTGCAAACCTTGCTAAAATCAAGATAAACATTGTCCAGTGATCACTCTTCGTCTAGAGAATCAGTCATCTCTTCTTAGAAGGCAGTCAGACTGTTCAGGCAAAATCCACTATTAGGAGCTTATGCTGTCTAGTCCCAATTGTGTACTTGTCCTTCCTCTGCCTGGAAAAGCTTCCGTGAGGACTTGCTCCAAAATATTCCCAGGGACTAAGATTAAAAAATAGGTATGTTTTTTTACTCTCCTCATCCTTTTACTTACAGACCTTTTATTCTCTTTAAGGAGAAGTCCCGAGTGCTACTGAGTTCTGGGAAGAATCCATTCACATGAGAAAGGCTGGCTGAGGACTGTTCCACTGACAACTGACCAATGTCACTATTTTGTAACATTGATGTCCCCTGTAGTCATGGCATCCAAAGTAGATGTCTACCTAAATCTGATGCTGTTGTTATTTCCTGGCAACTGGCTGGAGAATAACATTGTGAAAGCTGGTCTCCTAGAACAAAAGATGAACAAGCACCAATTTAACATCTTCCTCTAAATAGAATTAGTTATAGTGGGATGCTTCTATCAAAACAGTGAGGCGACTTTCAGCAACTATGGTCGGGAGCCAAAAGATCATTACAAGCCATATTGGCAACACTTTTCTCTCGCCCCGTACCCACATTCAAAAATACACACACACAAGTTTACATGCCTCATGGTCATATTTTGTGTGGTAATTAAGCAAACTCAGCATGAAATTAAATGGCAACTTGCTTCAGTGAACAGTCTGTTCTACCAAACCAAAGTTCTTTTATCTTTTTCTTAATTAGTTTCAGAGGGGTGGAGGGAACTTTTATCAGAAGTTTTTCGGTCAGACTAATCTAGTGTGACATTTGGCTTTCATCAAATGACAGTGGGTACCAATTGGAAGGTTCTATTTGGTTTCCCCCGATGACCATAAGATGTTCTTGTAAGAAAATGTTACACACAAGGAAATGTTAAGTCCTCTATCTAAAACACAGTCAGGGCGCTGTGTGCCAGGAATGCCAGCCTTTCTTGTTTTCAGTGCCAGCCCTTTTGTCTTCCACACTACCAGCCTCTTAAGGTCCCACATCATCACTGTCTTCCTCTGCCAAGTATGTGGCTCTTTGAAGTCTCTCATTGCCCACCATGCTCCAGTCAGAGGGGTCATGGCAGAGTGGCTTGAAGCACTTCTCTGCTTCAGCACCATGAAGACACCACTTCAGAAGTGCTTCCATGTCCCGCCAGCATAGCAGCCTCTCAGAGCAGGAGCACTGTTGGGGCGACCACAACCTGAGTCTGCTGAGGAGGACAGAGTTCACTTGATGCCTCCTGCAGGAGCCATTGACCCAGACCTGCAGGCTGGCCTGCTGACATCCCAGTGTGCCCTAGCTGGGGAAAAAAAAAAAAACAAACCCACAAAAAAACAAAGTGAGAAAGAAACAGCTTCTCACCT
This sequence comes from Tricholaema leucomelas, assembly GCA_013400475.1. NCBI lineage: Eukaryota > Metazoa > Chordata > Aves > Piciformes > Lybiidae > Tricholaema lacrymosa > Tricholaema leucomelas. Next base: position 667,202 of record WAAF01013988.1, read on the forward strand.
CAGTCTGCCCAGAGCTCTGGCCTGGTCTGGTTTGTGTTTGTGCACCAAGCTGGTGCAGGAACTCTGTGCATGCTTCCAGAGGAGGCCTAGGAATTGGCTGCTAGATGACTAAAAGTGTATTTATAAATACAAATCTTCCACTAGAGAAATAAGTAGCACAATTGTCATTTCACATTGCACAGCTGAGATCTTGGCTGCCCTCTGGCACATTTGTCCTAAAACTCAGAGTAGGACAAGGCTTACTAAGTTGCCTACTCTATTCCTTAACCAGTGCAACACATTCTTTATGAGATAATCTTAAGGAGCTCTTCTTGTCTTTTCATAGGTCACTCTATAAATTGCATAGAAAATGATGTTGCTCTCAATGTCTAGTCCATGAGAGTGCAATTATTTCTGAGCAAGATGAAGTGGAATTTCTGTAGGTGCAGTAACCTCTCATTCTTCCTAAGTCAACCTGCTGTGATTGGGAACCTCAAAAATTCTTCTGATACCAGTCTCAAAATTTTCATGTCTTGATTTGTAGTCTTTCTACTGCTTCTAAATTTTCATCCAGGTTATTCCCATCTCTCTACACTTGTGAAGTATTCGATCTGTCAGACTTGTTTGCAACAGCTACTCATTCCAGTAACAAGTTTTTCCAGCTTGCATGCAAAGGCATTGCTCAGCAAGAAGGGGGTAATACACATTTTAAAATAGGAAATATTGTTTCCCAGCTCTCACAGGAGCCAGTATCCTCCTTTTCTTACAATCATAGGCAAATTCCGAGAAGTGGTTCTGAGAAGAGCGAAACCACTGCTCAAAGAGTTTTGACACTCTTATATATTGAGATACTATAGTGAATATATTTGAAACTATAATATATTATTGATAACATAATGGTAATGGTAATAAGTAAAAGCTACTACCTTTACTGTCACTGGATAAGGACCACCTTATAAGTATGCTTTTTTTTAATTTTCCCTTTGGATAAGTGTCAGTTTTGGTGGAGGAAAAAAATGGTAAGATTTGATGTAGAAGATAAAGAGGCCATTTGTCCACACTTTCCAAGATAATGTATTTATCCTCAAGATGGAAAACACATCGCTGAATGAAAGATCTGAACATGAATGACTCACAGTCTGCAGCAAGTCTCCATACCAATAAGCAATAAGCAGTCAATCACATGTTCATTGAATATTTACTTAATTAACATCAAACAGGATGGCTCCAAAGTAGAGTGTGCTAAATAGACCTTTTTTGGCCAGCAATAAAACCTGCTTACCTGGGGTATGACTTTGCCAGTCAAAACAGAACATTAAGCTAGCTCTCCTATATGGTTATTAATTTTTTAACCAAGGTTCATACTGATTCTGCAACAGACCAAAACCAAATGCCAAAGTGAGATATTTCTCAGAATCCCTCAGAATGGGATTCTTATTTTCTTTCCAGTATACAAAGTCTCATAGTAGTGTCAGCCACGGTGCCTTCCTCCCTCCTTGTGAAAAACTCCCATATCCAGCCAACATAAATAGCTTGCATTATTGTTACTTCTCATCCTCCCTTTCTCCCTTTTTAATCACACTTAATATGACTGCTCTTTCATCTTAAGATGGACTGTACTGTACACAGGATAGGGCAACTTCTTAAATACTGAGGCACTCCTGATCCTGAACTTGACCTTTGGACACTACTATCACAATTCCAAAAGGAATAATATTTCATGCAAGTCTAAGATGTAAAAGTGAGTTTTCTGAGTAGGGAGTACACTTTGTATGCTGTCATCTGTAACAAGGTTTGGGGTTTTTTTGGTCTGTGTAATGTGATTTTAACAGATTTCTGCTTTTTTTTATTATTATTATAATTAATTAGTTATTTCTGAAAGCTTCACTTCTGCTAACCACTTGCAAAACAAAATGTTTGAAATGCCTTTATTTTGTGGATAATATGATGCAATTTTGTACAAGCAACAGAGTCACCATAATGCATCCTTTCTTGTGCAAATTATGCACAACTCTAAACAGGACCCACAGGATTTATCCCTTGGACATTTTTAGAAGTCTCTGTGGGCTGTGTGAATATTAGTGACAGCAGATTTTATCTGTAGACTTTATCATCTTCCTCTGGCCTGTCTGTCAAACTCCTATTTACATGATAAAACCCAATACATGCATATTGACAGGGAAAGTAAATTTGCATTAGTCATTTATTTCACAATTGTTTTTCCATTAAAAACATTTTCCAAAGTAATAAAAGGATTTAACTTTATGAGATGATTGTCTAATATGAAATTGATTTTTTTTTCCAAGGGAAATTATATTGATTCAGAAGCTGTTAAAGGAGAGGTGCTAAAAGTCGGAAACAAAAGCTGTGAAAACCTTCTCCTTCAGTCAGAATCAATTCTGTGTACGGTTCCCAGCGATCTCCTGAAATCCAACAGTGAGTTAAATATAGAGGTAAGGTAGCTACACCACACATCATATATTAATATCATTTTTATTGTCATTCCCAATATCACTATTGAACCTGTAAAGTTTAGACTTTATCCTAAGACTGTGTTTACAAAGATATTTCTACTCCTGTTTGTTTAGGATGGAAATTCAAATAGTATTGACTATCTGAAAAGAAATATTCTCATCATGGTTGTCATTATCTGCTTGCACAGAGACTTTCTGGAGCCTTAGGCACAAAGTGGAACCTAAACTAAGCAGAGAAATAAAATTGTAGTTATTAATCCAAGCACAAGAGAAAACATGGGGAAGAACAGGAAGCTATAATGGAGTAGGTTACCTTTGGAGCTCACAAACCCTATTTTCAGCAAAATATTCAGCTGCAGTCAAGAGAAATAGATACCTTCCAAAAGAGTTTTTTGTCTGCTTTTCATAATTTCATGTCAGTTCTCCTTGTTAGAAGCAAACACCACAAATGTTTGAGTTTCACTGTGGTTCTAAAGGTGATCTCCCTAGAGTCATTCAGTGTTCTACTGCAAATGCAAATTGTAGACAGCTTTGACCTACTGATTGATAGAATAAGACACAACTCTTTCAGAATTTTCATATATATATTTAAAGATTTAAAAAAAAAAATCGCTGTGGAAGAAGTCTTCCTTTAAACTATGAAATTTGCCAATCATGGACTTTGATTCACTAAAAACAGTGGAGACTGCTAATCACGTAAGTGTGAATAGGATCAATGTCTATGTAAGCTGTTTGGAGCAGGTACCATCTACTTTTTTCTGTCTTTATGGCATTCTTCTCAGCAGGATCCCGGGCCATGTAATACCATAATCTAAGTAAGCAGTAATAATTTGCTTTATTAGTATGTCTACTGGATGAGGAAAAGGCTGTTAATGTTGTATTCCTAGACTTTTGAAAAGCCTTTGATACATTCTTGTAGACAAATTGGCTACTTATGGCTTGGATGAGCGCACGGTCTCCTGGATAAAGCACTGGCTGGACAGGAGGGCCCAGAGAGTGGTGGTCAGTGGAGTTAAATCCTGTTGGAGGCCAGTCACTAGTGGTGTTCCTCAGGGATCTCTGTTGGGACCACTTCTTTTTAACATCTTTATTGATGACCTTGATTCAGGCTTAGAGAGTGTCATCAGTAAGTTTGCAGATGCCACCAAGTTAGGTCCCTCTTCTGAGTGACTTGGATAGGCTAGATCAATGGGCAAACATTAATGAGATGAGTTTCAACAAGGCCAAATGCCAGGACCTGCACTTGGGTCACAACAACCCCAAGCAACACTACAGGCTTGGGGCAGTGTGGCTGGAGAGCTGCCTGGCAGAGAGGAACCTGGAAATTGTAATAGACAAGCAGCTGCATATGAGCCAGCAGTGTGCCCAGGAGGCCAAGAAGGCCAATGGCATCCTGGTTTGTATTAAAAATGCTGTGGCCAGCAGGAGTAGGGAGGTGATTTTTCCCTTGCACTTAGCTTTAGTGAAGCCACACCTTGAGTCTTGTGTTAGTTTTGGGCACCAGAGTACCGGAGAGATGTGAGGTGCTGGAGTAGGTCCAGAGGAGGGCAACAAAGCTGCTGAAGGGCCTGGAGGATGAACCTTGTGNTGCCTCCTGTAGAGTAGGGTTCTAGGTTGGACTTGGTGATCCTGAGGGTCTTTTCCAACCTGGATGTTTCTGTGATTCTGTGAAATACTAATTAATTTTAATATTAATTTATTTTGAAAAGTACAAATTAAATTTCTTGGATGTATCAGGCAAACTATAAAAGCAGATGCAGCTCTCCTATTGGTGCATCCATTTCCCAGACCTGTGAAAGCCTTGTTACATGTACATGTAGTACCTGTGCACATGCTACAGTCTGTAGCTGTTCACATTTTCACACATGCAACTGGGACTGGCACTGCCTTTAATCGGTTCTGCTATGCAATATTTCCTTAACTTCTAGGGAACAGATATGTATGGCATGTATTTCATGCATAGAAAAGAACACAACATAAAGGGGTTAAATAAGGTTTCTGCTTATTTACGGGCAAGGTGCCTCAGAAATTGCAGCCTGCCCAGCGAAGAAGAAAATTCTCTCTTTTGACGGGCAAATCCATCATTACAGTACCCAGAGGAATGAATTCCACAGGAGGAAGAGAAAAGATGGCCAAATGCATTCCAACTGACTGAGCTAGTGCCATGTGACCTAAACCAGTTTTTCCTTGTTAGCTGCTTGATGTCTGTTTGGTTGTTAATTTTTGGGGTTGGGGTTTTTTGTTTGTTTGTTTTGTTCTGTTTTGTCTCTTTAAACTATCAAGAATCTGGAAGCTAGCAAGGACCTAAAATACAGGCCCGCTGTCAACAGCCAGAGAGTTTGATGTTACAGCACATCTATGCCAGAAGGACACATATTAAAGACATTTGGATTGGGCTTTTTTGTTTTCTTTAAGAAACATCTCAGCCCATATATCCATAAGCCCAGACATTTGAGTAAAAGTATGAATTCAGCATTTTGAATTAACATCTGGTAGCACTGGAACCCTGCTATCTGGAGTGTGTGTGAGGGCGTGCTGTATGTGTGGTGTAGCACATGCATAGCCGTGTCACTACCAGGGCTCTTGAGGGTGTGTATTGAATCATAAAAACGTAGATCTGCTTTTACATACAGCCACATAACAATTTCTCCACTCCCACTGTCTTATCACAGTACAGCATCACAAAATCAAGATTTAATACACATGGGACATATCAGCTCATACTTTAGAACCAATAATCTACTTCTTACTTGCCTTAAAATCATCACACTATTTACTTTAGTACTAATAATCTAATTCTTACTTGTCTGAAAATTATCACACTTCTTTTTCTTTCTTTTTTTTTTTTTTCCAGTGGAAACAAGAAGTTTTGTCAACAGTGATCGGAAAAGTGCTGATCCAGCAAGATCAAAATTTCACAGGCCTAATTGCTGGAGTTGTTTCAACATCAGTTTTAATTTTTATCTTTTTGGTGTTTTTCCTCTGGAGAAGGAAGAATAAACAAATTAAAGGTCCGTCATAGTCCGTTCCGTCAAATAATTCCATTATTATATCTTAGATTTTAAAAACTCGCTTGTTTTGCTTATCTGCCATGCAATGCCCTGTTGTAACCTGCCAGCAAAGGTTTCACAATCAAGTCCTCCAATGTTTAATTGCATTTCAGTCCTTGGCACTTGCCTCAGGTAGGTGAAGGGCCACACTATTTCTAAAGGAGTGGATTCCAGAGGAACTGGTGGCTATTTGGAAATTTCTTCCTCAGCCTTGAAAGAGAGGATGAGTAAATTACATGCATGGAATCACAAGTACTTCAGCTTCATTCACTTGCCTTTTAATCCTCTCATGCCTCATGCCTAAGTCAAGCAAGACACACTTTGCTGTGGTGTGGTCTCCTGCTCACCTAATTCAGGGATTTGGTCAGAGAGTGCATCCTCTCTGGCCACCATGTCTGTGTCTCCTTCCAGTGGGAACCACTACACTACACACAGAGAGAGGATGCGGGGAGCTAGTGTATAACCAGGTAGTGTTCAGATGCAGTACTACAGTGGGACCATGAAAATAGCCTCAGAAGCTTCAAAGTCTCTTTGATCTTCCAGTGTGGCCAGGAGCAAGGCTTTCACACAAGTTACAGTAAATCTTGTGCTGTTTGAATAGCTCGAGTTCAGGTCCTGCAGACATCTGCCTCAGCAACAACCCAGCTCCCTTCCCAGCTAAATAGAAGTAAAAATCTAAATGTATGTTGGCACATAGTAATCCTGAGAGTTTTCTAATATTTCTTTCTCTTCCTGCTTCAGATCTGGGAAGTGAACTGGTGCGCTATGATGGCAGAGTGCACACTCCTCACCTGGACAGACTGGTGAGTGCAAGGAGTGTAAGTCCAACAACAGAAATGGTTTCAAGCGAATCTGTAGACTACAGATCAACTTTCCTAGAAGGTATGCCTCTATTATAAAACTGTACAGGTAGTATTTTATACACCTTGCTTTGGATATGTCTTCAGATGATAGCTATTTTGATCGATATCTTAATTTCAATCTCTTATTGGTTTCTCTGTGTCTGCATTGTTTGGGACTTTCATGTGTCCACAGGCTTGCTATTTGATGTGAGCTTCTCAGATACTTCCCAAGATTGAAGTGCAAAGGATTTTTATTTTTATTCAGGTTGGAGAAGTATATAAAACTCTCTGTAATTATGCCACACAATTTATTAAGAGCTAGTGGATGTTGCGATATTGTGTTATCTTGAGGTCCATCACATCATTTGCGAAGCCTCTCTTGAAAAAAAAAGTGTTTTTAAGGATAGCATCACGTGGTTGTAGGTTTAGAGTGTCTCAGTAACTTCAAACAGTCATTTTATATCAGTTCTGTCAGCCCATAAAGATTTGTCTGGTCATGCTCCTCCTATAAAATGTCACATTGTGTATGATACAGAAATGCTGATTTTAAAAACGAAGCAATGGGATGTGAGAGCTGTGGCAAAATGAGTGGAATTCCAAGTGGGCTGATATGCCAGTCTTAGAAAACATGCTGTTCATTTTCAGGACTGTGGGCATTAGGGAAGAATGACCCTATGCTGAATACATTTTTGTGCCTTATAACACCATTTTAGAGTGGCTATTCTCCAGAATAGTATTCTACTGCATTTACCGTATCATTTTAAGATGTACATGTCCTTTAGGACATATGAAGATTCTGTGATTACCATTGAAGAGTCTTTAAGTATTAGGAGTTACCATATTATGATATTTGAGATATCACAGCTATTTGTTAGCCTTGTACTATTTCTGGTGCTGCTATATATAACTTAATGTAAATCACTCCAAATCCTTATTCCACCTTTGTAATCCCTAGTCGTGGAGCTGTATGAAAGCCAGGCCCATTCCTAGCTTCCTTTATGATTCTTTAATTGCTGCCACCAGCTTGCACAGGAAGTTTCTTGATTGAAGCATTCCCAAAGGAAAAGGAAAGCCTGTTCCACAGGTTAGAAGGGAAAGTGGTACACAAGACATAAGGATGCAAAGATCTTTCATGGAAGGTAAACCTGCAGTGCTCCGGGGACCATTGTGCACTGGCAAAGCACAGGCAAGAGCACACCCAGGAAGAAGGTGTGTTCATTAATGTTCCTCAAGGAATGTTTACATCAATTACTGTCAAAGAGTGAAATGAGATGAACTTTAGAAAACATGCAGATTTACATCTAGCAGCTGTACAAATTATTTTGCAGCCATGGCCGGAGTATTTTGCTAAGATGATTAAATAGGTATTTGCCTTCAGTAACATAAATGTGGCTTTGTAAATGTTGAGAGTCTGTGTTTTTGCTTCTAGGGAAAGTAAGTAGCACTGAGTTTTTCTCAGCACTTTGAGTAATACTGGCATTATATTAAAATTTCCCAGTTTTTATGCCTATATAAAGCATGTCTGTACAACATCTCTTATGCTTTTTATGCTCTCTGATATCTGGTAATTTCTGTTGTTAAATTTATTCTCTTATTTATTTATTTATTTTTGACCCTGGGCTAAATTTTGCTCATTGACTTCACTGGAATCATTCCAGACTGTAATTAGTGTAAATTAAACTTAGTTAATTGATTTTCTTACCAAAAAATATTACACAAAAAAAAACTTTTAAACAAAAACAAGTTAAAATACCTGAGCACCATGCTGTTGACAAAAATAGTTTTCTCAAATGAATGATCCCTGCTTGACTGAAACATTTTAATTTCTGCTATTTTAAATCATCTGGCTCATGTTATTTTCATGAGTAGCACCAACTGTATTATCTTCAGCAGTTACAGGATATGAATCACCTCTAGGCATTTCCCTGGTTGAATATTTACCATTGGATAAATATAGCTAGTCACCAGCAGTTTGGAAACCTTCATGAAATGTAGAGTTCCCTACCAAATTAGAACATGACAGTAATGAAAGGTTTGATGGTTTTGATTGTTCACTACTTCTTCCTCCCATATCACTGTCATTTTCAGAATTTATTCTCCTTACTTCCAGTTACTAGAAATGCTGTAATCCACCACTTGGCAAGAAGCAGCAAGGCTTCACTCCATCCCATCAGAAAAGCAGAAGTTTTGCCATTTACTTTCATAAAAGTAGAGCTGAGACAAACCTAAGTTTCTAGTGACAAGGTTTTCCTGTAGTTTGGCAGGTTAGCAATGCATATTTTCATTTCCCCTTTGTGACCAAAACTTCTGCAAAGCCAAGCCACTTCCAAACTGATAAACTCAAACCTTGTTTAGCGGTGGAATGAAATTCTTCATTTTCCCAGAAGTCTGCAAGTATTATAACAGTTTCTGTTCATCTTGCAGATCAGTTTCCAAGCATGTCTCAGAATGGATCGTGCAGACCTGCCCAGTACCCACACTCTGACCTCTCCCCAATTCTGTCTAGCGGAGACTCAGATTTAGCCAGTCCTCTTCTCCAAACTAATGTCCACATTGACATCAGTGCCTTAAATCCTGAACTGCTCAAAGAAGTGCAGCATGTGGTTATTGGTGCTGACAGCCTGATTGTGCACTTCAGTGAAGTAATAGGAAGAGGTGAGTACTGCAACTCTTACCTTGCAAACTGCTGTTGTTTTTGCACATCCGTTCGTTAGAAACCATTCCAAATAAAGTGTCTACACAGAGCGTAGTTTTCAAGCTTTTTACTTCTTACGGCACTGCATCCCATGCACCAAATAAAGGGAGGAAACCAAGGGGCTCTCCTCTGAAGTCAAATGAAGGATTGTGTATTTGATCAGTTGGAGAAGGCACCAGAGGAAGGAAGTAACCTGCCAATTAATGGGGCTCCTTTGAACTCAGAGGCTTGCTAGTTCACTCACCATTTTCCACCTATAGAAAAACTCAGCCAGGGCTTCTGATCCATGAAGCTGTGATACAGAAGTGAGGCTGCAGCAGGGGCACGGCCCTAAGGCAAATGGCTTAACGGCAGAGGGTGCCGAAGCAGGCACACCTGCAACCTTAAACTCGGAGCCTGAGAGCAGGCAAGACTGCTACACAACACCAAAAACTGCTGTCACTAGTGCATTCAGTAGATGTCCCTATAGGCCAGGAGAAATGCACACAACCCTTTACCCTCTGCAAACTTTTCCCAGCTCTGAGTAACTCGCTGTTTGTTTCCTCCTACCAAAGGCTCTCCATTCCCTGTCAACCCTCTTTCATCCCAGCTGCAGTAATTCATAGCTCCTGATTCACTTCCTTTTATTTTCTTCCTGATACAGCAAGTCACCTATTTTGTATTTCTCCCATCACTCCTCTTCCTCTTCACCCCCATAAGTAGGTGCCCTCCTTTCATAGCCCAAGCCAGTATTTCTGTTAAGGGCGTTTATTAAACTCATTTCTATTGAATACCTATTAGTAACCCAAGTGGAAACTGGATTTTCAGTACCTCTGCAGATTGTACATGAGAGGTTTCTTACTGAGTATCAGAACACTGATAAAGATTTGGCTATAAATGATATTCCTAATGCCTCTTCTGCAAGAGAACACCCACAAATCCTATAGTCAGTGTGTTTCCCTTCCATGTAGTCCGGTCCATCATTCCTGTAGCAGGAGTGGGCCTTTTTCTTTCCTTTCTTGTTTCAGAGAAATCCAAGTAGTTTCTCTTTTTTAATGTTGAAAAATATCAAGAATGACACCAACAAAATTAACCATTTTAAATTTTCTCTTCCGAACTATAAATGGGCCAAACCCAAAAATATTTTAGACACACCCGAGCCAAGCTTTAGGATTTGTGCCCAGGCTCCAAACGATCTGTGGTCTGATGGGATTTTAGTTGCTTTTATAAAACAAACTTTGTATTAATCTTACTTTGAGCCAAAAGCAAAGCCAGCTGGACTCTGACCAGCACTGATGACTGGAATCTAGTAGAGTTAATCAGATAGACTTGTTCTCCGCAGTACTCACACTTGGCAAAACCCTGTTTTGCTTTCTAACTGCAAATATTAGTATTTTTAAAGTGTCCAGTAAATAGCACACCTGTGAAGGAAAACCACCGTTACATGTACATAATCTGATTTGGATAAATTAATGTATGTGCCTGGAGCACAGAGGTCTTTGTCTCCCAAGCAGGTCAACCTGACTTGTCATAGCAGGTTTCCTCACACTAGGTTTCTGTCGACTACCCCATTTGCTTGTCAGGAAGCACTGGCTCATGAAGATTTTATGTGTTCATGGCAGTTTATTTCGCTGCTCAGACAGAATTTGCTCACCATCTTCTAGTGATATTTTGCACTCAGAACTAATCTATAACAGAGACCATAGGCCACTGCCTAATTATTTGGTCAGCCTACGATCAGTAGAGCAACTCCCAAAACATTCATGACACCACTTACAACACTCAACATTTGCCATGGAATAGCAAGACTTGAAAGACTGTATGCAACTTTCCCCTGAAGATGCGTCCAGTAAACCATTTAGCATAGACTTACAAACCACTGATAGCCACTGGTCATGTCAGCTCCTAACTTCTCCCTTGTGCCTTCCAATGCCCTCCTCTGATGTGTATGTCACAAGAAAGTATAGTGGGAACAGGCTGACATGACTTTTGTGCACAATGTCATTCCAAGAATAGGAAGCATCGTGGCACTGGTCTTGCCACTATTTACACTCTCCATCCCTATCAGAAATATCAGTTATGCTGCAGTTTCATTTTATGTCATGGTGGCTTTATGTGTTAGTTATGAAGTATCCTTTACAAATATTGGGAATTGGACAGAAATTAAGTGTGGTTATTTTCCTAAAGTGTAATTGACACCCAGTGGAAAATACCAAAAAGTTACTTTTGCTTATTAAAGCTAATCTTGCTCATTTTTTTACACAGGACATTTTGGGTGTGTGTACCATGGGACACTGCTGGATAATGACAGCAGGAAAATTCACTGTGCCGTGAAGTCACTGAATAGTGAGTTGCATGTTTAATAGTTAAACATTACCATCATTGTAAAGATAACCAGGGTGAACTCATCAATTATAGTGAAGGGTACTTTCACAAATAATGAGTCTTAGTTGCAGCTGGATCAGATGTGTCTCTGGAGCAATTCCAGTGACTTCAGATTACCACAAGGCATTGATATGTATTTGTATACCAAGAGAAATTCCCATTTATTTCCTCTACAAAGAAAAGGACTCAGGAAAATGAGGGCAAGACAGTGTCAGTTTTTATTCTACTTATTACTGAAGGTTTGAGTTTGGAAGTTAAATTGCTAAAAAAGTAGGCAAAGCTACTGGAAAAACAGGAAGAGAGTGTAAAAACATTTATTAAAGGCTTTAATCAAGTGTTGTTATTCAAGTCTAAGTAATTCATAATAAGGAAAGGAGAAACGGAATGAAAATTGCCAACAAGCTGTGTTTGGTCATTGTAAGAAAACCACTGCACATAACCTAATTGTAATGTGGGTGGTGGGGATCATGTTTGTTGCTTCTCACTATCACTTTGTTGTGCAATGACATGGACTAATGTACCAAAAGTAATTGTAATTTGTTTAGGTTTCTTTTAATTAACTGATCTTACTACTGGATTTCTCAGGGATTACAGACCTAGAAGAAGTAGCTCAGTTTCTGAAAGAAGGAATAATCATGAAAGATTTCACTCATCCCAATGTTCTGTCTCTCCTGGGAATCTGTTTACCCAATGAAGGATCCCCCTTAGTTGTCCTTCCATACATGAAACATGGAGATCTTCGAAACTTCATCAGGAATGAGACTCATGTAAGTACATGGTGAGGTCTATCAAATAATAGCCACACCCTTCTCCAATACCACAGGTTATAAAGTCTGATAATTACATTACATCTATAACTTGCTGCTGCAACTACACCTTAACCTTTAGTACTTGCTTAGGCTGCCACCAAGCTTGACTACAGTGCTGCCACTCTTTCCCTTCCCTCCCAAATTCCTCCCTAGAATGTTTCCCAGAAATTATCAGCAATAAGTATTCCTCATTTCCCATCCACAAGCCTCTTTTGCAAACAAGTGCATTTATGAGACCTAAGCAAAGGGGCCCAGCCATCTGCTGGTTTAAACCAGCATATCGCTGTTGACTGCAGCACGGTTGTGCCAGTCGTCACCATCTGCTCTTCCAGCTCTCAGGTATGGAATCTTCATGTCCAGCTAGTGTCACAGTCCTGTTATTATCAATGTTTTTTCTCTTATCTTGAGAAAGAAAACAGCAAATGTTACACAAACTACGAGTACTCTATTATCAGAGACTTTCCCTATTTCCATTGAAAGACTACAGATTTCTCAAATCACAGAATTAACCACGTTGGAAAAGACCTTTGAGTTCATCGAGTCCAATCTATCACCTAACACCATCTAATTAATTAAGCCATGGCACTAAGTGCCTCATCCAGTCTTGTTTCAAACACTTCCATGGATGGTGACTCCACCACCTCCCTGGGCAGCCCATTCCAACATATGTCACTCTTTCTGTGAAGAATTTCTTCGTAACATCCAGCCTAAACCTGCCCTGTCACAACTTGAGACTGTGTCCTCTTATTCTGTCACTGGTTGCCTAGGGGAAGAGACTGACCCCTACCTGGCTACAACCTCTCTTCAGGTAGCTGTAGAGAGCAATAAGATCTCCCCTGAGCCTCCTCTTCTCTGGGCTAAAATGTGCCTCGCTGCCTTGTTTCAAGTATCAGACCACACATTTTGCCTCAGGTAGTGTGTGCCCACTTTATGCTGCAGTATTTCACTCACTTCACAGTGCTGGGACAACGCAAAGTGAACCAATAGGACTTTGCCCCTCTCTCTATTGTAATCGACAACAGCCAGTACAATTTTTGAAAACAATGCATTTGACAATTGTTGGGGGAGTTAAGACTTCTGAGGTAAGGACCTTCTCCATTTTGAGTTTTCTTCATTCTACAAGCAACAGGGCCCATGTCTGTGAATGGTGCTCCTGCCTGAAGTAAGAATGACCACAGCTGAACAAGATTGTTCCACAGGAGACAGTGTCATAGAGCAATGTCAACAACACAAAAATCTGTAGGGCCTTACTACTACATAACAAGTCATCATACTGTTGGATAAAAGACTTACATATAAGCATAAATATACTTATTATAATATTGAACATTTTCAATAAGGTCTTATTTTGTAAACCAGCAGAGTTACCAACCTTTGTGGAAAATTTTCCTCTGATAACTGCAAAGGTCTCATTTGCCATGGGAACAAATGGCTTCATGCTGATGACAGCTTGCAATTTATTTTGCCACACGTCGGACGCTTTCTTTTCTTGGTCATTTCAGCTGATTAGCCTCAAGTTCATAGTTAGAACCTTCTACTGAGTAACATATTATTACTCTTAAGTTCTCAAATTTTGTGTGTCAGCTGTAATGCTGGGGGTTCAGTACACCTTTCCAGCCCAGGTCACTGCTTATACTGAAAACGCCTTTCTCCTGGAGTCTGTCAGCACTTTTTTGATTTCTTAAAGCATGCTTCCTCACTGGAGGTAAGAACCTGACCTAAACTTACACTAGTTTTACCACAAGCACCACATTCTGGTGGCATGATAGGTGTGTGAAAACCTGAAAATCACAGCATAAACCAGCCTGCTCCTTGCACTTCTGCATTCATTGTGTCATGTAAATGTTTGTATTTTACAGAACCCAACAGTAAAAGATTTAATTGGATTTGGCCTTCAGGTTGCAAAAGGAATGAAATACCTTGCAAGCAAAAAGTTTGTTCACAGAGACTTGGCAGCAAGAAATTGTATGTAAGTAGAAACATGAATTCCAGCCACAGTATCACACTTGTCTGTGTAAGGGAAAGTTTCCAGGATTCTGCTTTTTTTAGTCAAAACAGGGTGTGTTTTTCATTGTTCCATAATTATACTGATGTTTGTCTTGCATGCTAATGAGCTACTCAGCTTGCTAAGGACTTGCTTTTTACACATAAGCTTTTTTTGAGTGTGGGAAATAAGAAAAGCTGAGGTGAAAGTGTAGCCTCTCAAAATCATTGGTTAGAGAATTTAAAAGGCATCTCCTAAGGGAAGCTAAACTGCTGTTGTCTCAACTTGCTGTGCTTCTACCCAGCCTCTTCAGAAGCAGCATGTCTCTGCTGCCGCACCTAGCAGAAGGGAGAAGGACACAGGGGAACTTTGTGAGAAAAACAGGAACACAAACACCAGTGAGACCTCTTGACAGTAATTTTTCATTACGTGTGCATGAGCCTACTTTGGCTCAATTGCACGCACAAATTAACATTAAAAAAACAGAGCATGCGAAGAATCTTCCTAGTGTCTGGATAGTCAGTCAAATTCACACAAAGACTCGCTGATACAGGGGTTGCCAATACTATTATGCTGATTCATCACCTATGTTGTGAAGTAATGAGGTACAAGATTAATCATTAGAGTTTATTTTCAGCACATTATAATCTGGAACTCTGTCTGCAAGAAGTTTATTCACTTGTGACATTAGATTTCTTTTTTTTTTTTTTTCAAAGGGTACACACTTATGCAGCTTCTGAAAAAAAAAAAAAAAAGGCATTTTCTTACAGCTGCTGTTTATTTAAGAGAGGTAAAAATTTATAAGTGAAATGATTTTCAGTATTCCTAAGAAGAAAGGAATTGTGTCACTGGATAAAAGACCTGGTTCGTTTAATCAAAGTCCAAACAGTGGCAACAAGACATTCCCTCTGGGCTACTGTCTGTTCCTTGGGTGAGGAGGGAACAGCTACCAGGATGTCTGACATTGCCAAATGAATGGCTGCTTTTGTATGGCTCAGCACTTCAAAGCCGGGAGAGCTGCTGCTACAGGAGAGGAATATGTAGAGCTGAAGACCCACATTCCCCAGCAGTCTCTGCAGTCCAGCACTCAGAATGCTACAACTGCAGTATCTATCAGAAGGGAAGCCAGAATCAAAATACAGTCCCCATGGACTCTTGACTCTATTCCACTGTCCTAGAAAAACTGCAGAAAGCTGCTATGGCATAAAGTGTCCACTGGTGACCCATCAGGGTTCCCCCCTACTCCATCAGTACTGGTTTAGTTATCACATCAGTAAATACAACAGTTGATCATGTGCCATTTAGAGGGACTTCAACAGACCAGAGTTACCCAGACAGAATCCTCATAAATTCAAGACAGGAAAACTCCATGCACATGGAGACCAAGTGAGAGAAGGGACTGCCCAAAAGAGCAGGTGTTTGCTGTGATTAGGTCTGCACACACAATAAAGGATAGGCTTAAGCAAGCCAACAGCCATGCACTATGTGTTTTCTGACAGTGATATCACTTACCAGGACAAATGCTAGTCTTAGGAGGAGCAAAACTGATGAGAACTTCTATAGCTGAGCTGTCATCCCAGCAGAACTTTCCTTATGACACCCTTCTTCCTTAGTACAGACACCAAATACATCCTTACTTACAGGACTACGTTATTATAAACAGGCAGCCACTGAGATAATGATGGGTTGTTCCTTATCAAAACTGAGATAGGTGATGCCTTGACTTGGAAATTAAATTGAGAGATTTCTAATGATATGGAAGAAGAAACAGCTGTGGAAGAAATGATATAGCACGCAATCAGGATGCATAGGCTATTAGCAAAACTCTTTTTATACAGAGCAATTGTTTCAAAAGAATTGTAATTCAAATTATGTTATCAAAACAATATCAGTAATTTCCTGAGTTTATTCAGTTTGTTAAATGGATGTCAAATATACTTTGCTGCACTTTTTGTTTCACTGTTACATTAGTTAATAGATCTGAGATAGAGTACTGCCTTCCAGAGTCACAGGCTCAAAGGTGCAGGCACTCATTATAATCCACCATCACTACAAACCTTGCCTGCTCAGTTGCAGATAATACTTTTTGTCATTTCTCTAGGCTGGATGAAAAATTCACTGTCAAGGTTGCTGATTTTGGTCTTGCTAGAGATGTCTATGATAAAGAGTACTACAGTGTGCACAATAAAACAGGAGCTAAACTGCCAGTGAAATGGATGGCTTTAGAAAGTTTACAAACTCAGAAGTTCACAACAAAGTCAGATGTGGTAATGTACAAACATACTTCTATCACCTCTTAACTTCTCCTATATTGCCTGAGGTGTCTCTCTAGTATTTAATGAATGGACTAACTCCAACCCAACACCTACATTTAAATCTAACTTTAGTTCCCATAAGAATAATAAACTGTTTCTACATACAGAAAAGGTATTTGTCCAAAACAAAAAGCAACAAGCTGTTGACCTGATTATCTGTTACTGCTTAGGAAACACTAAGGAGTTTAATTTCACTCCAAGGGAAACTAAGGACATTCCAAGTTGGAGCCAAACCCTGATACAGGAGGGGCTCTGGAAAGCTTGACAAAACAGGTTAACTCTGAGACTTGTAAAATTGAATAGTTCTCAATGAGACATTATTTGCTTTATAAATACTTACTGACTGCCTTCAGCAACCTCAAGTGTTACCTACCCCTTTGTGAAGAAAAAAATCATAAAGATGAAGTCATTAGTTGGCTGGATCACTTTGTGTTTTAGCTCTCCTTTCAATCCAGATTCAAATTATCCTCTGATGCATGGAATCTTCACCACATATATTCTCTTCAGTATGTATTTACACAGGGTTAGTCAGATCATCAACTCATGTAAATTGGCAGAGCTCCATTAACCTCAGGAGAGGTCTGCCAATTTACACCATCTAAGTAGAAAGCCTATAGGCTTTTTTTTTTTTCTTTTAATTTACTTAGTTGAGTTTCCCTGGCTCTAATTTAAGTGGCTTCTCAAGTCCCTACAGCATTTATTAGCCCACTTAAAAGAAAGATGAGTGCAGTAAAATAACTTTTCAGGGGGAAAATCCATGCATTTGAATGCTTAAATCTGTCACACCATCTTCTAAAACTGGAATGTAAAAGCCCTCCAACCATGTAACTTATCATTTATTACTTTGCTTTCTTAGTGGTCCTTTGGCGTGTTGTTATGGGAACTTATGACAAGAGGGGCACCACCTTATCCTGATGTAAATTCTTTTGATATAACTGTTTACTTATTGCAAGGAAGAAGGCTGCTACAACCTGAATACTGTCCCGACCCACTGTAAGTAGTTTGCAAAGCCTTCTGCAAATGCTGCTGATTCTGATACTATAGTAAGTGAGGCTGTGGGAGGAAGGAGGGTGGAGTGTTTGTTTTGGTTTTTTGTTGGTTGTTTTTTTTGTTCATTTTTTTCCATGATTTCATAATTAAACACTTCTTTTCTTTGAATGGCAGGTATGAAGTCATGTTGAAGTGCTGGCACCCGAAACCTGAGATGCGTCCAGCATTTTCTGAACTTGTTTCAAAAATATCAACAATCTTCTCCACTTTTATTGGAGAACACTACGTACACGTCAATGCTACTTACGTCAATGTGAAGTGCATTGCTCCCTATCCTTCTCTTTTATCATCACAAGACAACACAGATATGGATGTCGACACATGACAGGTATGTCTGGAAGAGAGGAAAATCCATTTGTAGTTGTATGAACAAAAAGCAAAATGTTCTGTCCACTACTTTTTACTGCCAGGTCTTTGTGAGAACACTGTTGCACATGTCTATGTTGTTGCCCGAGTTGCACTAGTACAAGGACGTAATATCGTATTGTTTAAGGCGTGGGATTCTATAAACCATCACTTCAATTATCAAGTATTTGGAGAACTGCACCAGTTTACCAAATCAAAGCATCGTGTGCTACCATCCAGAGCTGATTCCCAGTAGCTCTCATGAATGTGGGCTCAGACCCAAGAACAAAGATTCATCATTAATGCCATGAGGGAGAAAGTAGAATACCAATCCATACAGCTGGAAGGGCTATTACTGTGGCATGTACTTTAGGTAAATGAGCAGTGCAGAAAGTTTCCACGCAAAAGGCTAAGACAAATGATGAGAGTTGAGGAGTTCGAAAGGTATTTTCGTCCCGCACAGTCCAGACTTTGGAGTTTCTTAAAACACAGGCAGCCAAAAGAGCCAGCCTCATGGTAAATATCTTAACAGAAATCAACATCAAAAAATGATGTGCAGTAAAATAAGTATGTCAGCCTTGCCATCTCTGGGGTAGTCAGACGGTACATAAACTGAAAGGAAAATCATCTAGCATAAAGCATGCCTTATGTCAACTTCATTCCAACAGTCAACCACTTCAAGTCAAACAGCTTATGTTGACAGATCTCTCACTGAAAAACGCAAAGCCTCCTTTCGGTAAAGAATTAACCACTCTCTGACAAGAAAAATTTGAAGGCATCCATACTAAATGTCAGGCCAATCCCCGAGATGTAGTAATGGGGACATCATTATTCTAGAGAGGAAGAGGAGACAGGCAGGCTGGCAACCCTAGGGTGCTGCTGTGCGGTGAGTCACACTGTGAGTAGCCGAAGCTCTGCCACCTACCCTTGGGTGGAGCTGCTGCCGAAGATGAGTAAAGAGCAGAGGCACTGCAGCCAGCTCTGACCTAAAAAGACACTGCCATAACAGGAGTGTTGATAACTTCTTTGTGCCAGCCCTCAAGAGCTGAGAAGACTGATCAAAAGAAGAGACAGTGCTGTCTCCTGCCCCTTCTCTTCTTGGATCACACAACCCAGTGAATGATGATAGCTACTTTTATTTCTAAATTAGGAGCAGAGAAACAATTTTGAAGAGATAGTAAATAAAACTTTCATTAATTAGGGAAGAGTACTATAGCTTTAGGGCAAGCATCACATGTCATTTCTGTTCCTGTGGAATTCTGTGCATACTACTGTATAGCTTGTTTAGTATAGGATAGAGTCGGGTTTGTTGGTGTAAACACATAAAGTATTATATTTTTATATTAAAAAAAAAACAAAAAAGAGGAAGTTTATTTTTAATGACATTTACAAAGTTTGGTTAGGCCACAAAATACTGCACTGTGAACATTTCAGAAAACGTATCTCATCGTACATGAATCATAAATTGTAGCAACCTTTAAAAAATGCTGTGTAGATATTAAAAAGGCAAAGAACTGACTGTAAACACACTCCACCCTAACTGTAATATCTCCCTTGCTGCAAGCCAGCCATTTTAAGTCTTCAAAGAGAGAGGTCGCAGATAAAGAACGGATGTAAGGGAGATACACTGTTCTTGGGAGACGGTGTTATAACTGAAAGATTTATAACGACGGCAGAGTGTGTAGGCAAACTATGAGCAGATAATATTGTATTGTGTTTCATCACCACTTTCATTTCAGAAATGAACTTTAATGTCTGCTGAGAGCAATACTAATTGTAGATTGCTCCAAGACAAAAGGCTTTGCTGCAGGCAGAAAAAATATCATCTCTGTAGTTGTTAAAACAGCTAAAGAAAGTTAGGACACAGATTTGGAGAAGATACTCCAAACTTGTACATACATGCCTGAGGAACGCTGCAATGTGAGACAGAGACATTTTTACTATTTATGAACTTTTGCTTAATAAAGTTAATGTTGTGTCTGGGACACCTGTAAGAATACGTGATTCTGGTAAAGATTTGATGTTAGTTCATATCTCTGCAAAGAGTTGAATGGTACTTATGTTTATAGTTGTTGTTACAATCTAATAAACATGTTATTAAAATGAATCATTGTCATATTTTAATTTCCAAGTGCTGTATAGTTATTGTTCACAATTGACTGTAAAGCTGATAGAAGTCACGGAATCACAGAATGTTAGTGTCTGGAAGGGACCTCAAAAGATCATCTAGTCAAACCCCCCTGCCAGAGCAGGATCACCTATACCAGGTCACACAGGAATGCATCCAGGGATTGGATGAATATCTTCAGAAAGAAAGACTCCACAACCCCGCTGGGCATCCTATTCCGGTGTTCTGTCACCCTCACAGTGAAAAAAAAATTTCCTTATACTTCCACGGAACTTCTATGCCTCAACTTCCACCCATTGCCCCTTGTCCTGTAATTGGGCATCACTGAGAAGATCCTGACTCCATCCTCTTGACACTCACCCTTTTACATATTTATAAACATGAATGAGGTCACCCCTCAGTCTCCTGCAAGCTAGAGACCCCCAACTCCCTCAGTTTGTCCTTGTAAGGAAGACGTTCCACTTCCTTAATCATTTTTGTGGTGCTATGCTGGACTCTTTCAAGCAGTTTCCTGCCCTTCTTGAACTGAGTGGCCCAGAACTGGACACAGTATTCCAGATGTGACCTCATCAGGGTAGAGTAGAGGGGGAGGAGAACCTCTCTCAAGCTACCACAGCCCTTCTAAAACACTCCAGAATGGCACTGGCCTCCTTTGCTGTAAGACCACAAGTCTATACACTTTGTCTGACTAATACAGGAAGAGTGCCTTAGGAACTGTGCAAAAGGCCTTGAAAATAGCAGCTAAGGATGAAGATTTTCTTCTGTTAGTGTCACAAGCCCAGTCCAGCTAAAAGATTTGACATTTTTATGGCTGAGCACTGGAACAGGTTGCCCAGAGATGTGGTTGAGGCCACATCCCTGAAGATACACACGATAAGGCTCAACAGAGCTCTGGGCAATCTGATCTAGTCGAGGATGTCCTTGTTGACTGCAAGGGGGTTTGGATTAGATGACCTTTGGAGGTCCCTTCCAACCATGATTCTATGATTCTCACACCACAGACATTTTCCTGTTGATTTCGTGCACTGTTTTAGTGCACCATTAACTATCCTAAAATAATCTGCCTGTATTACAGATTTTTTTTAAATCCAGTAAACAACATTTAAGGTTTCTCAAATGAAAGAAAATAGTATACTGTACCATTGGGTTGCTAAGGCTTTTCTCACTGCTAATTTTCCATGTCTGGTGTTCAAATTCAATCATGAAGAATGGACCTACATGCCTCATGTAAATAAATGAAGAGGAAAGGTGTGTTACAATGTTTAATACAGTGTCAGCAGCAGTACAGATGAGCATCTGCGAAAGAGCATCAAAATATTTTTAAACCTAAACTTGAAACTCTCCCTTCAGAAATTCCATTTCTGGAATTCAGCCATAACACTGTGCCACAGGCAGAGTTCCTAGCAGATAAACGAAATACAAATCCTAATGGTGCCTCTTGATCACTAAACAAGACGTCTGTTCCTAAGGAATTCCAATTTCCATTACTTTTAACAAATAGGTCATGAACTGAGTATTCCGAGCATTGAAGAAAGAAACAGGAAATCTTAGGATTTTACTAAACTAATTAGTAAAAACAGTTACAAGAAACTCTGATCTCACAGACAGCTCAAAGAATTCAAAGCAACTTAATGGACTCAGCAGACACCAGCCTCATCCCAGAACTGGAACTGTGTGCTCTGACATTAAACCTGCATTTGCCTTATGAAATCCCCATCCACCTGCTAATGATCCAGGTATAATCACTTCCAATGAGGATGCAGAAAGACTTTTTCTCTGATTAAGGTCAAGCACTTCTAGCTACTCCATGACCTCCTGGGGGATACAAAGAAAAGGTTTCTGTTTTGTACATAATACTGCTTCCCTGGCTTGTGTTACTATAAAATTTGGTGCTTTCCTTTCCAGATCCAGCAGCCTCCCTATGACTCACCATGCTTGGGGAGAGACCCTCAGCCAAGGGGTAAATCCTTGCCAGGGTCAACCCTCCTGGCTGAATGGCAATCAGGTGCAGTCCAGACAAACTAGACTTAAACACAACACTGACATGCAGACCAGGCTGGGCTTTTAGTTCTTCAGTTAGCTTATTTGGGGTTATGGGAGAAGGAAGAAGCATGTTCAGATTTCTTTTCTCTCTGCTTCCACCTCGTCCCTTCTACAGATCTGGAGTTGTCACAGAAAGTCTCAGGGCAACAGACTGACATTCTGAGCCTGAAGCCCTATGAGGCTCTCAAGTTCAACTAAGGAGCATGGTTGTATTAGGGATTTAAGTGAACATAGCCAGATTGTCTCTGTACAGTCCAAGATAGAACATCAAAGAAAGGTGATTTGTTAAATCTAGCTTCCCTGCACTTTTCTCTCTCAATATTGAGTACTTTGCCACCATCTAGCACTGTTATGTTTGTTAGTACCTGCCAAACATCTTCTCACATTCGTTATGACAATTTAACAGGGAAGTTGTCCTTGTTCAAGCCTCTCAGTCCCTGTGCATCTTTAGAAAGGCTATGTAGTAGCACTTGTCAGAGTTCTAATCACCAAGAGCACATTGAACCCCTCTCTGGTACAAATGAGAGATGATTATCCTCCTTTTGGATGTCAAAAGTGTTATTGCCAAACAACTTCAGGGTGTATGACCAAACACGGATGCCTTGGCTGCCATGAGGCTGCAGCTTACTGGGGCAGTTGGCACGCTCTGCCAGTGTGACAAACTAAACACAAATGCTAAAAATACAGTTTGAGCTGTAATTACAACAGAAAAAAAAAGGCCTTCAGACAATGGGGATATGTTCTCTATATTTTGTGTGGCCCAGAAAAAAGAATTCAGACAGCTAAGGAAGACAGCGGAGCTGCAGCCTGTTGGAGCTCATGGTGCAGAATTCATGGCAAAGACATAGTTTGATATGACAACACATATACCCTAGACAGCAAGTGGGACATAACAAGAAGTAAGCAACCAACTAATGGTTTGCTTAAGAAAAGCTCTTTCTTAGAAAAGGTTTCTGCTACAGGAAGGATAACCACCTTCAGAAGAAATTAGCTTCTCTGTTCAATTACTTGCCATGCCCAAGATACCTGCTGCCTGGCCACGAGTCATCATTCAAGCATTTCCCTCAAAGGCCAACAGCTCAACAATTGCAAAAATACTCCAGATTTCTCATATCCCACCCACATCTCTGTGCACCAAATTGTTGCAGCTGCTGTCAGAACTCTTGAACACCAGCAATGAATCAGAGAGAAAGAGGGTAAAAGCTTCTCAGGCTCATGCAGTCTCCATAAACGCTGAATCATGTCACTGAAGTGATAAAAACAAATCCACCTCATTGACAAGCATAAACTTGGACTGCTGTATGAAAGTAAAGATAAGTAAAGGGCATCTATTTCATGACAATTTCTACTTCTTCTCAGGAATATTAAGTTTACTTGAAAATACCCTCAAAAATATTTGTACATCTGCTACAATGACAAAATATGTTTGCCAGATATGTTGATATTATGTTATAGCAGCACAATTTTCTTAAGATCCCCACCAAAATACCAAGTAAATTATTTTAAACTGCATTTAAGCTAATGTCATATGTCTGGGAGAGTAAATGTCTTCAAAATATATCTCCCAGTCTATTTGGATAAATGCAGAGAATTCTCTTCTATTAGAAATTCTGGGAATCTTGAAATAGCTTTTGTTTCTTCTCAAAGTTGAGTTCTCTGGGGAGGAGACCAAGGACACCAGTTCTGGATTATTTGGCAGAAACTGGAGTTTTCTGCAGTACTTGATAGTTTTGTCCACCAGAACCAATTTACCAAATACTACACCCTTTTTCTTGTCTTTAGTATCTTCACACTAACAGAAGACAACACAATATAGAGCTTCTGTGTGCAAATATCTACCCAATATGTTTTCTACAAACAATCCTGAATAGGAAGATAATACCTGGCTGGTGGTGATCAATATAGACAAAACCATATGGCTGTGGTGAACAAATCAGTATTAATATGGCACTTTTCCCATGCACCCCCTTCAAATTCCCTACTGTACTTGCCCCAACTGCATTAAAATTTATGTAGCCCTATATTTGACACCATAAAATCTTAAATGCTGTGGCAGCAGTATCTTCATTGCTGGGAAACTGGTGTCCATGAAGGTTAACAGCCCATACTGAAAGCCAATAACAAATGTCCTTAATGAAATGCTTGGTTTGGATTGTATTTGTCATACTGTACTTACACACTAGTCTGCCGAGCAGGCATTGTGAAACAGACTCATTCATAAAGTACGATGCATAGAAGCAACACTCATGTATTTTCAACCTGAATTCAGGCTAACGAAGTCTCATTACAGTGGAAAAAACAGCAGCTTCCTTTACCACTTGAGCAAGAATGCAGAAACTTTGTCCACCATCCATACATTGAGCCACAATCTGTAAATTAGGCTGCAGTGAAATCAAAGGATTCTAGTACTCAAGGTACCCAGTGCTATTTTCTACATGTTTAGTATCACTGCCCCCATCTCCTCCTTACGTACTACTGCTAGGTCAAATTTTATGAGGACCATTTCTGAAAACTGGAAGAGTTTTCTCTGGAAAGCAGCCATCCATCTGAAGCATTTTACTCCTTCAAGATCCTAAATATTTCCCAGTGGTTTTTTTGCTTCACAGATGTATTGCAAGTTTCAAGCATCTAAGCATAAAGTGCCAGACTTGCACAGTTGCAAGGAAGCTTCTATTTAGTGGTAAAGCACAACTGAGAGGCAAGCTGCATCAGTCAGGTATAGGACATTTGAATGAGGAGGGCTGCTGGTTTGGTTTATCTAGGTTTTGCAATGCCAGTGTTGTATTTTCCTTTACGTGGAAGGTGTTCACATCTTTCAGAAGTTTATGCTGTGGAATGGGTGTTCTTTAGACACAGACAGTAACACAAAGACAAGCTATTCTTGGAGAGTATGAGAGATGATCCTTAGCCTACAATAATTTATACATCAAATCAAGCAAAAACTGACAAAAGGCTGTTGAAAAAAAAGGTAAATCCATCTGTGAACAGCTAAGATAAAATCAGTACATTGTCCAACGTGAAGGTATTGTCCAGTAACAGGGGCCACAAGCATACAGCTCAAAAATAATTCTGAGGAGGACTGATTAAAGAAATTAATAGCAAAATTGCTTGCTTTTTAGGAAATACTGAAACATTGGGAGTATTCCTCGTGTAAAGGAATTCCTCGTGTAAAGGAATTCCATTGTAAAAGCATCCTTGTTTCCTTTCTTGATGGTTTTAATCAAACAGTCGCCCGTTTAAACAGCTAGTGACATTTTCAGCCTGATGTGATTATACCTTGTGCCAAGGCCTGAGAAGGAAAGCTGAAAGAGAAAGAGCAGAAAGAACCAGTTTTAGAGATAAGAATTTTCCTTTGTAGCTACACTAAGAAGTATAACAAATGCTACTATGCAGTTTGAAGAGAGTGCTTTTCATCAGTAAATTTCAAAGCACTTGCATAGAAATATAGGGCTGGAAGAAATGTTAGATGATCATTTGGTCTATCCCATGCCACTAAGAAGGGTGAATGCATCGAGGCTGTCTTGGCAAACATTTGTCTAACATTTTCTTTCAAAAAAAAAACACCTGTACAAGCTACAAGAATTTCAGGCTTTCATTATTTGTATAGTGCTAAAATTCTCCTTGATTTCTTTTCTAAATCTTCCTTGATGCAGCATAGGAACCACCCCCTCTTCTTTTTGCCCCAGCACTGGTTACAGAGCCAACAAACAACTGTTTGGTCTTTTTTAACTTAAGAAAATATGTCCCATCTTAATCTCGTATTTTCAAAGGTAACAAGTATTTTTAAAAGCCTCTTTCATATCCTTTCTTTTCCAAACATTCTGACTGTCTTCTTGCCAAAGACAAATTCGATACTCTCAAAATGTACTATTTCGTAAAGTGATTAGATCAGCAGCTCTGTTGCTCATGGCTAAAGAAAGCCAGTGATATAATGCAAGTTGTCTGGAAAAGCAAAGTATTGCAGCACATTACATGTGCTAGAGATGTAGATTGAAAACTATGGTTGTGGGTGCTAACAAAACGAATTAATAACTTGCCTGAGGATCTTTCTGGTTATACAAGTTAGATGGGTCTGCAACTCCTTGCATACTGACTCTTAAAATTATGTATCCCACATTTGTCTCAGGACAATATCCCTTCCTCAACTAATTCTTCTGTGATTACCTTAGCTGAACCATTGCAGTCAAGGAAGATGACTCACCAGGGTGAAAGCTTTCACCCAAAGAGCTACAGCAAAGCTAGAAGCAGAAACTCGAGATAGTTGGAATCCCAACCCTTCAATTCCTTAGCCTGATTACCAAGAAAAAATCACTTAAAAGAGTGATAACTCTTCGTGTTTTTGAATGCACGTGTATTCTGTTGTTTCACACTTTGTCTCTATTTTAACTAATTTTGATCGATTGAGTAACTTTCATAATCCAGGCAGGCAGTGCCAGAGAACTAGAGATCTCTGGCTTCTAAAAAGAGTGCTGTAAATCAAGGAGGTTTTTGAGCTCTTATTCATGAGATGGGCCAGGCAGAAACCAAGGGAGCAGAACAAAGCTAAGAGCACAAAAGAGACACTGTTTGTGGTGTAATATGAAGTTACGATCTTCGGAAAGATGGAAACGACAGGCTTCGGTAGGTAAGGGAGGAGGTGTGCTGAGGCTCCGTGTTTGCAGTGTTATACTGACACTATTGCCAGACTCCCTCATGTCAAACGTGACAGACGGAAAAACGCCCAGGGGCCCCAAGAGGTGCTTAACAATTGTTCCCTGAGACCACTTGCCCTGCCAGAGAGCTCTGCCGTGACTGTAGCTGGTGGGTGAGGAATGCTAAGGTATCACCCCTCAAACTAATGACAGAAGTTCACCAGTGCTTACACACGAGAGAGCACTGGGCATGGCTCACACTGTACAAAGCCTGGCACGGCAGTAAAAGCTCACGCACATACTCATTGATCGTCAGCTCCCTCTACTGTAAATACATTGCCAGGTATTTACCCCATCACCTCTTCTAATGGTCGGGTTTGATAGAAGCACCCCTCCGAAGCGCTGCGACTGAGATCGCTGGAAAAAAAATGCATCCTGCAGAAAGGACAGACAGAACGACGGCACCAATTTCTCTTTTCATTTATTGTGGTTATGAAAATTGGCTTTTCAATCTTCTTGCATGTTGCAAATATCCATCTCTACTTTGTCTCAAAATGAATAAATTTCGTGATCTTAACCTAATATCTTGCAAACGACTGTAGACTATAGTCTACAGAGCAGTCTGCTGCAGTAACTGCAGTCTTGCTTTTATTAGTCACAATATTAATTACTAGTAGAAAATGCAATGATGTGGATCCCAGCCTCTGCTGATCATTATTCTACTTGTAATGCTTGTCTTCCTGAAAAGGTTAAAAATCTGATGAGTCTCAACAGCTGATGGCTTCTGCCCATCCATACTGAGGGCTATTATTGGTCCCAGCAGAAATCAGAGATGTTTACAGCACAGCTCAGTAAGACAGTCCCATTAACTGATAAGATTTACTCAAAAGGAAAGAAATTGTTGTTCAGTCCAAACTAAGTTCAATTAATAGTTTAAGCCCAAAAATACAGGAGGCTGTGTTTTTTTTCAGAGAAAGGGAAATAGTTATTGGTTTAATTGACCTTATTTTTTCAATGTCAGACTAAACAGAAGTGCTCATGAGAAGTGCTCATGGTTTTACTTGGCATGAAATAAAATTAAATGATCAAAGTATCAAAAGTTGGCCAAGAGATCAAGGAAGATGAAGACAGCATACGGGCTCTGAGGCTTGTCCATGAATGGATAGCCAGAGCTTGTTGTGAAATTTTAATGTAATGGAAAGCACAGATGCTAGATCAGAAAGAATCCAGGCACCTGGAGAAGTGATCAATAGCCTATCCATGAAAATGGCCTATTTATTGATTGTAAAAAAGGAGCAGGAAGAAGATATTAAAGTTGTAAGACTGAGATGAAGATCTGAACGCTGAGATTCTAATTTGTTTGACTGTTGAAGAACAGATGCAAGGAAGAAGATGAAAGAGAGAGAATGAGCAAAAACACGATCAAGAAAGGTCAGCTCAGAGGACGAGGAAGCATCAAGGAGATGAGCTTAAAGCACTGAAAGTACCCAGCTAGCAAGTATCTCCAAGTAAGGAACGCTGACAGACGCCCTAGACGGGAGAAAGAAAGA
Source organism: Tricholaema leucomelas (assembly GCA_013400475.1). Lineage (NCBI taxonomy): Eukaryota > Metazoa > Chordata > Aves > Piciformes > Lybiidae > Tricholaema lacrymosa > Tricholaema leucomelas. The sequence continues at coordinate 695,461 of WAAF01013988.1, forward strand.
GAGGCCAAGACATCACCGTGCCCCACAAGAATGGCCTGGGGAGATTTCAAAACCCCGGCAACCTCTTGCAGTATCCTATATGCTGTGGTACAGAGGGTCACATCTCATCCTTAGCTGTGGGCCTTCCACAGTCCCTGAAGGCAGATAATGAGAGAAAAGGGATAAAAAGCAGAAAGAGAGTTTGATCAATTTAATGCTGACTTTGTACCGTTCCTTTGATAGAAACAGAACACTCAAAGCAAGTAAAGCTGCTTTGAAATAGGAATTGACAGGACAAAATATAGTGAGTACACGAGAGGAACTTTATTAGAATTATGTCGCAACTCATTAATCTGCATCACAGTAATAATGTTACTTTAAAGTTAACACCAGTATTTCAAAGCAGAAGGTCTTCTGGATCTCCAACTCACTGTAAACCCTTTACAGCTAATCAGTATCATTGCTTCAAAAGAAATTAAACTGCCTCCACCCAGTAACTCTACTGGCATTTGATCTACAATTGGCTTTAAGTTAAAAATTAATTACCCTTCCAACATATTGATTACATGACTATAAACATAAAAGCAGCAGCCCAGAACAATGTACACTGACCCTCTGTTGAAACAGCGTGTTTGTTTTCAAAAGGCGGCTAATTAACGGCAGCTGGCGGGAAGGGGAGGCCCGCGGTAACAGCCAAGCCAACAGTGCCATCTAGCGCACAGCTCTTCGGAGAGCAGCCCACAACCGCCACAACCGCCACAACCGCCGCAGCCGCCTCAGGGCAGCTTCAACGCTAACAACAGAGGACTGAGAAAATACCGAAACACATCGTAGAATCAACCAGGTTGGAAGAGACCTCCAAGATCATCCAGTCCAACATAACACCCAGCCCTATCCAATCAACTAGACCATGGCACTAAGTGCCTCATCCAGTCTTTTCTTGAACACCTCCAGGGACAGTGACTCCACCACCTCCCTGGGCAGCCCATTCCAAGGGCAAATCACTCTCTCTGCGAAGAACTTCCTCCTAACATCCAGCCTATACTTCCTCCGGAACAACTTGAGACTGTGTCCCCTTGTTCTGTTGCTGGTTGTCTGGGAGAAGAGATCAACCCCCACCTGGCTACAACCTCCCTTCAGGTAGTTGTAGACAGCAATGAGGTCAAACCTGAGCCTCCTCTTCTCCAGGCTAAACAACCACAGTTTCCTTAGCCTCTCCTCAGAGGCCTTGTGTTCCAGGCCTCTCATCGGCTTCATCACCCTTCTCTGGACACATTCCAGCACCTCAACATCTCTCTTGAATTGAGGAGCCCAGAACTGGACACAGTACTCAAGGTGTGGCCTGACCAGCGTTGAGTACAGGGGAAGAATAACCTCCCTTGTCTTACTGGCCACACTGTTCCTGATACAGGCCAGGATGCCATTGGCTATCTTGGCCACTTGGGCACACTGCTGGCTCATCTTCAGCCTACTATCTACCAGTACCCCCAGGTCCCTTTCTTCCTGGTTGCTCTTCAGACACTCTGTCCCCAGCCTGTAGTGCTGCTTGGGGTTGTTGTGGCCAAAGTGCAGAACCCTGCACTTGGCCTTGTTAAATCTCGTCCCATTGGCCTCTGCCCACCCATCCAGCTGGTCAAGGACTCTCTGCAAGGCTCTCCTACCTTCCAACAGATCAACACCTGCTCCTAGCTTGGTATCATGTGCGAACTTACTGATGATGGACTCAATCCCCTCATCCAGATCATCAATAAAGATGTTGAATAGGACTGGGCCCAGCACTGATCCTTGGGGAACACCACTAGTGCCTGGCTGCCAACTGGATGTGGCACCATTCACCACCACTCTCTGGGCCCAGCCCTCCAGCCAGTTCTTGATCCATATCAGAGTGAATCTGTCAAAGCCATGAGCTGCCAGCTTTGCCAGGAGCTTGTTGTGGCAGATGGTGTCAAAGGCTTTGCTGAAGTCCAGGTAGATTACATCCACAGCCTTCCTCGCATTCACCAGGCAGGTAACCTGATCATAAAATATGCATGAAGTCCCAAGTATTACCACTGAGGAGGTCCCTTCCAACCTAACCCATTCTATGACTCTATACTAATTTGTGCATAATTCAGGGGACAAACTATCAAAGTTGCTTTATTTCAAAATCTTAACTCCTCTTCCTACTATTTATGACACAAGATCAAAAATTAAAGAGTCAAACCACTGTTGAGTGTCATGAAATAGCACTGTCTCTGAGGCATTTTTGTCTACACAGCCACAGAAATTCTCAGCCCTTCAGTTACATTGGCTTGCACGGTTTACCTTTACTGAGATTTTATCTTTATAAGACATCCAGTTCCCCAGAGAGTAAAAGAAAAAGGAATTTGGACTCCTTCAGTGAATCTTAACTTCATTAAACAAAACAGCACATTTGCCATTTCCTGTTGAAAAATAAAATTGCCAAACAATGTCTCCTTTAAAATGAAAGTAAATAAATCCAACTAGAACACTACACTTTCCTTTTTACGGAAATTAGTAACTAAAGATATAAACAGGAACCAGTCTCAGCGAGAGGGAAGGAAAGGAATTTTTGTGTTTTCTCATGGAGCTTTTCAAACTCACATGGCTGCTCCATTTCTGTGAGTTAATGCTCTATTCCTGTAGCAAGTTAACGGGCTCTAGAGCAGTGCTCTAGCTCCTTTGCTTTCCTCAGTTTCATGTGCATTCTCCTAGCACCATTGCTTCTTTTACCTGGTCTTCCTTCTCTTCCCATCCTATATAGGTACTGAGAAAAAGGAAATAAATTATGCACAATGAAGAAGACATAGACTGGTTCAGGTTGGAGAAGCCTCAGAGCTGTTGTAAGGCACAAAGTTTTCTGAAGATCCTCTTCAGCCATTATGGAGTGCAGAACCTTTGACTCTCTCTTGCTTCCTAATCTCCAGACTGCCCTCTACCTTTGCTGATCCTAATACTGCTCCATCTCTGTACTATCAATAGCTACTGATGTGGCATTCATGATGTTTGAGTAGGAACTGCAATAAAGGCAGTACTGTATATAGTCCTCTTGGTACAAAGTCCTTTTTGTCTAAGTGTGTGATTTACAGAGCAATGCTGGATTACATCTCCTTTCTCCCTTCCCTTAGCCTTGTAACTTCAGCTGCCCTTTTTGTTATTGCCTTGGCCCTCCTTCCTCTTTCTTGGTCCATCACCTTCTTGCCCTTTTGATCTCCTAACGCTGAAAGGTGATTTGGCTGTCATAACACAGGCACCTAACATACAGACAGCTGGACCACCTAATTACAGACAATAATCTTATTCTAAGAAAGACCATTTAACTAGGTCAGATGCATCTCACCCTTCTAGTGCTCATATCTTTCTGTTGATGTAATGGGAGCTGAGGGTCATCAGCTCAGATGCAGGTGTTTAGAAGTATCAAACATAATCCCCAAATAATCCATTTCAAATACTTTACTAAACCTTTTTACAGGTCTATTATTTGACCCTGGTCTTCCTGTTACATTAATACCCACTCTAACCTCAGTAACTCCCAGGGTACTTTTCCTTCATTCTCCTTTAAAAGCCAAATTCCCTTCAGTACTCCACTTTCACTGAATCCTGTTCATTACGCTCCAACTCTTTCTTTGTCTCTTCCAAATACACATTTCCATTCTCATTTGAGTTTCTCTTTTACCAGTTGCTGAACAGGAAAAAGGCTCAGAGAATCATGCCACACAACACCTAAAGGAATTACTTCAGGATCTTCCTGGTTGCCTTTTTCTGGGGCCCAGGCCATGAGATTCAATTCCTTACTGAACTGTAGAAAATGTCATTTAGGAAATAATTTATTCTTTAAAATTGCTGCTGCTAGTGTTGCCAGTGCTAAATTATTCCAGTAGTCAACTACTCTGACAAATAATACTATATTTATGTATTACTATTATATTTAGCCTGAACTTGTCCTGTTTTAACTTCTGGCTATGAGTCCTGTAATATCCTAATACACCAAAATATCTTTTTAACAAAGTTTTGATCTCCCAATAAGCACTCACAAATGATTATGCTTTTTGCTAATAAACTAACTAGGGTAGGATTGCTCACATTTTTCAGTCCTCGATTATTCTTTGAACTCCTTGCAATTCATAAATGTTCTCCTTGAAAATCTCTAGCATACCTGTCTAAAGCTAATTTATTCATCTGTGAAAAATAGGGTGCAAAATAAACATGCTAATACTCTTCTCTCCAAAGCACTGGCACAGCACATGGCTATGATATAATTTATTAATACAGTATTTATCAACAATGTGATCTGTAGCATAGATTAATGTTTAAGTTACCAGCTTTTACACAGATACTATAAACAACACTGGAGAAAACCTTTTCTTATTACTCTGCTTTTCCTGAAAATTCTGGTGCTGTAACTGAAACCTCTGAAATTGCTCAGCTGTGGCAATCCATCATGCCACTTCAGGAATACTTTTAGAATGCACTTGTACTTTGCCAGTTCCTTACATTGTATCAGAATTAAATAAATTAGTATTGAGAGAAGATACTCCGTAAGGAAAGATGTTTTACAAGCAGCCACTAATCCTCTTTGCTTGGTAGTACTTTTTTTAATTTTGGAAGTCTGACAACTTTATCAAACAATACAGGCCAGAAGACAGAGAGCAGGTGAAGAAAAGAACTTCACCTGAATAAAAAATCTGTATCACAAATAAATAATACCACTCTCAGTTCTTGAAATGTTATGTCTGCTTTAAAGCACCTCAATCTTCTTTAAACCAGTGAAGCAAACTACTGGCCTGTGCTTTAAGATAAAGCTAACAAACAACGTGGGTACTCAATTCCTAAAACATAGGTACATGTCAAAAGAAAGGCAAATGCAAGACTGAATTTGAATTGCACAGGGTAAGATATATAGCTGGCTGTTCTTGGAAGGGATGGGATGGTGAAAGAAGCCAAGCAAACTCCCAAGAATAGAAGGAGAGTAGGATGTCATGGAGCAAGCCTGAGAAAGATCTGAATGCAGTCCTAGGAGGAACTTACACTTCTAAAGTGAACATGGTAATAAAGGCCACACCTTGAGTACTGCGTCCAGTTCTGGGGCCCTCAATTCAAGAGAGATGTTGAGATACTGGAATGTGTCCACAGGAGGGCGACAAAGCTGCTGAGGGGCCTGGAGCATAAGCGCTGTGAGGAGAGGCTGAGGGAGCTGGGGTTGTTTAGCTTGGAGAAGAGGAGGCTCGGGGGTGACCTCATTGCTGTCTACAACTACCTGAAGGGAGGTTATAGCCAGGTGAGGGTCGGTCCCTTCTCCCAGGCAACCAGCAACAGAATGAGGGGACACAGTCTGAAGTTGTGCCAAGGGAGGTATAGGCTTGATATTAGGAGAAAGTTCTTCACAGAGAGAGTGATTTGCCGTTGGAATGGGCTGCCCAGGGAGGTGGTGGAGTCACCATTCAAGAAAAGACTGGCTGAGGCACTTAGTGTCATGGTGTAGTTGATTGACTAGGTTTGGGTGATAGGTTGGACTGGATGATCTTGGAGGTCTCTTCCAACCTGGTTGATTCTATGACTGATTCTATGAAAGGTCGGGCTAGATATCTTTCACAGTCCCTTACAGCCTGCCCTGTTCTACAACTCTAAATGAAACATCCACAGTAGGTGCAGGACCAGTGAGTCATTCTCTTTAATGTCTTTTATTGGCCTTAAACATTATGTGTTATCTGAGAAGAAAACTCGATCTCTGGTTTGCTCTACAGTCACACTTTATTACAGTATACTTCCTGTCACAGCTTTCCTTCCAACAATACTGTAAGGATTCAATATTCAATTTCTCTAGAACAAACCTATTTTCAGGTTCGTTTTCAGGCAGGTTTAGAGATTTGCAAACACCATCTCTCCCAAAACACAGGCACAAGTAGACAAGCATTTCCCAAGGCCCTAAAATTGGATATGTATTTGGGAATCTCAGTAACTGAAGTGTGCCACGAGCCCTAGGGAATATGTGGGAAAGTGAGGATTTATACCAGAAAGTATCAGGATGTAGGGAGACGTTTCTCACAGAAGTGTCACAGACACAGACCACCACACCTTTCTGGGATCTCCTGTCTGATTGCTAGGAGCACCATCTGAGTGGGTTTCAGAGCCTGATAAGAGTACACCTTTGTCCTAGGCGACAGAATAGTACATCCTCCTGACTAAACAAGAGGCACCAAATTTAGCTCTCATCAGTTTACCCTCTGAACAAATGCAATAGGTCAAATGTCAATGATCTGTATTGTTTATGTCAGTCTCTGGGGCCCGTGTAGAATGATAGAAGTGTGCTGTGCTAACCCCTGTGTTTCATTGCCTCCTCACCAGCTCTCTGTATGGCCTTAGGACAGTAACTGCACTTCCCTCAAGCCATTTTGGCAATCCTGAAGGAAGACTATCCTTTGTTTTGGAATGCTGTCTTTCTTCCCAATGCTTCCCAATGTCTGCCCGTTCAGAATCAGCACAGAAATGACAGAAACAGTACAGCAAAACAACAAGGTACTTCAGTGGTGTACCTGCCTTTTTAGTATTTGTTTGGTTTTCTCTCATTGCATCAGCAAACCACGCACTGCTCATCAGACAGATCTCGTAGTCCATGCTGAGCTTCATGTAGCAGGACCAGACATCTACCAAGATATGAGCTAGCTAGTCAGCAATAGGATGTGTTACTGTTCTGCATGTGATTGTAGTGCAAATTAACCTCTGATCAATGTGTAGAGACACTGGCACATGAAAAAGATCACTAATGTGGCTGAATTTTACAGCATGAAATTCACTGTCTGGAAAATGGCTCTACTCATTTTCAAAGAGCCAGTTAAAAATATATGACTTCAGATAAGATGCATATAAATGTCAAACTATCTCAGGTATCACTGCTGTTTCCCAAATCACTTCTTAATCTTGACATCCTTCAGCCTCACATTCTGAAATTTGTTCTGTATCTTCAGGATTATTTTAAGTAGTCCTTTAAATTCCTCCCCCTCCCCAAAACGCTCCTGAAAAGACATACAAGTACTCCAAAATGCTGTGTCACAAGGTAAGAATGGTATTTATTTCTGTGTGATTATTCATTTCCCATTAAGTTCTAAGGTCACATAGTAAAGCACCTGCCAGGGGACTATGTAGAGAGTTCTCATTATTATCTATGATGACTACACAGTCCTCTTCTGAATCACTCACTTCATCCCAGCTTCCTCACTGTTACAGAATTTCCTCAGAATGTTAATGAAGTATAATCATTGAATTTAACCTCACCTTTGTAAAAACAATTCCTTGCATACAACTTCTATCACATTTTACTTGTAGAAAAACATTAACTTTCACAGCTTTGATAATCAAGGAAAAACCTGGTGTGAACATGGTACATCCAACAGGTAGATAAATATTAACTTATGAGAAAACCATTTGGGTTTCTACCTTTTTGAACTATCCTCTTAATACATACTAAAGAAAGAAACTGCACCACTGCTGGCTGAAAGCAAGGAAGCACTTCCAAGAAATACCAACACTAGTGCTTTGCTCCTTCAGCACTCCCTGAGCATCTGCCCCTGGGTCACCGTTGGAAGATGTTATAGAATTGCACTGGTCTCAAACCCACAAGGTTTGAGCTACACAATTTTTTTTTCTTTCCTCTGTTAACAGCTTTTCTCAAAAATTCTATTATGTCTTTTTCCAAGCAATCGTTGCAAGCCATCATCTCAAATGCCCCTGTGTGTGCCTGCAGTGTCACACCACTGGAAGACACTCTCCACATTTTCTTATTCCTGTGCTAAAAAACTTGCAGTGTATTTATTTTCCTGTTTCCTCCCGTTGACCATCGTCCTTTTCCACATCTGACCTTCTACAGTACAAATACTTCAGTACAATTTATTTCTCTAGTTTCTTGTTGGCATCAAATCAAGCTTTCCAGAATCTCTTTTATCACGCTGCAGATTCTGCAGGCACCCCCGCCAGCATCCACGCCTACTAAAATGCTCAGCCCCGCCCTGAGCAGACTGCCAAAGTAACGTCCGGAACCTGGCAAATTTTAGTTCGGTCTGACCACATTTCCATCGGTCTTATTTAAATGATTCAGCTTGTTATTAAAACAGGGATGGGAACCCCTGATGTTCATCTCCAAGATGCCCTGTGGGGCGCAGCAGATCCTGCAGCCTTACGCTCCGGCTCTCTCTGCCGCGAAGCCTTGCTACCGGCCGGGTACCCGCTTCTTCCGAGAAAGCGCAGCGAGCGCCACCCCACGAGCACTGAAACAGACGGCACACCCACGGCCTGCCCGCACGCCGCTCCCCTCCACCCCCCTGCTATCCGCCCCTACGCCGGAGCCCCATGCCGGGCATGCGCAGAGCTGTAGCCTCCCCCGCGACTCTCGCGACTGGCGCGGGGGCCCCGCCCTTCCTGCCTGGGAGGGAGGAGACGGAGGCGGCGGCCGCAGCCAGACGGGAAGATGGCGGACCTGGAAGAGCAGTTGTCTGACGAGGAGAAGGTAGGGGTGGGTGAGGATGTTGCTCCAAGCCGGGCCGCAATTTTGTCCTCCGGCCTTTTGAACCGGGAGATCGTGGGGCGAGCTCGACGCTTCCCTTGTGGTTCGTATTTCTGTCGTCGCCCCGCGGCCTGGCCTGTCAGTCACGGGGCGGGAGGAGGGTTGGCTGGGAGGCCAGCAGTGAGGCTGGCCAGGCCGCCGGGCCGGTCGCGGCGTATGTCCCCTTGCGCCTTGTACGGTGCGGGTCCAGCGCGGGGCGGGGTTCAGTGTCCGGTGGAGGCGGTGGCTGTTCTGCCGGCTCCCTGCCGCCTCCCAGGCGGCAGACACAGCCACGGCGTGCCGCCGCCACACCCGCTCTGTGGCAGGGAGAACAGTGAACGGAGGACGGTAGGCAGAGGTAGAAAAGACACGGAGGGACTCATCCCTTCCCTTCCCCCACCTCCACTTCCCGTTTGCACGGCGTCTTGCCTGTGCTAACCGTCTGGCTGTGGAGCACCGGCTCTGCCCTCTCCACAGTGTTTCATGGCCCCGGCTCCGGAGGAGGGCCGGCCTTGGCCATCGCCTCTCCTTTCACACCTGTGGGCTCCAGGGGGGAACGGGATAGGGGAGATTTAAGAGTGGAGGTGAATGAGGGGATGAGGAACATTTTTTCAGTTCCTGTTAGGAGGCAGCAATTGGGGAAGTGTAAGGTCAAGGAGCAGAGAAGCTCTGTTAAGGAAATGCAAGTGTAATCTCGTTTTGGGGTAGTTGAAAAACTTCTTAGATTTAAGACAGTTTTTTCCATAAAAATCTCACAAGGAGCGGGATGTCTTGTAAGACCTCAGTTACCAGTACACCTTGTCTTACTTTTATGGACCCAGCTTCATGGCAGCTGGCTGTTTTAGAGCTAGGGTGTGGTGGTTTGTGTACATGGTGCTGGTGCACAGCTAATGCCTCTCATGCATGGTATCATCCATTTTTTACTTAAAAAACGTTATAAGTCTGTGGAAGCAGATTACTTAAATGTGGAAGACCTCAAAATTATTTCAGACTTCTTTGAAACTAAAAAATATCTGAAATGCCAAAGTAGTGCCAGTAAGGCAGGTTTTCTGCACGTTTGAGGTTAACAGGACCATATTGCAGAATTAGAGATGCACTGACATGCCAAGAGGTGCATAGCACCAAGATCTCACTTTTTTTTTCCCAAAAAGGCCTTAAGACTGTGTCCTGTTCTGCTTAATTCACATTGAAATGCCTCTTGTCTGCTGGTACAAGTAGTAATGCATCCAAGAAGATTAAGTGATAATCTGTGATTCTTTTAGCCCCTTACAGCAAATAGAAGTAGTTCTAATCCAGCACGTTGTTCCTAGAGTGTGTGTGTGTTACCAGGTTATCTTGGCATCACTGAACGCTTAAGTTTGGAATGGACCTCTGGAGGTTGTTCAGTCCAACTCCTCCGTTCAGGCAGTGTCATCTAAAGCAGGCTGCCCAAGACTGTGCGGATACTTATTCTTGGAGAATTCCAAAAACTACTTCATAACGTCTGAAGGCAATCTGTGCCAGTGCTTGGTCACCCTTACAGTAAAAAAACCCAAACATTTCCTTATGCTCGTACAGCGCTTCCTGTATCTCATTCTGTGCCTGTTGCCTCTTGTCCTGTCCAATAGTAACAGATTTTTTTTTCTCCCGAAATGGATGCAGACTGTCTAGAGAGACTCTTCTTGCCTTAGTGTAAATGAATAGAATCTGCACTCTTCCATTGTAAATTTAAATGGGTTCCTTTATCTTTTCAGTCTCATATAAAATTGATTGTCCTGTATGTATGGAATTTTCCAAGCCTGGCAGTATATATTATTGCCTAGTAAAGCAAAGAAGGATAACACTGCACATTCTTGTAAAAGCAGGCAAATCTCCAGACAGTGCTTGTGGTGCATTAAGATTTAACTTTACTACATGTAAGTTGTGCTGTCAGTTAATGATAAAAATGTTGTCTCGAGCATTCCGTTTTACTGAGCTAAAAAAGAAAAAGTCGGGTGGATAGCATTTGAAAAGCATACCCTTCTCACCCATCTAGTTGAGACTAAGAATAAATGTAGTAGTAGAGGCAGACAGACAAACATTTGTTTTCTCAGAGAATGAATTGCATGACTCTTCTATATACTTTTTCTCCTGTGATATAGAACTAAGTATTGAATGCTGATGCAGATGATCTTAGTGGTATAGTTTTGCAGATAATTTCAGTAGAGATGTAATAAGAACACTGGTCAAAACTGGTGCAATTCAAGAAAGGGGACAAAATAATGTTAATTTTTTGTACCAGACTCCTAATAATGCTGTAAAAATGTAAGTAAATAGGACATCAATTGATGTAGTGATTCAATAAGTTCAGAAAGATCTTTGATTCCTGTCTTATCTTCATGTATAGTCAATAGATTTAACAGTTGCAAAGGCAATAAATAATCGTAATTGTGTTGGTATCTGGCGGTCATTTTAAGATGGCTGTATTTAGCTCTTATGTAATTCATGTTTAAAATTCACAGTGTTTGGCAAAGTTGACAGTACAGAAAAGGCATGAATTGGAATAGAAGCAAAGCATAGAGTTGAGGTAAAGAAGCTCTAAAACCAGGGAAGGAGCAGAGCCAGATGACAAAGGACATCATTTCAGTATGCAAGATTGCTTAATTGGTTTTGAACCTAGCCTTCACATTTTAACATGAGATTTTTGAAGACACGCTCATCTTTCAGTGATGATAGTGCATGTGAGGACAAATATGTTTGCTTCAGTCTACAAATAAAAATGAGAAGTGAGAGGTGGAAATCTTGAAACCCCAGTCTCGTGAGTGATAACAATGGGAGCTCACTACTTCTGTGCCCTTCCTATGGGAAACACATCATCACTTAAGTTTTAAATGCAAAAGCTGTTTGACCAGCATATTTGATACAGTTTTGTTAAACTCCAGTAAACCACTTTTTTAATTTCTGTGGAAATTGTTTTCCTTCCTGTGGCTGTGTCAAACTAGTAAACATTTTAAAGTGTCGATGCTATAATTATAAAATTAGTGTTCAGTCCATTTTTGATGACTCAAATGTGTTTATTGTAGACATTTAGGGTTTCTTAAACATGAAACATTTTTCCTACAAAGCGCAGAAGTTAAATAGCTGTATTGGAAAGGGGAAAATCATAGAATTGTAGAAAGTTTTTTAAATGCAAAGTTGGCTCTTGCTGTTCTTAAAATGCCAAGCATATAAATATGGGAATTGTCAAACATGGTTTTACAAAAAGGAACCACGCCTCTTTCAGTAAGGTATCTCAGTAGTTCCACTTGTTAAGGAAGGTGGGGTTTAACAGTAGGTCAGCTTTCTGTAGTCAGAGCAAAACTTTTCTTCTGATGAGGAAGTAGTCTCATTTGTGAAAATGAGGCAGTATTGCTTCCAGGTATTTCCTTGTGCATTGGGTATACTCATAACTTAAATTTGCTGTCAAAACTTACACATTTAAGTAATAAGAGTGTCTCTCTTACACCAGAAAAAGTCTGCAGTGTACCTTCATCAGACTGTTTAGGGAAAATTTGTTTCTTCAGTCAGTGCTGTGAGATGAAAAGCTTATGCCAGCAGTGTGCGTTCTTTCATGTTTGTAACTGTCTTTAAACTGAGTTCAGTGGCAGCAGATTGCACTTGCACATACAAGCCCACCAATGTGGGAGGTTCAGGTTTAAGTGTTTCCTTAAAGCAAATATAAACCTTTTCCCTGAAACTTCTTTGGAAGCCTTAGCGGAAGTTTTTATGAAAACTTTTTAAAAGTCTATCCTCTAAATTATTCATTTTGGAAGGATCTCAAATTCTGACTTAGAATTACCTAGAATGAGAACTGGAGACAATGGATGAGTAGAAGCAGGGTTTGAATAGCCTTTTCTGGGTATAATTGCATTGTAATCTATGCAGTAAATTTAAGATAAAATTTTGAAAAGATCCTTAATGTTAGACCGTGTCCTTAATATTAGATCAGTGTATGCTTTTGTTTTGTATTTTAAAGTGCAGCTTTGATAAGGTGCCTAGCAAGAGGACCTTGTGATCTCCCTGTATTTTGTTTATACTTAAATTCTGAATGAAACTGTAAGTGCTGTAGCAGGTTCCAGGAAAAGATTGAAAAACCTTTAATACTTAAATATGAAATAACTTGGTTGCTGTTCAGGAATACTTTGTGATTAATTTACTGCATTATCAAATCTGTGAAAGTTAATATTTTTCTACAAGTAAAATGTGATAGAAGTTGTATGCAAGGAATTGTTTTTACAAAGGTGAGGTTAAACTCAATGATTATACTTTGTATATAATATGTATATATTATTATATATAATAATGTATATAATCAGTAACATTCTGAGGAAATTCTGTAACAGTGAGGAAGCTGGGAGGGTTTCTCAGACTGATGGGCAGTTCTGAATATAGCACTCCTTCCAAGATTTAAGATTTTTATGTACACCCTGAGATACAGTGTGTGGTCTTGAATTAGGAATGAACGTTTTGGGTTTTTTTTGTTTGTGTGTGGTTTTTGTTTTTTTTTAATGCGTTAATACCCTCAAGATTAAAAGACAGAACAGAAATATGACTCTCTTTGGGAAATTACAAAAGTGTTCAACACTGGAAAAATTATCATATGCTGTATGTACAACTGCAAATAATAACTTCATGTAGTTGTAGAGTTGTACAGGCTGGGAGAAACTTTCTGTGGTATCTTGAATGCTGTTTAGTCAAAGTGAGCCAGCTTAGATCAGGTTGATTTAGGACTTACTTGCACTTTGCATTTAGGGTGTGTCCAAGGATGGAGACTGCACTCTCTGGGTGATGTATTGCAATGACAGACTACATCTGTGGTCAGAAACTTTTCTAATATTTAATTGTTGCACCTTGTGTCCAGTTTTACTTGTCTTCTCTCTGTACACTTCTGCATAAAGTTACTCTGCAATGCAAAATTGCATTTTTGACAAGTTAAAAATAAGTACCTGAAGCTCGATGACAAATAGAAATGAAATCTGGTACTCTAAATATAAGATCAGTGATTTATAGAACTGTAGTTCATATATTCTTCTGTTATTCGTAGTTTGAATAAGTTAGGTACTTTTTGTTAGTTATTACTTTAACCATGTCATAGAGTATTTCTAATGCAGTGGCACCTCAGAACCATCAGAAACCCTGTTCATGCTGTTTATGTGCTCACAGAACTTTTGCATAAGCTTGCTAGTCAGAAAACCACATAGTTTAAGTAGGTAAGAGAAGAGAAGGAAGTTGAACCAAGAAATAGAGAGGAGTAATAGAACGAATTATTGTCAGATCAGTAATGAAACCAGAAACAATAACTTGTGATCTAACAGGTAAGGTTCTGTTGCCCACCAACACAGTAATCAATCTACAGTTCTGCTATAGCATATCATCTTTGGAAGATTTCAGTTTTGGCAGACAAGGAAAAGTAGGATAAGGATTTTAACCATATTATTTAACAAATCAGTGTATTTTTCTTGGGTAGTACCATATAGTACTTGCTTCCAGGGATGTAAAGGAGCTTAACTACTCATGCTGCATGAAAGCAGAATTTTCAGCATACTGAAATTAATTTTCTATCCTTGAGTAAAATGCTTCTGAAATGTAAAATATTTTCAGTAATTACTTAACAGAAGACATTAAGTCTTTGGAACTAGTAGGTAACTTTGAGAGAGAATGTTAATACACCAAAACTGGGAGGAGGTGGTGTACAGCTAAAATGGCACCTTATTTTGTGACTTTTAGTAAAAGCAAGCTCTGATATTATTCTTTTTCTCTCGTCACTGCTTTGAATCTAGGCTTGATGTCCTTGGACTATCTAATTATAGGTAATGATCTTGGAGTAGTAGAAAGGATTGCTTTAAGCATTTAGGATTTGTGTTAGAAGACTGGCAAATATGAACTAAGTGCTTTCTAGTTTATGGTAGATACCATTCAGTGAAAACTGCTGAGAAAGAGGGGTCTCGTTTTGATAACTGAAGCGCATGTATGTTGGGCTAATGGATCATCTTCATACTGTATGTGGGAGGTGATGCTGTCTGGTTTCTTTGTGAAGTCCTTTTTAGCCATTTCTTAGTCCTTTTACTTCTGAAACAAAAATCCATGATTTTGCTTTTTGCTGAATGTAAAAATGCACTACTTCAGTTTCCAGTTAATGACTTTTGCAAGGGTACTGTGGGGTTTTTTTATGTTTATTATCTGTTGTCTGTGTGATGCATATGCAGTTGCTCAGCTTCTAGAGGTTTTATAGATAAGATTTACTCAAATTTATATCAGAACAATGACTGCGTTAGAGCTTTGTCAAATTATGTGAGATTTCTATTTAGGGAAGGAAGTGCTAACCTGTAGCATGCTTCCTAAAACAGTATTTTATTTCTTGGGTTGATTACATATGCTGGGGTTTAACCCTACAATGAAATAGGAAGCACCAGAGAATGATACGGTTTGGGATACTGGTATTTTAAAGTATCCAATGTATAGTCTCTTGAGACTGGAACTTAATGCTAATTTATTCGACACACCTCCTATTTATCTTTCTTTTTTGTGTATTTCTCCACTTCTGCCTGGCCTGGCCCGGCCCTGTTTGTGGTTTGGTTTCTTTTTTTCTCAGAAAGTTCTTTGGAGACTAATGAATACAACTCTTGTCCAAGTTGTGAGACATGAGATGTTCTTAATTTTTTTTTCCTGATTTCTTGAAAGCATTCATGTGTGTACTCTGAAAAAGGACTCCTACATTAAAGATAAAAACTTGCAGTAAAGACTCTGAAACAAAAACGTTTTGGTTGACAAATCTGGGACTTGTAGCACTGTCAGTAATTCTAGAATCAGTTTTGCATGCTTGTGATTTTTCTCAGCCTGTTTTCCAGCCAACTGCTGAGGGTTTCAGAGAAACACAGATGTGAGGAAAAATGATAAAGTGTGTTCTACTGTCTGTGTTATAATTATAAGCAAATATTTTCAATTCAGAGCTTTTAGTAATTGATGGTGATAGCTAAAGCTCAAGTTTTGGGTTGATCTTGATCCTTTAACATCTGTGAACAAAACTTTTTTCACTAACTTGAGATGAGTACAATTCTTGTAATATGTCTCTTAATTAAAATATGGCAAGTGTGTGACATAAAAACATGTCCAGTTAGATGTAGTCAGGAGCAGTAAAAGTGAAAAATGAGATGGGGAAGTTTATCTTCTCTATTTTTTTCTAGTTAGGCCTGTATATTGCCCAAGAAACACGTGCTGCTTCATATTCCTCTTTGCTACCTGTACTTGATATAATAACTTTCAAAAGACTGGCATTTGTTTTTCAGAGTTTTTGTCTTAATATGTGATATATAAAGTGATTTCATATGGAGACTTCTATAATTTATAATATACGCTGCTGAGGGGCATTACAGTAGCATCTTTCAAAATGGTTGTTTTTGTGAAGATAAATTTCATTATCCAAGTTAATTCTTCATATAGAAGGAATGGAGTTAGAATACCTCATGCTGTGTAAATTTTACTTTTTGCACCACTATTAAGTGCTAGTACTGTTACAAACTCTTACGTACTTGTATATTAAAAATAATTCAGGAAGACACATGTTCCACAAATGCAACACAGTGTCAGGCATTGTTATGAAGGAAATATCTGTTCAGTCAAAGCCATAGGCGTGGAATGTGGCCCTCCTTTCCTGTGCCACAGAACCACATTTTTGCAGTGTTTTCTTCCTCAACTCTTCCAGAAGCAGAAGTGAATTGAGTACTACACGTTTTTCAGTTGAGTTTGATAGGAAAGCAGTTGCAACACTACTTTTTATATTCTTCTTTTATTTTTTCCAGAGTTACTGCCTTTGCTTCATATTTATGTGAAATGCTGCATTATTTTGGGATGCATTTTTGCTGTTTGAAATTCTGCTCATAGGTATGGGAGAGGTTTCATGAGATGCTGAGAAGCCAGTTTGCTGCTGATGTGATAATCCCTTTCTCATGTATATGTTCTCAGTGCTTGTCATACCATTTGATGGGTTATTCACCTCACTGAACTGTTAGCAGCAAGAAGCAATAATTATTCAAAGCTCTCTTGATAAGTGATTTCGTAGCTATGTTCTTGCCACCTTCTAAAGCTGTTACCTAGATCAGTTTCTTTCTCTCAGTGAGCATTGGTGATACAAAGGAGCTTGTAAAAGCGGATCACAGGGTTATTTGGGAGAAGGCAGGGAGATCAGTTCTTTTGGTGGTAGCAGCAATACAGTATTAGGTCAGTTTGTACTGCTAAGGATATACGTCTAACTCCTGTTTTATTTTAAAAGATACGTTGCGGTTGCTGGTGTAAAATCCTGAAAGTATCTAACCTAAGAATTAGTAATTGGAGCCAGTAATACCAAGTATCTGTTGTCCAAAGGAGAAGATAGTTACATTTTTTTAAACAATGAAGGTTTGCAAACTCATAAACTATATTGGTGTTTGACACATTGTCAGGCATTGCATCTTGTAAATGATCGAACATTAGAGTGTATTCCTTGATGTCTGACATGTATCAATTTAAAATCAGTTTTGAGTGGTAGATGTCAGTTTTGTTGTTCATTAGAAAGTAAAGCTGCATATTGAAAAAGAGCAACTTGGCTGCTCTCAAACCATGAGTTCGAATCAAACTCAGAACTCAGTAAAACTAGACAAGTCTTTTATCCAATATCACTCCAGGTAGTATGAGCAAGATACTAGAATGACTTTAATGTTATTGTGAGTGTGAATTAGAGTCTTGAGAGAATTGGAGTTTATCTTGTTTGAATCAGTTTAACTGATAGTATTTCAGCAACTACAGGCTAATTGTGAGAACCCCTGTAGCTACCTGTAAGTAGAGCTCAGTGGGTCAAGACAAAGCCATTCGTTTCGCTGCCTGAAGAAAGGTTTCCTGAGCCAACAAGAACTATGACAGAAGGAATTACTCTAGAAACAGGACTCTCTAGGCTATGTGTTCTTAGAGCAGAACCAAAGGGCTCCCTTCTCCCAAATGCAGTGTCTACTTTTTTGCCAAACATAGGTTCCTCTGAGTAGGGGTTTTGATTTGTTTCAGCAGGAAATAAAAGTGTTCTCAGGAATCCAGAGTATAAATGCATCATATACAGTGCCTTGCTCCTGATATAACACTTTTTGTAATCACTGGTAAAAGTAACCAGTAGAAGATCTGCTTCTTTTGTGTGTGTGTGTGTTTGTTTGTTTTGGGGGGTTGGTGTGGGTTTGGGTTTTTTGTGGTTTGGTGTTTTGTTGGGCTTTTTTTTTTGGTTGGTTGTTTTTTCCCCCTGTAATTAGCGGCAAAATCTTTTTTGAGTGCAGATGTATTGTGGATGTCTTCTGTTACTCCTCCATATTTTCACATAGATTTTATGTTAAAAATATTTTTAATAGTCACATCACTGTTTAATTTTTAGAGTTGACTTATTTTTTTAGGAATGTAGAGGAAGGATAGGTCTCTCTGCATCAAGGAGTTCACAGCTGAACTTGAAATAAGTCATGTGTAAGAAAGAATAAGGGCAAAGTATGTGGTTTCACAGTGTCTTTCTTATCAGCTTGTTTTGTGCAGCATGGTTGTTGACTGAAAGAGTGGACTGTCAGGGTTCCTGGCAAGTGCAGCTATATTTCAGTAGAACTGAAAAGGAGAAAGAGGAGAGAGGGAGAAAAGCTAGCTTGTGTTCATGTCCATATTATTGTTAGGGATTCCCTAGCTGATTATCAGAAATGAGCATATCTTAGCGGAGCAGACAGTGGTTTGGTGTTGTAGGAGTCCCTGCACTTTGCAAACACACATTCGTGACCATATATAGGCATGTGCAGCACAGAAGGTTGGACTTTTTAAGTTACAATGTGCCAGGAACAGGAAGAGTGGTTTGGGGGTGCATTTGACATCTCTGCATATAACTTCTAAGATGTCGTAGACTGGAAAAGGTAGAGTTATAGGATTTCTAAGTGTATCTGGTGGATGTTACCCCTTGAGAGAAATTCCAACCCCATGCATTCTGTAATTCTGTGAAATAAAAGCAGAAATATGAAGACAAGGCAGATTTAACATAACTGACATTCTTTACACTGCTACCTCTGTGCTTATGTAATCTGAAAAGTGCAGATACTGTAGTAACCTAGTGTTGTCAATTGTTGATAGACCACTTGGTGGGTGTGATCTTTAGTAGAATCTTCTTTCTCTTCTTTCACTAAGTTTCTCTATCTGAATTTTTACTTTAATTGAAATAGTCTACAAAATTTAAAAGCTTATAACTGGTATGATGGGTAGCATTTGGCCTCACTTGAATTGAGAAAGTATATTTCACTCTCTTACATACTGATACCAGACTATCTTTTAAGCAAGAGTATGACTTGTGTATATGTGAAAATCAGATAAAGAGAACGCCTGCAATGGGGGATCAATGCTTAAACCTGCATGAAGTCTCATTTTGTAAAAATGTGGTTTGCTTCAATAAATACGCAATTCTTTACATAGGTTTGAGGTAGAAGCTGTTTGCAAGACCTGATTTTTGTGAACTGTTGATGATCAGATGTTCCATGTTAGTGAACTCTGAAGTTTATAGTTTCTTGCAAGCTGCTTTGCAGATATTTAACTGGAAGCAGTGTCTGTAAGGCATATTTTGGAAGCTACAGCAATAAAACACTGTCTTAAACTTTAGATGGTGTTTTAGGAGCAACTAGAGCAGGAAGTGCAGAAACTCTCAGTCTTGGCTTTGCATTTTCTAAAGGAATACCTAACCGTAACCTCGGGTTTTTGTGGCTTGCTGATACATAAAGTTCTTGTACTACATATAAAGTAGTTTAGACTTTTAAAATATTATGTTGTTTGTATTTTGACTTGTTCCGTTCTAATCAACTTTTAAAAGTTTCAATCAGCATTGGTTTCACCTAGTGCATGTGATGGATGTGTTTCCTTAAACAGTGTTCATCAAAAATAAAACACTATTTCAATTGAACTATGCTGTGTTTAGTTTTTTGTTTGTTACTTCATACTACAAATGTATCTCTTGCTATATGTGCTTTTTATTAAAAAAAAAAAAGCCATAAACACCGGTTTTATATGGACTATCCCTTAGTTTAAATTATGCTTCTTCACATGATAGCTGAGTCAGTGGCTTTTTACTTACAAAGGGGGATATCTTCAGCTCTTATTTATCCTTCAATATTATTCTGGCTTTGGGAAGCATCAGCCTCGTTTAGAGAATTTATTTGTGGAAAAACTCACAGGCAGTAAAGAAACTGTAAGTGCTTTTTACTAAGTGAGACTACTGGATTTAATTCTTTAATACGAGGTTCTTGTATGTATGAGTTGGAGAAATGTGTTTTCAGATATTCATCTCTACAGATAATTTGGTTTAACTATTGAAGAAAAGTGGATTGTTTTACATGGGCTTCACAAAGGCAGGTTAGCAAAACAATGTGTTAGCTGACAGATTCAGCTTCTGAAGACACATTTGTTTTGTCGCTTCTCTAAGAATTTACTTATACTTCTTGATGAGATGTTCATTGTGAATTTGCATGATTGTAACTTTTTACAGGAAAGATAAACACATTGATGAATTATGACACTGGAAAAGATCTCACAGTGGAACTGAATTTACTAGTGAAATACTAATTAAAATTAATGTTTAGGATAGTCTGTCTTGAGGAAGCATCTGTTACTATCGAATACTTATTAACATTACTGATATTGTAGCTAATCTGACTGCTAAGAATAATTCTTTTTGATAGCAAAAATTGATGCAAACCCAGTATTTAATTAACCAAACAGCTGAAAATTAGGTAATGTTCCAGTTTTCTTGCAATTAATTTCTCATCTTTGAGATACTACCAGTTTAAAGCATGTGGTCATTTAGAGTGCAGTTTGGGCACCCAAATTTTGCTTCATTTTGCTCATTTAGTTGCTGCCTAGCCCAAAACTGGTGGACTTTTTATTTCAGAACTCTAAATGTTTGTACATCGTGTTTCTTTGGTTCCACAGCTAACCCAGCCTTGGCAAGGGTAAGCAGTCCTTGTATATCCTGAAGTCAAGGAACAAGAAGTATTGTATGTCCCTTTGTTGAACTTTGAACCAGTCAGCCTGATAGTCATGGTGAAAGCACAACTAAATACCTGGTCTTGTGTGTGAGGCCTAAATACCAATCTGACCCCAGACTCTGTTAATTGGTCATTTGATAAAATGTCCTGGTGATAGAGCTTTGGTGCCTATCTTGCCCTTCTCCTTCATGTGTGTGTTAATATTACTGCAGATTTGTTATTTAATATCCTTTAGATTTCTTTGAGCATTGGGCAGTGTGCACTTTATATAGAGTGCCTTCACTTCAGCAGAAGTATTAAATATGTCCGTACTCAGGAAAAGTGTGCAGGTTGATGATTGGAGCCATCTAGATAATAGAGATGAGCTTACGTCCTTTTGGGTCAAGAAAGACAGTCCAAGTCACACTTTCTTACCTGGGCAAGTCCTTTAAAGAACTGCCATAGAAGAAGATGCTCTTGCCTCTCTATGTCTCTTGAGAAGAGTAAACCCTCAGGACATCTCAGGATAATGCAAATTTATGTTTATGTGGAAAGAGGAGTTCTGGTGTAGCTATTTGAACCAGCAGATAAAGACTGTAACCCAAAATGTAGCATTCAGTTTAGGGACTTGGGAACTGACAGCTTGTCGATTTCCAGCACTAAGCAGTGGTGTGCTGTTACCGAGTCGCAAGGGCTGCTTATTTAGGAGAATTCATTGATGCTTGTACACTGCCAGTGAGGCAGCTAAGCAATCTCTCAGGGCACTCTTAAGCTTGAACTACCTCTCCCTGAGACCACTATGTGAAACTTGGTTCACACTGAAGGAAAAAAAAAACAAGCCAACAACATTGCCCCAGAGAACTACACACAAAACACCACCACACACCAAAAAAAACCCCACCGAACAAATGGCAAATTCCAAGCAAACCAAAACTCAAACATTTTTATGTTCTTTTCATAAGCATAGCTTACTGCAGCTGTGTAGCAGATCAGTTCAGGGAACAGTTCAGGGAAAAAAAGGAAAAATAACCTTTTTATTTTGCTCTCTGTGCAGTTGTCCAAGTGTTTGTGTAAGCAGGAGGGAGAAAGCCCAGGCAGGCCCACATGCTTTTAGTGGAAGTACTGACTTATGATGTGTTTCATCTGCAAGAAGTCGTGGCTGAAGCAAATTGCTTGAGTACTTGCATTAAAATATGTCATTTTCTACCTGCTGATACCATGCTACTAAGAGGCCTTACAGAGGTAGATGCAGTGAAATTACTTGCTTTAGTTTCTATGCAAGTGTTTTTTAAACTTTATGTATTCTATTGGTTTTACACTAGAGAAGAATAGATTTAGGTTGGCTGTTAGGAGGAAGTTCTTTGTCATAAGGGTAGTGGAACACTGGAACGGTTTGCCGAGGCAGGTAGTTGGGGCCCCATCCTTTGAGATGAATCTTCAAGGTCAGGCTTAACAGGGCTCTGGGCAACCTGATCTAATGGAGGATGTCCCTGCTCACTGCAGGGGCATTGGACTAGATGACCTTTGGAAGTCCCTTCTAACCAGGCCATTCTGTAATTCTATGATTACTATCTAGCTGTGGATCTTTTGTAAATATTAACATTATTGGATGTGTAGTAAAATTCAAGGAGAGACTTTGAAGGTCAAGTGTATCTTCATTACAATTTTTGTCTCTCTTGGAATGTGTATGAGTTCCCATGCATCCATAGACTGAAAATTTAGATAGATGGAGAATATGATGTTGATCTCATTATATCAGTCTTTCCTTTTCGCCAGTAATTCTGTTCTGCTTCCATTGCATATAGTCCCTGATGCGTTTGAAGAGGTAGAACTTTATAATATTCTTTTTTTACCAAATACAAAGTAGTTTAAATAGTATGAACAAATATATTGTGCAATTTCATGTTTGGATATTAAACTATACAATGCATCATTGGTTTGGATAGAAATGAATGTGAGGTATGCAATCACACTTGTTTTTGTATTTAAGGTGCGTATAGCAGCGAAATTCATAATTCATGCGCCTCCTGGGGAATTCAATGAGGTGTTCAATGGTGAGTTATCTGTCTGCTCTGTCCATTTACGTAAGGTGTCTGTTTCCAAAATTGTGTTGCTGATTGCTCTCATGAATTTTGTTTTGCTTATTTTAGCAGTTCACTTGATGTAAGAGCTGCATTGTAGCTTGGCATAATAAGCTTTGCAGTCACAAGACAGCTTGGTGTTTAAATGTAAAAGGAGGGAAGTACTACCACCTCGTGAGAACGAGATTTCTTTCTGGTTTTAATCAGTCATTAATTAGCAGTTGCTAGGGTTTTCATTTAGAGGATGCATGTACTTTCCTTTTTCAGTCTTTAATAGTCAATTATATTTTTCAACAGAAATTGAACTAAGTGAAATGAAAATGTTCTCTTTTTTAAAAGAAAGAATATATCATTTTGAATACTTGATCTTGAATATACAAATGACTACTGCTTCACGACAGTTATGAAAAGAATATTAATCTTCTCCAAACATAATTAACCCTTAAATTCCGGACACACTTTCTTTTACTGAGTGTATTGGTAGAGTGAGAGGAAACTTGAAATCAGCTGCTTTCAACTATTGTTGCCTGAATTTTACCTTAGGTGTTACTTTTATTTTGAAATTGCTGTGTTTGTCTTTAGTCAGGATACATAGGCATACACATATATAAGAAAGTGTATGTTTTTCAGCTGTATATTAGAAAAGTCTCTGATGCTATTTAAGTAAAGAAGTATCATAGAATCATAGAATCATAGAATGGTTTAGGTTGGAAGGGACCTCAAGGATCATCCAGCTCCAACCCCCTGCCACAGGCAGGGACACCTCCCACTAGAGCAGCTCGCCCAAGGCCTCATCCAGCCTGACCTTAAACACCTCCAGGGAGGAAGCATCCACAACCTCCCTGGGCAACCCATTCCAGTGCCTTACCACCCTCACTGTAAAGAACTTCCTCCTAACATCCAGTTTAAATTTCCCCTCTTCCAGCTTAAACCCATTCCCCCTCGTCCTAACATTACTAGACCGTGTAAATAGTCCCTCCCCAGCTTTCCTGTAGGCTCCCTTCAAATACTGGAAGGCCACTATAAGGTCTCCTCGAAGCCTTCTCCTCTCCAGGCTGAAGAGCCCCAACTCTCTCAGCCTGTCCTCATAGCAGAGGTGCTCCAGCCCTCTGATCATCTTCGTGGCTCTCCTTTGGACCCGCTCCAGCAGTTCCATGTCCTTCTTGTATTGGGGGCTCCAGAACTGCACACAGTACTCCAGGTGGGGTCTGACGAGAGCAGAGTAAAGGGGGAGAATCACCTCCCTTGCCCTGCTGGCCACACTTCTCTTGATGCAGCCCAGCACTCGGTTGGCTGTCTGGGCTGCATGTGCACACTGCCGGCTCATGTTGAGCTTCTCGTCGACCCAGACCCCCAGGTCCTTCTCCTCAGGGCTGCTCTCCAGCCATTCATCACCCAGCCTGTATCTGTGCCTGGGATTGCACCGACCCAGGTGCAGGACCTTACACTTGGCCTTGTTAAACGTCATGAGGTTGGCCTGGGCCCACCTCTCCAGCCTGTCCAGGTCCCTCTGAATGGCATCCCTGCCCTCCAGCAAGTCAGCTGTGCCACACAGCTTGGTGTCATCTGCAAACTTGCTGAGGGTGCACTCAATTCCTCTGTCCATATCACTGACAAAGATGTTAAAGAGCACTGGTCCCAGCACTGACCCCTGAGGAACACCACTTGTCACCGGTCGCCAGGTGGACATTGTGCCATTGATCACCACTCTCTGCATGCGACCATCCAGCCAATTCCTTATCCAGTGAGTGCTCCACCCATCCAGTTTGTGCTTTTCCAGTTTGGTGACCAGGATGTCATGTGGGACAGAGTCGAATGCCTTACTCAGGTCTAGGTAGACGACGTCAGTTGCCCTTCCCCTGTCCATTGCAGCTGTGACTACATCATAAGTAAGTTTAGTATAATAAACTACATCATAAGTAAGTTTAGTATAATAAACTTCTAGTCAGTGTTAGGCTGGAAAGAGGTTAAATTTGTTAAAGACAGTGTTTTTAGAATTACCTCATTTTTCACTTAAACTGTGAACAAGTTACTATTTAAACTTGGCTTGTACCTCATTTGTGAAATTAACTGTTGATGAGCTGCTCATTTAACCCAGCTCCTCGAAAGTTAGTAGTTTCTTATAGCACCATTTCTGTGAGCTTTATAGCTAACCTGTTTCATAGATGAAACTACCTCCACATTAATAGAGTACAATATGTTTGAGAATACATAAAACTTGGTCGTGAATGTGTGACTGGTGTTCAGTGAGATTCTGACTAATGTTTTAGAGTGGAATCTTTAAATTCCAATTCTATAAATTGTGGGTTTGCCTATTTGGTTTGGTGTGGAGATTTTTGAGTTTATGGTGGGCTTGTTGTTTTTTTTTTCGTGGGAGAGGGTGGGCAGTGTTGTTTTGATTTGGGGTGAAGTGTTTTGTTTGTTGTTTAGTTTTGGTTTTTTTTAAGAAAAAGACTTCAAATATATTCTAGATTTTTTTTCACTTCGACATTGTAAACTCTTCTAAAAAGTATTGTTTTAGTAAGAGATCTGTTAATCTGTAGATAAAATTATTAAAATAGTGCATAGCAAAAAAGTATGTTCAGTACACAAATAACAATTTACTGCACAGTAAATGCAAAGTAATCTTGAGGAGAGTACTGACTTTATATTCATTGGTTTCTTGTGCGATGGTAAAAATGGTATTGCAATATATTGTGCTCTGATTACTAAGTGTCATTAAGGAACAAGAGTGAAAATGGTAAGGCTGTGAAAAAGAAAATACAAGACATACCATATCAGCATTCTCAAAATACAGTAATCACTACTGTATATAATGTATGAGGGATTTGGTAGTTTACATCTTAAAAGTGAACTAATTTAAATCCGGTGCTGTTCTAATTCGGAGCTTCTCTTAAGAACTTTGACAGATGCCTAGAGCCATCACATAGCCTATAGAATATGGCTTATATTTGCTTACCAGATTGTGTTGGAAGGGATCCATTTCTGTACTACTTGTCTCATTTTGTTCAGTTGTCACAATGAAATATGAAGCAATAAACTTCCTACCTAGTAATCTTCATGCAGTGTGTATGGTGTAGTGTGTTGACATTTGTTATGTGACTAGAACAAGTTTACAAGTTAACTGTGTGTTTATGTTGCAAATATCTCCTTTCAGATGTTCGGTTGCTGCTTAATAATGACAATCTTCTCAGGGAAGGAGCAGCCCAGTAAGTACCAGTTGCCATATGTTCAGTTGCATAAAAACAAGATGTTTTTCTGTATGACTTTCACTGTCAGGAAGTGATTTGTTTAAAAAAAAGTGTGTGCTTACAAGTAAAATATCATTATGTGTGTTATGCATCTTTTATCAAGATTAAATTCTTGGCAAAGATCTGATTAGAGCAACTGTTTTGGAAAGGGATGACTTGGATTTTGGAACTACTCTTCACCTTTCTGGATTTCATTTTCTCTTTTCTTAGTTATGTTATAGGCATTGAACACCTGTAAAATAACGCTTCCTTAGACCCTACTTTTATATCAAAACACTATGCCTACTGTATTTTATGCCAAATTTTGTTTCATCTGTAAGAATGGAGATGTCTGTTTCAGTAGATTGGATCGCTATGCAGTTTAAACTTTATATGCTCCTCGAATTTCTCTGAGTTACTGCAAAGCTTAAATGTTTGTCTATATCAGACTTGCTTTTGAGCATGAATCATTATGTAATGATGACTAGAATCTGTAATACAAGCACTGAATGAACCAAGGTGATTCCAAGGATTTGGGCATGCTGAATAGTGAAGCATCGGTGTCACTTTTTGATGCATTGTTGCTCAGATTATTTAAATAAGCTATTATTTCAATGTCTTAAAACTATAAAGGGAAAAAATTGTGCTTGATACAAACTTTTGGTGTTTTTTTTGTTTGTTTTGTTTTGTAGTGCATTTGCACAGTACAACTTGGACCAGTTTACTCCAGTAAAAATTGACGGTTATGATGAACAGGTACAAATACAATAAAGTACTTGCAATGTTCCTTAAACTGTTAAGGATTTCCTAGTATTGGAGCATATCTTAGCAAGGAAATTAAAAGAAATGGATCTTCCATGCCAAAATACAGAGACGGTCACCCTCCAATAGTACCAATTCTGTATATTACTCATTTAGAGCACCTAAAGAGCTATTTCAGTCTGTGTTGTTGGCTTGAATTCTGATTTAAAGCTGTAGAGACATTTTGTTCCATCTTTATTTGAAGATATCAATTCCTACATTGCATTGTTTGTTGCAGTAAGAGGGTAAGATGCAGGATTTATGTTTTTTTTAATCAGTGTGTCATGTTAGCCTCATCCTCTCTTGCCATTTGCATTATTTTGTTTAAAATGTAAGTCTTTGGATATGAGTAAGCTCCAACTAAGTGTACAGTATAATTCAATTTGGCATGATATATTTTTTTTCTCTTTATTCAATAGCAAATGTTATTAACTGAAGTTATATTTTGCAGGTTTTGATAACAGAACACGGTGATTTGGGAAATGGAAAATTTTTGGATCCCAAGAACAAGATTTCATTTAAATTTGATCACTTAAGAAAGGAGGCTACTGATCCTAGACCCCATGAAGTTGAAAATGCCATAGAATCTTGGAGAAATTCTGTTGAAACAGCAATGAAAGCATATGTGAAAGAACACTACCCAAATGGTGTCTGCACAGTAAGTTCTGAATTTTATAACCACTCACTGCTATCTAGAACTGCCTTGAAGGGAGGCTGTAGCCAGGTGGGGGTCGGTCCCTTCTCCCAGGCTACCAGCAACAGAACAAGGGGACACAGTCTCAAGCTGAGCCAAGGGAGGTATAGGCTTGATATTAGGAGGAAGTTCTTCACAGAGAGAGTGATTTGCCATTGGAATGGGCTGCCCAGGGAGGTGGTGGAGTCACTGTTCCAGGAGGTGTTCAAGAAAAGACTGGCTGAGACACTTAGTGCCATGGTCTAGTTGATTGGCTAGGGCTGGGTGCTAGGTTGGACTGGATGATCTTGGAGGTCTCTTCCAATCTGGTTGATTCTATGATTCTATGATACGTACTGCTACGGATAGAAACCTTTTTTTTTTTTTTTTTAAAAAAAAAAAGGAACTGTTTGTAAACCAAGAAAATAAGCAGTTTCAACTGTAAAGAATTTAATCCTGTTTAGTTCATACAGAGAAGTGAGGGAAGTCTTCAGAAGTTCAACATTTCAGCTCTTGGATTGCTAGTAGGTGGTTGTTGTAGGTCATAATGAAGACTTACCTCTCAGTTCTGAAGAATTTTTATTTAAATTCTTGAATCATTAAGATCTTCTGTAGGCTACTGCAGGCTGATTCTTTTGGTTGTGGCTACCTTGCTAAGTACTCAAAAAATGAAAAAAAAAAATCTGTCTTGTGTTGGTTTACTGAAAAAACTGTCAGTAAAGCAAACTCTTTTCATCTCATCTATATCAAAGTGCTATACTTTTACCGCTAGAATCAGCAGGCTTGAACCACTTCGTAAAGTAAAACGTCTCAGTCTAGACTACAAAAGTACTCATTTTCTGTTAGGAGCCATGTGACTAAGATTCAGCAAACTGATTGAATGATTGCTGTCTTGTGCTTTGTATAACCTGAAGGAAAATTTAACTAGGAAAAAAATTGAGTTGAATTGGATTGCCAGGCAGTCACGTAAGTTGCAGCTTTTGTAAAGCAGACCAGATTGCATGTTCATTGAGGTCATTTTTAGTAGTATTTGATTTTAGGGATAAAGCAAAACAGAGGACCAAACTCAGCCTTGTAATCACCTTTTTGCTAGTCTGTAAATGCCAAAAATATCATTTAATTGTATCTGAAACTCAGCTGGTAATACATATTGTCACAGTAGTCACTGCTGTAAGCTTAAAAGTGAGTTCACAGCATATAAAATTTCAGTTGCGATGTGTGATGCCTGAACTTCATATTTTCTGATCTTAAACTTTTCTGCATTGTAATATACAGTTTAATGTTTCTTGTACTGAGTAAGAACCATACTGACTAAACCAGTAAATTTTAATGTAATGATACTATTACTGGATTCCTGTAAACAGTTTGAGCAAGACAGTGTCTGAAACCTTAATTCTTTTTCACGGTTGATATGGTTTTTTTCCCTCTTTTGTTTCATTTCTAATTAAGGTGTATGGTAAAACAATTGATGGACAGCAGACCATTATTGCATGCATAGAAAGCCATCAGTTCCAAGCAAAAAATTTTTGGTAAGTTTCTGCATGGGTACAAATACAGTGAAATACAGCAAACTGCAGTAGTACAGTTACATTGATAATGCTTAGTTCAAAGAAGGAGTTTGCACGTGACTTTTCTCCTTCTACCCCACCTCAGGTTTTTCTGCCAGAACTTTCCTTTGTGACAAGTAAAATGGCAGACTGCACATATACATCTTCTTTGTAGAACTTTGAACTTAGTAAAACACCTTATGCAGTTCATCACACTGGTACCAATACCCATGTCTGTGTTCCCCAAGACAGTTACTTATGCCTGTGTTGCTTCCTTTGTAACTGATGAAATGAGAACAGATCCTTCAAGTCTGCATGCCTTAGAGAAAGAATGTGACCAAAGATTAATTACTAATTTTTAGCTGAGGTAGGTAAAGGTGATCTTGAATAAAAGGACCTCTTCTAAACTGCAGCTTGATTTTTTTTTTTTTTAATTTTTTTTTCTCCTGTGCTTGATTGAAGGATTTTTTCCGCAGTCTGGACTGAACTTGCATAGCTCTTTGCAAGAGACTGGGCAGAATTGAGACAAATATCACAGTGCTGGGATTGTGTTAAGGAAGTATCTCCTAAAGTTAGCTAATATGTGCAGTTGTCTGAAGAAATGTATTTCATTATTATTTAATTTGCTATTTTGCATCTGCTTGAAGTAATCCCATGGCTACTGAATGGCAGTGCAGAAATCTTTGTTTTATGATGCTGAGGGTGAATATTACATATGCACAGCAGTATGCCTGTATAGGTTAAATTGTTTGCCCAGTATATTGTTCCATAGATTTTAATTGCATTGGTACAGTTAATAAATAATTTCTCCTAATGACTTTACCTTGGCTAGTCAGCATGTTTTACATGTTTTATATCCATATTAAAAGTAACTTGAAATAATACTGATTTTTTTTTTTTTTTTTTTAATCGGAAGTGTTAATAGATTTTGGTATCCCAAATATTTAGTATTACAGAATTTAAAGAAGAGGAACAGATACACAACAATCTTTTTAAAAAGTTCTATTTAATAAAATTATGGTTGGACATCCATGGGTAAATATTGACCATGTTTCTAAGAAGTTTACAGGGCCTTTATTCCCATTCTTAGTATGTTTTAATAAATGTGTGTGTTGGTGTGGGAATAGAGGAATGGATTAAAAATTATCTAGGCTCCTTGGGTATCCATCTGTATGTCAAGATACACAACCCAAGCCACAGCCAATATTTTTTTGTGGCAACCAACCATGAAAGCAAGTTTATTGGACATTAGAAAACCAATATTAGGAGGAACATAATCCCAGAGTGGAAACACTGCGGTGTTCTTAACTTCATGGACCACAAAGTGACTAAGAAGCAGACAAATCTGATAATTAGTCATTGAATTCCATGCACTTAAAAAATAATATTGTACCTAAAATGTAGTTCAGCATGTAAGCATTCTTATAATTAATGGGTTGGTGTATAAGATACCAGTAATATCAGTGTCACTGAGTCAGGTGATCCTTTCACTTTTCTTAGAGATGCCAATAAGCTTCTGATTTGCCTTAGTNCAAAGAAACATGTTCTGTCATTTACTGAAATATTGTCAACATAATAGGATATGAAATAACATGAAAGAAGGAAGAACAATTAATTTCTTTTAGAACAGCCTAAGTTAGCAGAGGTGAAGAAAGTAATCATAGAATCATTTTAGTTGAAAAAGATCTCTTAAGATACAAGTCCAGTCATCAACCTAATGCCACCATGGCCATTAAACCATGTCCTAAAATGCGGTGTCCACATATTTGGGTTTTTTTAATGCTTCCAGGGATACTGACTCCATTACCATCTGGGACTATGACATGTTTTTAACTTAAAAAGATTAACTACAGAATGATCTTTTTGAACTTGAACTCTTTTTATTGGAATATCATCTTAAGGACAAAAAACATAATCCCAGAGTGGAAACACTGTGGTGTTCTTAACTTCATGGACCACAAAGTGACTAAGAAGCAGACAAATCTGATAATTAGTCATTGAATTCCATGCACTTAAAAAATAATATTGTACCTAAAATGTAGTTCAGCATGTAAGCATTCTTATAATTAATGGGTTGGTGTATAAGATACCAGTAATATCAGTGTCACTGAGTCAGGTGATCCTTTCACTTTTCTTAGAGATGCCAATAAGCTTCTGATTTGCCTTAGTCTGAATTTTCATCCATAATCTGTAATTTGGATGTTGCCTGAAATAATAGCCACTGGCTTTAAAAATGTTAATATGTACAATGCATTGATACAGATCTATTAGTGACTGTTAATTTAAAAGTATTTATCTCTTTCTCTGCCCTTGTTGAATATACCAGAACTACATCTAGCATTAGTAGGGTTGAAACTCATAATATCAGCTTTGTTTCCTTAAGTGAAACAAAGGAGGAATCAAGAGACAGGTGCAGTGCATTCTTAATAGACCTCTGATGTACTAATCTTCTAATCCACTAACCTAATTAACTAAATAAGAAAATATCTAATCTGCAGGAAAGAAGTGAGGTAAAACTACAGTCTCCCTGTACTGTTTTCCAGTTGTTTGAAACTACCTTTTTAAGCAAGTCAGCAAAGATACTGTGTTTGTGGAGGAAAGCTAGAAGGAAATAGTTGTCCTGGAATAGAAATGCTAGAGGAGCCGCAAGGCCTAGTTACAGTTCAGCATAGTGGAAAGTCTTGCACTCGAGTTTCACAGCTTGAAATGTGTGAAGTGTGACTTTGGCAAGTCGTGTGGGTCCCAGAAACAGAATATTGTCAATGTATACCTAAGGAGGGACTGAATGTTGGAGGTTTTAGGTATTTTCAGAAATAAAATGTTATTGTTAAAAGGTTCTTGATGACATATACTTTTGGTCCTCAACCAGAGATGAGTTTAAGTATTTTGAGAGACCGTTCTCTTCTGGATGTATTATGGGGCCAGATCTTTCAGGAAAAAAAATTACGCATGTGTAGTTGCACATCATACTTAATTCTCTGTTTTGCTTTGACTACCAATTGTATGTTGGGTTGTTTTCTTTTAGCCAGTGGGGTGACATCTAATTTATATTTTGTTTTTTTTAAGGAATGGCCGTTGGAGGTCAGAATGGAAGTTTACAATCACCCCTTCAACCACTCAAGTGGCTGGCATCTTGAAAATTCAGGTATGCTTATCTCAAACTGTGGCATGATCAGTAAAGTCTGCAGTTATTATGAAGGGAGACTTTGGATCAATGTATTAAGTATTCTAAGAGAATCCAGAGACCAAATAAGCAAAGCAGAGATGCCCATTCAATTCCGTGTTAGTGACTTAACCACATATTTACCTAATTCTAATGAAACAAAATATGTGTTAAATGCAGAAAGTTTCAGAAGGTGTATTCACCTCAGCTAGGCATGTGTCTTTACCTGTGCTTCACTGAGGTTTTTGATTTCCTGTCTCTTGAATTGGCAGCAATACAAGCCTTTCCTGAGGGTAGGCTCCTGCTGAAGTAGATTTTTTTTTTTCTTTTTAGCTGATAATAGCAGGGTTTTTCCATGTTACCTTCCCTATTGTTCAGAAGGATGGGAAACTTTCATTTCAGTTATTCCACCATCTGAAATTTTTGAATCTTCATTCAAAATTTGCCCTTCCTGTTGACTATTGGGCATTCAGAAATCCAAGCAGGAATGCAAGAAGTCTTGAGACCAGAGGAAGTCTGGGTATCATGTGGTAGACAGAGGGACTTTTAACTTCCTGAGTTGGTTCCCTGGAATGTGTACACATATTTTTGAGTTTTTAAAAACAGTTCTGTGATCAGGAGCTAGAAACCTAGTGCAGTCTGGCTTTGAGCATAGTACTTTATTATATTTTTACAAGATGTAGAGTCAAGTTCCCTTTTCCTGCTCTTTTTACACCCCTATGAGTTTTGCACTTCCTTACTACTCTGTGACTTGACTTCAGAAGGCAGATGCAATGAAATGTTTTTCTAGCCGTAATTATTTTAGGATGTGTAAATGTGTTCAGATCCACCCAAGCTGGGGGTCTGAATCTGATTTCCCATTCTAGGGCAAATTCAGTAACAGCTGGAATGATCATCAACACTTGGACGTTATGTTGTCAGATTAAGGCAGTCATGGTAAGGGCCCTAAGTAACTTCTAGGCATCTCAAAACTTTGTAAATCCAAGTAAACTCACTTAAATCCAGTGTGCAGAAAAGCAAGCTTTTTCTCCACAGAATGCACTTTTGGCTAAATGTCTTAAAAGATTTTCCTGAACAGGCAGTCTACCTAATTCTGGGGAAGGTTAACCAACTAGCCTAGAAGATAGCCTGAATAGGGAGCTTAGTCAGGTTTTTATTAGCATCTTGAGTTGGACACCAGTTGATTTTTGTCTTTTATTACTATTTCACGTAATTAATGAAATAGTTATTTACATTAATTAAAATCTGTGTTCTGGGGAGTGATGCAGTCTTATGTCTTCTGCTCATATAGGAACTAGTTTCACTGAGGCATTTTGAACTCAGCTTTACATTTTTAGAAATTGTGCACAATTTCTTCAGTGTATTTGGGAGCAAAATAATCAAGAATGTGACCTTACATAAGTGAAATTTCAGAGTACTGAATCTTTGACAGCAATGCAGCCTGTTTCTGGTAAACTTATTATGATCAATTATGATGATTAAGTTGGGGGAAATTCCAGCATCACCTACTGTCTTCAGCTATCTTCAGTATTTTTAAGGTCATTTCCACAAATTCTAATATAGGAGATTCTCAGCTGTCTTAATCTCTTCCATTGCTTGATTGTATTTTAATTATATGTAAAGGGAGAACTGCAACAGTTCTTATCATTGTGTTTTTATTTGTTTGTTTTTTTTTTTACCTTTTACTGTATTGTTTTTGGTTTTTACCTTTTACAGTTTACCCTTTACTAAAATTAAATCCCTGTGGTGCCTGATGTGCTCCAGTTGTGCATGTATTGGTTACTAATTTTATCTCTTAGATAATTTGTTATTCTCATCCCTCTTTAGTTAATCTTTTCAAGAGGTTCTGTTCATAAAACATGATCCTTCTTATAGCCTTCTCAGCCCAGACCTAGCATTCTGTAAGGATGTCAGCAGTGAGGTATAGTACAGAACAGTTACTTCTCATATTTTCTGTAAGATAACACATCCCAGACTTAGATTTCACTCCTCATTTGTGTTAAAGTTTTAGGCCTGAGTGTTTGCCAAGAATGTGACTCAGTGAGACACATAAGATGTTTGTGCTGATGTTGGCCTGTGCTAGTTTGAAGCAACCTGGCCTCAGAGCACAGGGGAGGTTTCAACCCTCTGTAGTGGATTGTGACAGAAAGGAGGGAAATTTGTATTTCTCTCAGTTTTGCTGTTTCATTGGGACATCTCAAGAGTTTTGCACTGAGTGAGCACTTCTCATCTGTCTTTGAAAAACTATATTTAAAAAGGTTGGCAGAAGTTTCACCCAGGAATACATGATTTGAAAATGAGTTTATTGGAAAACAAGTACTGGACAATAAGTAAAATAATAATATGAGTCATAGGAAGTAATAGTTTTCTCATATGGGAAACCATTTTTTTTTCTTAAATGTTAATATCTGTCTTTATGTCTTTTTTTTAAATATTGCATTTTATAAAATTGAGGGTCTCTTGCACATATGACCATAATCTATGTGAAATTATAGCATTGTGCATTAATCTCCAAATTAAAATGTTATCTTATGTAGTAAGGTGAGATACACGTTTCAATTTCTCATAACATCAGCTGTTTTGACTTCTATAAAAAATGTAAAACATCTTTAAAGATGCCTTTTTGAATGTCCTGAGCTGCATAACACTTCTGTATTGCGTATGATATATAATTAGAATGATTATATATAGTTTTATATATGCATCCTATATTTTAAGTTTTCGAGAAGTTTCATTAGAAACTGAATGTTTTCAGATCCTTCCCCATGGAATTTAAAAGTACTAAAGTTAGTTTTGGTAGAGGTTTTGGTTTCCTCCTTGATTATTTTGCATGAAGAAGTTGTTCTGTAGGTAAAACATTTCAAGAGTAAATAGAGTTCATGCTTTGCTGTCTAACCTTGGCAGTGTTTGTCCTAAAAAGCACCTTTGTCTAGATAGATACCAGCTTTTGTTATGAGCCACATCTAACAGAGGAAAATATCAAAACCAAGCATATCTAGAAAGGGAAGCTTGATGTCGCATTGTCCCTGCTGTTTGAGTGAAGCAGAAGAATGACTTCTTGGTATCCTGAAGCCTTGCCAAAACTATTCTCAAATACAGTTTCACTGCTTCTAATAAGGTCTTGCAAATAGCGTGTTGTCTTCATCATGATGCTAATCAAAACCTGAGCTTCTTTGCATGAAGTACTACTTATGGTACATAAAAAAAATGTTCCCAGAGTAGCTTCTCTACTGTTCCTCCTAAACAGCATTTAACTTGCACAGCATTTTGCTTTTCCAATCTGTTTTGTTGTTCTGCATCATTTAATTTGATTTATTTAGGTTTGCTGTTATTATAAATATTGCAGCACTTTGATTTTCCTGTATGTTTTTGGTCGGTAACATTTCATGTGAGGTTCTTTAATTTTCTGTAGGTTCACTATTATGAAGATGGTAATGTACAGCTGGTGAGCCATAAAGATATACAGGATTCTCTAACAGTGTCTGTAAGTGAGCTTTAAAGACCTTAATGTGTGCATTGAAATGACTTCTCAATTTAAAATGAGAAGCAAACTTAAAGCTCCTGAGTTTGGAGTTTATTTTCTGCATGAATGGGGATTAATGTTCTACTGTATAAATGTTTTATATGTAATATTTACCATTTTCACCTAGCATGTAGTTACTGTTGTTGTTTTTTTTTAAATATCTGCTTCCATGCAGCTTATATAAGCTAAATTTGCTTTTATTATAAAGCTAAAAGTAGTTTAATCAGTCATTCTGCACTTATGTTGTGTTTAAACTTTGATCCCCAAGGGGACCCATATAACTTTTTTTAATATGAAGGGGATATAATTTATAATAACCCACTTCAGTAGTGTGGTCTCTAGGAGCCTGCCTCCTTTGCTTACTAGAAGACCAGTATGCTGGAAATTGTAAACAAATGCCACCGGTTAAGAAGCAGCAGTGGGTATTCACCCTGTGGTTCTTTGCTATCTGCAACTGGTGCCATCAGCCTCTTGTTTTTCTGTACAAAAAGCCTTTTCAGTGATGCTTCAGCTTGAGACCCATAACACACTTTATGTTAACATCATTTTTTCCAGCTTCTTTCCAAGTGGATTGTTACAGTAATGAGGATCAGAGGTACAAACAAAAATTGTTTGCAAATAGTACTAGATGTATCATTATAAGAGTTAGTAATATTGTAACATGAACTCCTACTTTTGAAACAGTGCTTCTTTTGCCTACTGCAGATTGTGTTTCTAAACAGTAAGATTTTCTGTTGGCATGTTCTTTAGCAAAACTTAAACCAGTGAGGTTAAACTGGCAAAGGGAAAATTGGAAAAGTATTTCAGTGGTAATGACTTGTAGTGATCAATTTGGCTCAAAAGCTGAATTCATCTTTGAAGAGAATTCATCTTTGTTCATATAAAGAAAGGCTTGTTGACTTTTCAGTTGCAATCACTAAGAATGAGGGGAGTGTGGTGCCATCTGATAACACTTCTGGAGCTGTATATATAAATTTACTTTTGAGCCCCAGAGTGAAGGGATCTGTTCAGTCTTTAATTCAACTAAGAGTTGCTTCAGGAAAGATGATGTGGAAGAAGTTTTCCTTTCAATAGCTTTTGCTTCACTTTCTATTGGAAAGAAACACAATGCTGTTCTGAAATTTAGTAAAGCAGCAGAAGACTAGTGAGTAGAAAAACATCATCTACATCACTTCCCTACCTCCTGCTGGAACAGAAGCAAACATGCTTCTGGTTACCAATTTTTAGCCTTGCCTTTGAGCTTTGTAAGGGTCAGAAGCTATGGAAGTTTTTATTTCACAAAGAAGGAATGGTAGTTAGAGCAAAAGGAGTCCAAACAACTCCCTTTTTTTGTTGCTTGGTAGAGAAGCCATTTTGTACCATCCATGGACACAACTGAAATAAATCCCTGGAGAATTCTCTTGTTGCTAGAGTTATGCAAGTAGTTTCTTAACCCAAATTTCTCTCTGAGCTAATTAAGACTTTATACCCTGTAATTTTTCCTTTTATTGACACAGCCTTTGAAATAATTGCCTTGGTTCGTGCAAAAGTCAGAC
The DNA here is from genome assembly GCA_013400475.1 of Tricholaema leucomelas. NCBI lineage: Eukaryota > Metazoa > Chordata > Aves > Piciformes > Lybiidae > Tricholaema lacrymosa > Tricholaema leucomelas. The sequence goes on from WAAF01013988.1 coordinate 732,519, forward strand.
CCCTTTCATTTGTTCCACTTGGTCTTCACCTTCTCCTTCATTTCTTTGTGATGTCCTGGAGTGCTTTCACAGCTGCTAGGTTCAGTTCCAGTTTGAATACATTGTAGTCAAAGCTGCCATTTTTCTCTTGGTCTCTGCCGTTGTAGGAACAAGGGATCACATGGGGCAAGAGCACTCGGAACTTTAAACAGCTTCTGCAAAAGCACCCTTAAAAATGTCTCCAACACCAAGTTGGAAGTTTTGAAATTCATGAACCCTCACATTCTTAAGACTTCTTTCAAGCACTTTAGCTAAATTTGTTAGGTTTTATTTTTATAACAAATACACAGTTGCATACTTAAGAATGAGGCCCAAAGCCAAGAAATATGAGCAAAAAACCCAAACTAATTTGTTCATATCTAAACATTCTGAATCTGGAGACTAAGCTGAAGCACTAGCTCATATTTCACACACTTCTGTATTAGCTGATGTTCTTTAAGTTTTCCTGAATTTGTACTGGAAATTTAACATTGATAATGTTGATATCCAGACTTGGCATGTTTTTAGAGACTTGTGTGTGCATTGTCTTATTTTCAAATGCTGTTCTGTTCCATATATCTTTTAATTGAACCATACAATTTTTAATCAAAATATTTTTATGAGTTCCATGGTGATCTTTATGCTTGCTGCTTTTGAATATTTCTGGTTTTTAAAATAGTGAAATACAAATATAATCATAATGCAACATACGCCGTTTGGATGGATGCTTTGTTCGGTTTTGGTTTGGGCACTAAATGGCAGTGTGTTCTCATGGAGTCTACCTGACATCACTCTATCACAGTATCACCAAGGTTGGAAGAGACCTCACAGATCATCAAGTCCAACCTGTTACCACAGAGCTCAAGGCTAGACCATGGCACCAAGTGCCACGTCCAACCTTGCCTTGAACAGCTCCAGGGACGGCGACTCCACCCCCTCCCTGGGCAGCCCATTCCAGTGTCCAATGACTCTCTCAGTGAAGAATTTTCTCCTCACCTCGAGCCTAAACTTCAGGAAAAAAAACATTTTCTTACTGGTCTTAGCATCATGCTGTACATCTGACTTAATTAAAACATTGTTGTTTTTTTCTAGAATGAAGCCCAGACAGCGAAGGAATTTATAAAAATCGTAGAGGCTGCAGAAAACGAGTATCAGGTATGTTGGAAACAATGTCCTTAGTCAGATTCATAATGTTACCATGTCCTCAATAAAGCTAGCTATAATTAGCAAGCTTTTGATACTAAGAGAATGCAATTTCATGCAAATACGAATATATTTGATGCTGCTATTAATTTAACTCTGTCCTCCATTTCCATACCTTCTGGTGATTGCACCCACCTACTTTACATTATAATTTTTTTTTTTTGAGAGCAGAGAAGTCCCTAGTGTGATCAAATATTGACTAATTTCGATCTCAGCATTAGTGTGGGGATTTGTTTTGTACAGGTTCTGTTTACAGGCTACTTTCTAAATATGGACCACAAGCATGATCCATTTCTGTTAGTCGTTTTAAAGTTAGAAAAGTGTAACTGTTTAATGTCCTCTGCAAAATTGGATTCACATTCATTTAGTTCTTGAATGTAAGGTAAATTTCAGACAGTGTGTTCTGTCAGTTTTTATAAGAAAGGTCTTTAATACCCATTTACTAAGTATCATATGCATCATATCGATGCAATATTGTGGACTGACTAACATCCCCGCAGAAGAAACAGTGGAGGACTCCAGTGTCGAAATAATGATGTCTAAGGTAACTCAAATCAACACTTTGTTCATGCTGATGACTAACTGTGGTTTGTTGAATCACTTAGGCTATGGCCAGGTTTACTGCATCTGTTTGACTAATTTTCTCCACGTAATTTCAATCTTAACAGCTTTCCTTCATAAAATATATTTTAATCTGGCATATTTTTATTGAGTGTTTGAAGAGGTAGCAGACTACTCAATAACTTTTTTATATAACATCCTAGTTCTGTTCTTCATGTGTCTTTGTTTTGTATGACTTTAACAGACTGCTATCAGTGAGAATTATCAGACTATGTCAGACACTACTTTCAAGGCCTTACGTCGACAGTTGCCAGTTACCCGCACCAAGATTGACTGGAACAAGATCCTTAGCTATAAGATTGGAAAAGAGATGCAGAATGCTTAAAGTGAACATTGCATGACTGGATCATTTTAGTGTCCTTGTATACAAATAAAAATTACAAAAAGTATTTGGAACTGTCAAATCACCCAGTCAGCATGGGCTTTTGCCATTGAAAATCACTGTAAGTAGTTTGGTTAGAGCACAAAGCTTAGCTAATTGACTTTTTTCCCTTTTCTTCCTTTATTTTCAGAGGATTGTAACTTCAGTATAGCTAAATATCTTACTTTAGTGTTTCTGTTGTAACTTTTTTTTCAATAATGGAAAGACCATGCCTTTAGTTTTCAATTACATGTTAGGAACCATTTAAAAAATATTTTTGCATATGATAACCCTTTCTCCTGTTTTCATGTGAAATGGACAGCTTCTAGAATTTGCTGGATTCCTTGTGGAAATCAGTAATGTGCGGTCTAGGTCAACTCAATGGAGTTAGCCATAGGTGCTGGTTTTGAAATCATCTGTCCTCTCCTTATTTGCAAAATTGGGAAAAGCATTTTCTATTTTGTTTAAAACTTTCAGAATACTTATTTAGCTGCTCTGTGTTAACCAGAAAAAAAAAAAAAGGGAAGGCCGAGGTCTATGCTGTTTTAAGATTTGGAAATGAAATAAAAATACTTACTTCAGAAATGCATTTAATGCTTTGTTCCTGACAATTACGTAAATGAGCTCAAACTCCATCTGCCCCTGAGGGTTTTTTTATCACAAAGCCACAAATGTATTATAACAAGGCATATTGTAATATATAATCCTGTACTCATTACTGTGTCTGTCGGTTTGTTGGTTTATTTTTTTTTCTTGGATTGCAATGTACTAAAATTCAATGTGACATTAAAATGCAAATTTTCTATTTATTTGAGTATCAGATTGCTTCCTGTTATAGCCTGGTTTTGGTGTTTCTATATATTTTTAAAATCCTGCTTAAAACAGCCACAGATTTGTAGCCTATTGGCTATTCTCAGTTTATTTGGAGGCTGTTGTATTACCAGTGTCCTTTGTTTCCGTCTGCATTTAAGAAACATCCACATAGAGAAGTCTACTTAAAACAGGTATCCTTTAACTTCATATTGGCTACAGAGGATGGAAGAAATTACAGGACCAAAAGTAATGCATTTGTCTGGAGAGTACTTTCCCTGTCTGATAGATCTCTTATTGAAAATGGACATCAGGTACCTAAAAAACACAGACTTATTACAAATGGTGTATAGCACTTCTGTGAATGCATGGACTTCATTTTTAAGTAGATGAAAACCTGTTTTAAAATATACTGCCTAATTATATGCGTGTGATGGAAAATGAAAGAGTTGGGGGGGTTTACTATTATTTTTCTCTCTCTTTAGAAGGCAGGTATTTATGCATGCTTCTAAACCAGGAAAGCTTACACAAAGGTTTTAGATCTGTTTACAGCATGATCCAATTAATTACCTTAAAACTGGTAAGTTACAGCATAGCAAGAGGCTAGACTTGTACCAAGTATAAAAATGTGCACACGAAGTTGTTTACTGTTGGAATTATAACAGCAATATCCCTATATTCTGTTCTTGCGCTGTCTTATAAAGGGGTATAGAATTAACTGAAGTTTGTAAAATTGCTACTACTTTACAGTTTTAAACTGTAGAGTAGAAGAGTGGGATTTTTTTCTACCACAGTCTTCTGGAGAGTTGCCCTTTTAATTGCCTTTGTAGACCAGCCAGTGAGCCATGGTGTTCTTTAAAAGAAGGCTTATAAATGCTGTTTGTGAGCTCATAACAAATGCTGAGTCACTGTCAAGTCAGTTTGTCAGTCTTAGAACTAAGATTTAGATACAAACCTTGGCTGAAGAATTTCTTCAACATACTTAAGAACAAGATAAAAGGCACGGAATGGACAGTTAGGAGAACTGTTAATGGGCAATGACATGCAAATAACTGTTCTGCCTGTTAGAATATTGCATATGACCAGTCAGCACTGGCTGAAAGTCAGAATGTTATTTTTCTTACCTGAAATAGAAAGCTAGTTTTAAATATATTCCTAATAAAGATGTATTTTACTGCAAAGTACTCTTATTACTGTCTCCTCTCCATTTGTTCAGTCCCTTGATAGTCTAAATCCCTTATCTTCAAAGAATAGCATCTCACAGGTTCAGTTCCACCAGTAGAGTGGATAAGTAGATTTGTATTACTTGTATTTTTCCTGTTGTGTTAAGTTTTAGTCTGTGAGATAATTTTTTACCTCAGACATCAAAGTTGATAAGTTAGAGCTTCAGTAAAGCAATTCATAAGTAAATTTATTTGTTTACTTTTTTTGTAATGGTGTGCTGTATCCTACTTAGGGGTAATGACTCCCCAGATGAAGCTGATCTGAGTATCAGCTGAGGCACATGGCACATCTAGATTGCTCTCAAATTACTGGATGTCACTTTACACTCCCTTTTTTTCTTCCCTCACCCTTTTTAAGTTTGAGAACTTCAGAGTTTGCTTGGTAGGCTTTAGGGTATTTCATGTATGTAAAGCACTTTCTCTGAGAAATTTTGCTGTGGCAACTGTCTTAATGTGAATTACTGCTTGTTTATATTACATTTTTAAATTAAAGATGAGCTTTGTATTGTGGGGTGTTGCACTAGACATTATGGCTTGTAATATGGACTTGTAACATGCTTGCATTTATGAAGTGTATTGAATCTTATGCATCTTAGTGCCCTTTTATATGAAGGAATTTTTAGCATCTGCAATTAAGCAGTTGTTCTTTCTGAACTGACTTTGAAGTTAATTGTGCTGTGCACACTGAAAACAGTTCTGCTGGCTATTTCACTTTGGAACACTGAAACATGGTTCATTGGTAAATGATACTTGGGTCATTCAGCCCACAGAAGTATTGTGTGAGACTGAATGTCCTAATAGATGTGTTCTCCTTAGGAGATGACTCCAGCTGCACCTACAGCATTGATGTAGTTTATGTGCTTGAGGGGTAAAATGCCTCTCTGATTCGCACATGCTGCATGCTGGTTCAGCTGAGAAAGTGTTTTTGCTGCTCTTGAGTTCACTTCCTTTTGGAGAACTCTGACCTGGGAACTGGGCTCAGTGTGCACCAAATAGACTCCTAATGATGCTGTGAGTCTGTAGCAGTGGCTTCTTTCAGGCAGATTGAAACTTCCTTTGTGTTGAGGATTTCTGGAGAGTCAGACTAAACCTGGCCTTCAGATTTCCAGACTTTGCATATAGAGGCCGAACATCAGTTGTTTGATTTTATGGATTCGCTCCCGTCATACTGAATTCCTTGCTGACATGGATGTAGCTTCTGCTGCATTCATTTTTTGGAAAGAATAAAACTCTGCTTCCTCTGATGCAACTGTAAACTAGGCATAGATTAAACTTTGTTTGTTCATAACCTTGAAGTGTCAATTTTTGTGTGACAGTGTCAACTCTGAACTCTTTTTTTTTTTTTTTTTTTTAAAAGGGGGAAAATTTGCATCAGATTCAAACAAAATAAAGGTAATTTTTTTCCCCACAGCTGAAAGAATGGAACTGTGCATATGTACTTTATTCATTCTGTGAAAATGAATGCTTATTATTTGGTAGATTTTATTAGTAATGTTTTCTTCTGCTTCCTAAGTCAGCTTACCCATAATTGGTTTTGCTCAGCATGAAGAAGGTTACAGTAGTAATGCTTGCCTTAAAGCATATATTTTGTAAGTACATTTAGACTTTTCTTTGCAAGTAAGTAAGGTTGTGCAAGGGCAAATCCATTAGGTTTACTCAAAATTTAAGAAGAGCACATAGGGACTTCAGCTTGACTGGCTGTAGCTCGAAATAAGATTTGAAACAACTTCCAGCTTACAGTGTTTGTAAATGTTTTTAAGTGTTTGGCTGGTTTGGGGGGACACCACCACAAGTTAATAATCATGTACTCATTTCAGTTTTGTATTTAAATGTGCTTATTAACATTTTTCTACATCAAGTATATACTGCATACACAATGCAAGATAAGCAGCATTGTGAGGAGCAGTTAGAAAAACAGGCTCGTGATCTCTTGTCTTATCAGTTGAAAATGTTTTCAAAGGGTTTGGCAAATAGGGCAAATAGCAACATGCCACTAAGGCAAGTTACCACTCATGGTACATCTGGAACCCAGCCTACATTTCTCAGATGTACAGAAGAGAGTTTTGGGTCTCATGAAGTGAAGAAGAGACTTTGTCTCCTCAGAGGATATGTTCTTAGCCAAGATTTTTTTAGCTGGTTATATCGTCTCTTTTGAAAATAAAAGTTATTTGCAAATAGCTTTATGAAGCTAACTGAAAGAAATCCCAACTGCAAGTTCTTGAGTACACAAAAAATATGTTTTTTTCTCTTGGGCTGCAGGGATTGAAAATGCTTTTCTTCTGTCTGCTTGAGCTGCCTTCCTGCCCAGTGTACTGCCTTTCTTGGCTGCTGGATGATGGCGTTTGCCTTCTGTTCCAGAAGCTGGGTACTAAAAGTCAAGTGCCTAAAGGCAGAAATGTTCAAGTTCTTGCTGTGCTGAAAAGGTGCTAGAAGAGACCATCTGCATTAAGGGTCCCAAGTTTGGTAGTACATCCAGTTACAATGCAGGTCGTGTCAGTAAGATTGTAAGAGGTGCAAGAATGTGATCTATTACAGTTTTCCTGAGGAAAGAAAGGGGCCAAGTCTGTTTAGACTGAAGAGTGGGATCCTGGTGCTGCAGATCTGGGAAAGGGTCAGTTAATTCAAAGCTTCATTCCAGGAACACAATTCTGAAGGAGGCTTGCAGAGTACTTGCAACAGAAATCTTCAGTGCACAGTGCCTCTGCTGCCCACCTGTCTGGATGAACATGCTGTTCCTGGACCTGTGCCTTAAAAATGGCAAGTGTGCTTCAAGTGTTGCTTGAGCCGTTCCTCCCATCCTAGCAGAGTCTGTCTTACTACAGTGAAAATTCCTGGAGATGTTATTTGTATGGTAGGTCTTTCTCTCATCCTTTGGTCTAGCTGTGCCATAGTAACTTCCATGTAATCTGGAAATTGCGAAAAGAGGCTTGGAAAAGGAAGTTAATTACAAAATCGATATTCAAATGAAGAGATGCTTGACAATTAAGGTTAATATCTGTGCAAGCAACTGGAGTAGAAATCTGGGTTTTCACAGCCATTAGCAGTTTTAAACTAGGTAGCAAGAAGAAAAATCTGCTTCCTTCTTTCATTTTACGTGATGCTTGCATTATTAAGCTATAAAATTGGTAGGCTTTGCAAGTCTTTCACTGCATTGTAAAAAGAGGAACAAAGTAGCAAAAACATGGCTGGCCAAAAACCAGCTGTTAAAGAAGTTCAGGTATTCAACTGGAAGGTTTCTTAACAATAGCGATGTGGGAAACCTTAAAATCCTTGAACAGGAAAGCAAAAGCTTATCTTGTCTTTTATTCCGCAGTGTGGCAAGGCAGAGATTTGTACACTCAGAAAGAAATTCCTAATGATAAAGATTATCCTTCCTCTCCCAAGTTCTTGTCAGGCTTTAGTGTTAATTGTATTAAGGTAGGCGTTACAAAAAGTGAAATTTTACTTCATGCTCTGACTTTGGTGTCTTCTCCCAGCTGCTGCAGCACTCTTCTTACCCTACAGCTGTAGAGCCACCACCTTTTTTCTCACATAGCAGCAACTGCTGGGATTTGAGAGAATTTTGTCTCCATTTAATGTTTCTTCCAATCCTCCTTTGCTGTGGGTCTGCTGCAGCTACCGACTGGTGTGAGGCTGGAGTTCAACATGCGTGATGTGGTGAGTATTCAGCGAAGCACAAGATCATCCCATACTAGTGACTATATTGTCTTACTTCTGCTCCATCACAGCTTTCTGCTTACAAGAGATGGAAGAAGTTTGTATAAAATACTCGGTGCTGTAGTGGCAAGTGTCATGAAAGAAGCCATTAGAGAATAAATAATTATCTATAGTAGGATTTCAATACTATGTAGTAAAAGGGGCCAGGAATATGTACTGAGTGGTCAGACTGCAGGAATCGTCTGGTGCTTGAGTACAAACACACCTTGTTCTCAACAAGCTGATGGGGTATGTAAGAAATGTACAGTGTTTACTGGGACTGCAGTCACCCACCTTGCTCAACTAAGGCTGTCCAAGTGGTTGTGCAGTAAATTCAGAGGTGTCTTCTTATAGTAGTGAGTTATAAGCTAGCAGCAGTTAATTATAGGGAAAGTCATTTTACTTTGGACTTACATCAGGAGGCAGAAGAGAGCCTTCTCGGATGAGGTGGGACCTCATTGCCTTACTCTATGTTCCTCACAATTGGAGAGAGGCTGAAATACAAAAAAATGTTATCTAAAAGCATATCTATATTGTAGAAGTGACCTAGGTCTGAGTTTGGCTAGAGCACAGAATCTATTTGAGTAACGCAGAAGAAAAGCAATAGGAGCTATTCAGATTGCTATTAAGAGGGGAAGGAGGGCATTCTGTGAAATCAATGAAACTTTTTCTTGGTATGTGGTTCTTGAAACAAATGAGAGCATTCCACTTCAAGGCAAGGTATGAAGTTAGCACCAGCAGTTAACACTGAGCTTTGAATTATTAGGTATGTCATTTCAGGTGTCTATACTAGCAGTGTAATGGTTTGAACCACATGATATGTATATTCCCCACTATCCGAATCATGAATATATTGTAACTAGGGCATTTACAGCTGTGCTTTTACTTCCCTGGAAAGGGTGAGCTGGTCAGGCTGGCTTTTTTGGTACTTGAGTAGGCAGCTGGGTTTTTGCCTGTTAAAGGATTCAGATGGATATTCCTTTCCCTTCTGTTCTCTCTATGTACTGGTGTAACTGTTAGCTTTATATCAGGGGAGTAAAACATTCTGTGTAAATCAACTGCCTGGGTTTTTTTTTTTTTTTTTTCCTCTCCCTTTATCTCCTGGTGAGGAGAGAGGACATGGGAGAGAGAGTGGGGGAAGAATGGGGGAGTTAGCCCTTGGGCTAAACCATTGCAAGTGGCATTATTTCTTTCCTGGGCCTATCACCTGCCCATGCAGGGCCTGAGAGAAGCTGCAGGATTTGGCAGTTCTTGCTAACTGGACCAAAAAAATGTTATAGACAAGGGCTGCATTCCCCAGCCACCTTAGAAGTGAGAAGCACTGCCCATAGGCTTCACCATGAGTATTTACAGAGTGGATAGCTGAAGTCTTAGGTCAGGCTTACTCTGAAATGTCACTTTTGCAGCTGGGCCACTTTTAGTCAAGAAATGGGCATCATTGTTTTTCCTTTTCAGAACTCTCTTCCTAAGAGATTACATCAGGCTTGTGTTATCCAGTTCTGTTTAGAGATTACTGCACACATGTTCTCAGAACATTCCTCCTTTTTTCCACAATATTGTAACCTAAGTATAATGAGGTAAACCTGGAATAGTAACTGCATCATTACTAAAATGAGAGAGAGACAGGATGGACTGAGTAAAAGGATGCTCTGAGAAAGGAACTGGATGTGAAATTTGAATTCTGGGTGCAGAAGAGAGAAGAATCAGCAAGAACATAGCTAAAACAAAACAGACTGAAGAGCAGAAAGAAAGCTATGATGAAGCTAATGTGTAGGACAGACAATTGTTCTATGGCCCAAATGTAAAGACAAGAGCTCATGGAGACCTTGTCTGTGGAGAGGGAAAGATGATGCAGGCTCCATCATCTGCATGGAGAGGTTTTATCAACAATGATGGACTGGATGGATGTGAAGGGGCAGGACAAGCAGGCCAAGGAGGAAAGAATTGTTTCAGGCAAGGCCATAGGGTATTTTGGTACCTGATTTTGCAAAGGTTTAACAAGATTTGGTTCTGGAGCCTGATGTTGCTGTCATATAAGGAAATTGTGTGCCATTTACATGCTACTTTCTTCCATGGCAGATGTGCTGCTTGCTCAGTTCCTATTTGCCTACAGTCAGAGCTGTTCTTACGTTTGATAATAGCTGCCAGCCTCAAGCAACAATAATTCTCTGTGTATGATCCAGCACTGCTCGATTTCCTTCATCTAAGTTTCTGGAGATTAAGTAAAATGCAACTGTCAGTGGATTTGTGAGTTTCTACCTATATAAAAGTGGTAAAAATGCTGTATTAACAAATGGTAGGGAAAAAATTAGCTACCCTCAGCTAATTGCAAATTTCAGAGCCTAGGAATTGAGACCTTCTCTTCTTAATATGGTCTGATTATTCAATTAGTATCAATGCTCAGTAAATTTAAGACCACTGTCAATACCTTTACTTCTTAAGGGAAAAAAAATGCGAGATACCAAACATCTGCACCAACAAATTTATCTCCTTAAAAAAAGGCAAATTTGTTCGGCTTCGGTCCAAGACATGGATTTGGGGAGCTGAACTCTTGTCCTGTTGCTCAACCTAAAGAGGGAAGGAATAAAACAGCACTGGTTTCCTCCAGGCTTTGCACCATCTGTCTGTGCCTCCCCATTTCCCCCACTGCCTGGTTTGCCTCCTGTGATGTACAGAACATGTGTGGATGCAGATGCCAGACTCTGACTTGCCAAGAGCTCTTTTCTGACCAGGAGCCAATCTCACAGCTCACATGATTCCTTTATGAATCCTAAGCACGTAGCACTTTGTACAAATACCGATGTGTCTCAGTCCACCACCTGATTTTTATAAAGGATCTTCATAGAATGCCTCAATGAATGTGTGTGTCCATCTACTCCACACAAATATCTCTGTGCTACTGGGGGATATCACCATGGATTTTAAAAACAGATAAATATATTTCAATGTGCTGTAGCAAATAAGTGTATTTGGTATGGGGCACTCTGCCCCACACTGATGCCTAAGTGTGCTGATAGTCACAGTGGAATTCCTGTCTCATTTTTAGGGACAAAAGAAATTTGCTAAGGAAAAAAAAGAAGAAGGCAAAAGGACACAAGGTCAGGGAGTTGGTTTGGGTGGTTTCTTTGTTTGTTTTCTTGTTTGTTTGTTTTTTTATTTCAAACACTACCTGAAAATACTGAAGCACTATACTAAGTTGAACATCTTTTTTTGCCTTGTCTTTACATTAGCATCTGATTATTAACTGAGCTAGTTCTAACCCAGTTTTTGTGACTTGTCTTGCAATTAAAGCGGCTTGCATATTGATTTTCTTTCCACTTTGAAGTGGTGTTTTCTCCCTCCCTTACAACTGGCACATTCTAGATCCCTGTTTTCTGGCAGAGGGACTCTGACAGAGTTTAGAGGAATTTGCCTTCTTGTCATTTCTCCATTCTCCTCCAAGTTAAAGATATCATGGGGAATCTGGAGATCCAGCTTCCTCAAACTCTGCTCCCCTGCATTCTGAAACAATGAAACGGGCAGAACTTCATCCTTGTCTTCCCACCTTTGTACTGCTTTGAAAGTAATCCAGAAGACAGTTTTTCGACAAGTGATTCTTAAGGCATGTGAATGTTTATTTCACTTTTCCTCATTAGTCATGGTGGCATATTTTTAAATATTACTGTCTTCCTCTAAGCTGAAGAACATTCCTGTAATATCCTAATGTCTCACTTTTACAATAGCAAACAGAAACTTCAGCCTGGACATACTGCTTAAAAGTCTGAAGTTGCATACTTCTGAAATATCTTTCTTTTAGTGAAAATAGAAATTAAACATAGTCACAGACTGAAGAACAGAAAATATGCTAAGAAAGAATGAAAAAAAAAATACTAAGGGCTGTGTGCTTTAGCGGAAATCAGATTTTTTTACATGTATTTAAACCATTTCATTGAGACTTTGGTATGTCTGAAAAGTGCTAGATAAGGGATTCCATGAACTCTGTTACAGTGCTTTCACTGGTGTTGTCATGCTGTTTCTCACTGTCACTGATTCCAGTTTAGACTGCCATCTCCAGTTCATCTCCGATACTGTTTGATATGCATCTGATATGTTTAATAGGTGTACTACATACATATGTGTGTAGGTGTATATAGATACACGTGTAGAGATACACATGCATGCACACGTACATAGAGTGTTATTTAATTTGGATCTAGATTAAAAGGTGTTGGGCATGGTGCTGCTTAGCTGGATTCAAATGCTAACCAGGCATCAGCTGAAGGTCAGGGGAGTGTCTGGTTGCTTAGAATCTTTGAACGTTTCCCAGCACTCACAGATGTCTGGAGCTGATGTTGATCTTGTTGGTGCCCTTTCTGAATGTCCTCAACAACTGTGCCTGGCTGTCTCCTCGCTGCCAAAAAATCTGATGCAATCTGATTTTAAGGCCAGGCTCCAAGGGGATTGTACATTGTGGGTCTAGAAGAAAGTACTGATCTCTGGTCAGGCAGATGATCATTTACGGTGTGGGATTTTTTTAAACAAAACAACATAACAAATACTTTTAAAAGTACTTTAGATCTTAGTGTGTAAAAAGATCAGGCAGGCAGAATTTCAAACTAGACTTTCATTGCAAATTATTTTCATCTAATAATCACTTCAGCTGTATTCTGTTATATCTTCACTTAACATATAAGTGCCTGGGGCCAGATGACACTTTAATAAAGTCCAATCTATTCATTGTACCAAACAGTTTACTGCTTTGATTTGTGAAATGCATGTTTAAGGTTTTGTATTAATACTTGGCACTCCTTTTGAGCAGAGCTGAGATAATTTGTGTGAAACAGAGCCTGAACTGTGAACTTGTCTTGAATCATATAATTGTTTAGGTCGGAAAGATCTCCAGTTCTAAATGCTAATCTAGCACAACCAAGTCCATCGCAGAACTATGTCCCTAAGCTCTACGTTTATGGGTCTTTACAAATACCTCCTGGGATAGCGACTTGCCCACATCCCAGGGCAGCATGTTCCAATGCTTAACAACCCTTTTGCTGAAGAAATTTTTCCTAATGTCCAATCTAAACTTCCCCTAATGCACCTTGAGGTTGTTTCTTCTTTCCTATCACTTGCTACTTGGGAGAAGAGACTGGCACCCACTTTGCTAGAGCCTCCTTTTGGGTAGCTGCAGAGAGCAAGGTCTTCCCTAAGCCTTCTTTTCTCTAAGCTAAACAACACCAGCTCCCTCAACCACTCCTAAGACTTGTGCTCTAGATCCTTCTGCACAGGTGCTTCTTTAATAGGGATAACAGGAATGCACCAGCTTGTGATCCAAGATACTCCAGTGGGAAATTCCTCTTCATACTTTATAATCTTTGCTATCTTTATTATTATTGTTGTTATTATTATTCCCAATGGGAAATCCATTCAAGTGTGCTACAGGGAGCTTGAAGTGCCAGACTGTGTTGGCAGCCTGGCTTTTAAATACTCTATGCTCACTGTAAAAACGTTAGAGATCCAAAAATTAAATGCATAAAGTTACTTCAAGTTATTAATAACTGCTCTATTCCAGGGGAAGAAGAAACAGTGCTTAAAGGAAGAAAGGCATAAAATCAATTACCATGCTTTAAGTGGGCACAGTTCACAGCATTTTGGTCTTCTATTAATAAAGGTGCATAAAGAAAGCATAGCTGTAGAAACCAACAGTCCACTATAGCCTTTCAATAAAAAGCTGCTACGACAGTGAAAAGATGTTTATAAAAATGATTTAGTTAAGGTCCATAAACCAACTCTCTTCCATACATAACAGAAACTGATTCAGAGTTATATAATACAAGCAATAATATTCTGAAAATTGAAACATGTAGAGCAGTTTGTAAAAGTGAAAGAAATGCCTTGTGTTTTGGGTTTATTAACAGTACTTAAGAAACCATGAGATTAATCTTTTGATTTATAAATAACCACGTGATGGAATAATGTTGACTTTTTTTCAGATGGGACTGGTGTGTTGAGTATTTCTCACCTTTATAACGTGAGGGGGAAGCTGAAATATTTGAAAAGTAGTTTTCTTTGGTATGTAATTAAACTCTAAGTTACCTTTTGGTAGTTAATCTGTAATTCTAATTTTATAAGCTTTGTGATTTATTATCCAGGAAAACTTTCTCCAGTCTTGCACCAAAATTCCAATACAGGGACCTCAGTTCCTTAATCAGAAGATCCTGTCACCATCTAATGTGCAAGACACACAGAGTGTTCCCCATCCAGCTTCAACTCCTCTAGCATAGTCTGGAACAGCGAATTTGGTGCCTTTACCACCATTAGAAGATGCCCATTTAGGCAACTACAGTTTTATTTTGGTTTAATATCTTTATGTATTGTAAACATTCTGGGAAAGCTACTGTGTTTTAATCCGTGACGACTTTTTCCTGGGATTGAATATTCCAGGACAGAGTGGCTATTGCCACAGTTCTCCAAGCTTTTCTGTTCGTTTGGCGCTGCTAAAGAATTTAGTACCTGATTCTTAAAATGCTGGGAATATCGTCCTACTCAGAAGAGACTCTGGAAAGAAAGGAGATCCAAACAAGCTGTGATATGTGGTCGGTGAAGACTTAGCTGGCTGTAGCCTGTGTAATAGCAAAGAAAGCTGATATCAGTTATGTTAGCTGGCCTCTGAAGTTTCGTCAATTTCAGTTGACAAATCTTGTTACCTGAAGATTTAAATACTTTATCTAGAGAAACCTGTCTCCAAAAAGTGCAGTTTTATGGCTAGAAGATAGTCCTTTATCGACTCTATTTTAATGAGATGCATCTTGTGCCACACAGTATCATGGCTAGAAGAATAGTCCTTTATCGACCCTATTTTAGTGAGACGCATCTTGTGCCGCACAGTATCTTCCGGGGGTGGAGTGAAGTTTCACAGTTCAGGACTCTGCCGGGCATTGTGTACACCGGCAAAACCCCGCGTTTAGGCTCGCCGTGTTATCCGAGCAAGGCGCTTACGCGAGTCGACTGCGAAAGGCCATACTGCGCGAGCCCTTTTCAGGCGTAAAGCCCTGTTGCGTGGTGAAAATACTGTCTGAAATGCTTTCGAGATCGCAAAGACGTGGAAAAGTTGCATAGCCTCTTTCCCCACCCCCACCCCCCCGCGCTTCTCCTCAGCCTCTCGCCGTTTCCCCGCATTTCATCATGCGGCCGCTGCCAGCGCAGGGAGCGGCGTGCAGTCGGGGTGCCAAGCCCGCCCGGAGGAGGACCGCAGCTGCCACCGCACTACGTCCCTCACCCACCAAGCTGGGTTCGGGGACCGCTGGCGGCTGCGGGGTGTCCATTTCAGCGGCCCAGCTCTCAGCCGGGGCCGTCTCCGACGACCGCGGGAAGAGCAAGCGAGGGGGCGGAGAGAAGTGCGAGTGCCCCGCGGGCCCTGGCAGCGGCGGGCTGGGCCGCGCCTCGCGGCAGGCGGTGCGTGCGGCTGGCCGGGGGGAGCCGGCTGGAGGAGGCGTGAATCATCCCACAAACACACGCTGAGAGGTCGTGGCAGCAGAGAGCAGGGCTCGGGCTGGTTTTTTTTCTCGGTGCCCTTTTTTTTTTCCCTTTTTTTTTTTTTTTTTTATTCCCTCCTCCAAAAACATGGCTGAAGCTGGGACGGGCTTTTTGGAGCAGCTGAAGTCTTGCATCGTCTGGTCTTGGACGTATCTCTGGACGCTGTGGTTCTTCATCATGCTCTTCCTGGTCTACATCTTAAGGGTGCCCCTGAAGATCAATGACAATTTAACCACAGGTAGGGAGCGATCATTCCCGCCGTGCTTTTCCCCCGCAGGGAGCCTCCTGGCCCCTTCCCCCGGCGGCCGCCCCCCAGGGAAAGGGAATGGGGACGGTGGGCCGCCCGCGGGGGCGCCCGGGGTGGTGTGAGGCAGCCAAGCTTCCGTGGATATTTGCCGTCTTAGCCGCAGCTCCTCACATACTGTTGCAAGTGCGATTTTATAAGGGGCTAGGGTGAGTAATGCTACCTTGTGATTGACTTTTGACTTGGTCCAGCTAGCTCAGGGAGAGCTTGAAGGAGACTTTTCCTCCAGGTTCTGGGAGGCTTAAAGTAGTTGCGCTGGCTGTAGCAGGCTGTGGAAATCCCAGCGTCACCCAGAGGCTGCTTGGTGGTGTGCAAAGAGATCATCTGCTGGTAGTTTATCACTCTCTCCCTGCTTGCTTTGCCTTCTAAAGATGCTTGGTCCTTGTGGCAGCGTTCCTGCTTCAAGCCAGTTGGGATGTAAGAACTGTAGTGGCACTAGAGAAGCTTCTTTTTGACGTCTGTAGTGCTGTGAGGAGGAAAAGAAGTCGATATTACTTCAGGAGTATAGGGCATACTGTGGCCGTGCCCCAGCTGAAGCTAGCTGTTTTCTGGAGTTGTGTTTCACACTGAATTTCACGAAAGGAGTCAGCATACTGAGTTTTGACTGACAGGCGCTTTGATAATAAAAGAAAATTAGATGTTTGGTTTCTAAGTAGTGGCTTTAGCTATTTATACTGGTTTTACTGTGTAAAAGATCAATAGCAGAACGGCGGTTTCCCCCCTAACGACGTCATTCTTGCTCTCTACTTTTGAGATTAGCTGAGAATTCCTGAGGCCTGAGCAGCTTGTTCAATTCGCAAGCCTAACACAGGAACAATGGAAATTAATTTGCATCTTGTATACACCTGGTCTCAATTCATTTCCATAACAAGCTTATCTTTGATGTCAGCTGAGTAAGTATGTAAATATAGACCCATCTTCAGTTGCTGAGCAGTTCATTCATTCTGGACGCTTTCTTAGGAGTGTCAGGTGGCATATGTGTGTGTTTGAGAGATTCCAAGGGAAAATTGTATTTGTGAAAAGCCTTGGTTTCTTTGAAGGATAAAAAAGGACAGTGGTTATTATGCTTGTGTATGGGGAGTATACGGAATATAATTAATGCTTTTTTTCCTGTACAGTTTGTATTATACTCAAGATTTTTTTTTTTAATGGGCTTAAAACATTTATCCCGTTTCTGATAAAACATAGATAGCAGCATTTTCTTCTAAATGATAGTAAGTTCTAAGTGTACAAGTTTGCCAGAAGATTATCAGCATTGCAATGGACTTTGCTTTGAC
The DNA here is from genome assembly GCA_013400475.1 of Tricholaema leucomelas. Classification (NCBI taxonomy): domain Eukaryota; kingdom Metazoa; phylum Chordata; class Aves; order Piciformes; family Lybiidae; genus Tricholaema lacrymosa; species Tricholaema leucomelas. The sequence goes on from WAAF01013988.1 coordinate 749,541, forward strand.
TGTTAGGACTCACAGAAGTAGCATACCACAACTATTATACTGAACCAGCACTAACTTCTGTAGCGTTAGGCGGTCTGAACTGGGCAGTTATGTCTTTATCTTGAAATTGCTTACTTTTCCTTCCTATCTACCACGATCATATAACTTACACACACATACACTGGAAAGGGCTATTTGCTTTGGGGGCAGATGAGATGTAACCCATGCAACATCACCGCTGATGGGAAGCCAAATGTTATCTGAGTGCTCTTTGCTCATGTTTCTGGCCTGTCCCCATTTGATAAACCTTTGGCTAATGCAGCATTGAGGAAGAATTTTTTAAAAAGACCAAAAAAAACCAAAAAAAAAGAAATTCAACATAGTGCAATTTTCACTTTAAGTGTAAACACAGAAATTACTTCTAAAGACAATTTTGGTCAGATTTTCTCAATATACCTTTAAAGAAGTATTCTTTTTTTTTTTTTTAACATTGCTGCATAGTGTTTAGACCAGGATGTAATTCTTGTTGATGAATCTTAATTATTTATGTAATGCTTATGTCCCAGGTAAACACTGCAGACCATGGTTGTCAGCGAAAATACCAGAATGGTTTATATTATCATTTTCAGTACTGGGAAAAAAATGCAGGCACCCATTTGAGACCTAGTGAAACTCCTCTGACTTTTTTTTTCTGAGTTTGACCAAACTAATCTTTGATGCACTTTTTCATTTGAAATGTTACTCCAGCCATCTTTGTTGGTTTTCACTGAAATGCCCCAAAATTCGAGTAAAATGACAATCTGGTATCTGTAAATGGAAGAGGTTTTCATAACTGTGTCTTAAGCATTGAGGAGGTTAAAAAGACTGAAGGAGTCACCTGTAAGTCCCAGAGTGAATGATGAAAATGAGTTGTCGGGGTGGAATGGTAGGCACAAGATGGCCTTTATGCATTATCTGTTCCTAAATTGATTTATTAAAAAATTAGCACTACAGTAATGTGAGACTGGTTTGGTTTGGCTTGGTTTGGTTTTTCAGAGCTTTTGCGAACAAATTAAAATTGATCTGATTTGTTGTGGATCTTTTCCCCCTAATCAGTAGGATACTGTCATTAGTTTAAGGTTGCTCCTAAAGTACCATAGCAACTGGCCCCAGATGTGATACTAATCAAATATATCTCTGTGATGTGAAAATAAAAGTCTAAATGTTGCTACTAAAACCTCTGTGTGATGTAAAGAACTAAGCAGGTGATAAAGAACAATGACTGGGCATTTTCCCAGAACAAGCTGGATCTGTTGGTGAGTTGAGGTCAAACAAACTGGTTTTCAGTGTCACCAGATGCAAACTTAGCCAGCAGGAGAAACGCAGTTCTGCAAGTATGTACACCTCACAAAACAGTGATTTTAAACGGTATTAAATATTTAGATCAAGCACCTTAACCTGAGGCCACAGTAGGCTGCTGTGATATGAAGGACTGTAAATGGCATGTAAGGGAGAGTACCTACCAGAGGGACTGGTACTTTGTACTGCTGTGTGCTTTTAGTTTTACATACATGATGTCAATATTTTAAAAACAAAGTTGCAAAGTTGGAGAAGATAGTGGAAAAAATATTTAAGGACTGAAGAGAAACGTCACGCTAAGGGATTTTGCCTGAGAGGTGCCTAAGTTACAGTAAGAAGGTATTGTTTTGGGGAAGAAGTAAATGGGCTTTTACATGAAAAGAGTACTAAGAATTGATGACTGTAAGCAGAGGACAAACTCAGTTTAGTCATAATGAGGCATTGTTTTTTAACGATCCTTGTATCAGCTTCTAAAGGAATATAGTTTCTTATGTCTGAAAATCTTCAAATCAGGTGGCAAAATCTGAGCCAGTAGTGTTCATACAGCTTTCAGTTGTTTTCCAGTGACGACTGGCAGTGGGCTATGCTGCGGCAGCTGTCAGAGTAGTTACCGATGGTTTCACTACATAGTCCTGTGGTCACTTTTAGAGGTAAATTTTAGTAAGCATGGGGCCTTTTTTCCCCCCTCTTTTGGTGTTGTACAGGTAGGTATGCCCTGAGCATTTGGTAGCTTTGGGAGCGCATTTCACTGGCCTTTGAGATTTGAAAGTCCTCACACTTATGGGCATGGATAATTTCAGTATTCCCAGTGGAGCGCATTGCTGTGACAGAATCAAAGGGAAATAAGGTCTGTCAGATAAAAATATTAATCATAGAATCACAGAGTGATTTGGATTGAAGAGCCTTTAAAGATCATTAGTGTTAAATCTGATTGTGGTGTTTCATGTTTTGGTTTTATTGTTGTTGTTGCATTTTGTTGAAGCTTAATGTGAAAATCAAATAATAAAACCCTTTATGAATAGGACTGGCTGAACTATTATAGTGTATCATACCATTAGCCAGGAAGCAAGACAGACTTCATATGCCAGGCTAAAATATTAAATACAGAATAAGTAGCCAAGGAAAGAGATGTTATCATCTCATTCGAAATAATTAAAATAAACATTATTTTGTATAGCATGCTGCATTTTCATTCCAAGTTGGCACTTGCATGATTTTTGAATGCTACATTAATCTGAACACACCTCTTCTAAAAAATGTTTAACCCCTGCTTGTTTTTCCTGCCACAACAATTTGGCAATCTAGTCATATCCTAAGAAGGAAAGAGTCCAAGAAACAGTTTCTGATTATTTTATTTATCCCTTTCAAAGTGCAACAGAAGGACAGATTTAATAATCAGAGCATAATGTGCAACTCACTTGTGATGAGGTATTCACAGGAGGAAACCTTTGGGTTGCTCGGGGTAGAGAAATAAATAAAACTGATTTTCTAAAATAGTGAATAGTAAATATACGAGTGTGAGCTCTGGGTTGAATCTAGCTTTGTCAGTGTCTGTAGAATATCAGTAGCTTTCAGCAGGACATCCTTGCTTCAGCGGTACCAGTGCAAGGCCACACATACAGCATGTAATGTTGTCCTGCTTGGCCCCCAAGTCAACACAGGAGAACTGCAAGTGGAGGAAGAAGACCACATCACTTTGATTAGGAGATGGTGGTTGTGACAAGGTTCTGTTCTGAGGAATACAGTGCTTTTCTTCATTATAGTGTTGGGGTTTTTGGTTACTATGACGTTCCTACTGAAATAATTACCTAGGTTACTAATTAACATGGGATTTGTGACCATGTAATAGGCTTCTCTTAAAGCCTGAGACATTGTGCATGGTGCCAGCCATCTGGAGGAAGGAAGAAAGAGACTGATGTGCAACAATGCTTGCAGCACTGGCCAACACCAGATTACTCACTCACAGTCAAGAGTTTGTGCATGCATGGGCAGGAGAATGGAGCAGACATGTTCAAAATGTCTTCCCTGTTTCCTTTAAAATTAAAATTAGGATAATAGCATTCCCTCTTCATCCAGGAGTCTCTATGAAGATGTGAAATGGAGAGGTTTTTAGGCAACCAGATACTATGGTGATCTGGTCAATCTCATATGCATTCACTGATGTGTGTATCGCACACATTGCACAGGCTTCAGTAAGTAGAACACTGGGACCGCACCCATCTCACTGAATTCTCATTTTGTGAAAACTATCCCCATTTAACCATGCAGGAAAGCTGGGTGTCATTCTGTGGGCAATACTGCAAGAGATGGAATCTGCCTCTCAGATTTGGGCTCTGCTCCCTTAAGGTGGTGGTTCCAATCAAGGAATCACAGAAATCACAGAATCGCACACAAAAATGTTCAGGTTGGAAAAGACCCTCAGGATCACAAAATCCAACTGAGAACCCTACTCTACAGGGTTCACTCCAAACCATATCCCCAAGCATCACATCCAAATGACTTAAACACACCCAGGACTGGTGACTCAACTACCTCCCTGAACAACCTGTTCCAATCCATGACCACTCTTTCTGGGAAAAAAAATGTTTCCTAATGTTCAGTCTAAACCTACCCAGTCGCAGCTTGAGGCCATTCCCTCTTGTTCTATCACTAATTACCTCTGGGACCAGCACCAGCCTCTCCACAATGTCCTTTCAGGTAGTTGTAGAGAGTGATGAGGTCTCACCTCAGCCTCCTCCACCAGCTTCATTACCCTCCTCTGCACTCGCTCCGGCACCTCAACATCTCTCTTGCACTGAGGAGCCCAAAACTGAACATGGTACTCAGGGTCGTGGCCTCACCAGCACTGATTACAAGGGGACAATCTCCTCCCTGCTGGAGAAGCTCATCTTATCTTTCTGATCTTCCTTTTTTTGGGTTTCCTGACCTTGCAGATCTACACTGTACAGCAATAGGCTGTAATGTGAGAAATAAATAACTTATGCTTCCCATGATCTCAAACTGAAGTAGCAACAGAAAACATTCAGCTGTTATTAAGATTTCACTACTGGTCACTTTTTTTCTTTTTCTGCTGATGATATTTAGCCATCTGGAGCTGTGGGTGCACAGAGCTACAGCAATAAACCAAGCTTAGGGCAGAAGGCTTTTTTTTATGTCTGGACGCATGGGGATTTTTCTTCCTTGAACCAGTGAGTATGGCTGCCAGTGCCTGCATGGTGTGCTCCATCACTGTAGCAGTGTGTTTGATGAGATAATATCTTGACAGTGCAGTCAGGAGGTATTGTTCCCCTTCATAAATTTAAGCTGTGGAAATTAATTCTGAGAACTGGAAAACATTAACCTGACTAAGGCCAAGGAGTTTCAAACAGCATAAAAATGTGCTTCTTTCTTTTAGGAAGAACTGTAGGACAGTTACGTTTATCTTTATGGACTTACTGGTAGCTGCTTCAAAGTCATTTGCCATCATTGTGATCATTTCCCTATAGGCATCTGCTGTGGGAGCTATGGAAGTGAGTGCAGTGGCATGGCCATGGAAAACCTAGAGCAAATCTTTGATGCCACCGAAGGAGATGGAGAAACTCTTAACTAATCCTGCAAGTGCAGTGCAGATTTTATTCATTTTTTTTCTGCTATGAACTTGACTGTTTAAAGATGGCCACATCTGTCAAGGTCAGCATTAATCTGCATGTGGATTTCACATGATTGTTACGTGGAGGTAGTTTGCTCACTGAACCCAGATCACTTGTCTTAATTTGTGCATTTCTCAGAATATAAATGATGTCTTTCCTAAATATTGATCTTACTTTTTGCAGTTCTAATGGAATTAAAGTCAATAGTGTTTATTTTTACTGTTAACCTCTATCTTCAGATGTGTCAGTTACAGCACCATGAAACATTTGTAGTGGCTGCTGGTCCTCCAGATGGAGTTTGGATGTTCAAGGCTTCTTTGGTCTGACTTTTTTGAGCTCTGCAAAAGTGCAGGTGTTACAAGGACATGGGCTAATATTGGAGACATTATTATAAACCAGGTTTAAGCCATTTTAAGCAAATGTCTAGTCAGCGTGGCTCACTTGGAAACTCTCCCTTTAATTTTTATGGAAAAGAATATGATGTGCATGAAAATAGTGTGTTACCTTTGACAGAAGTCTTTATAGATTAAAAGTTCCTTGTGGGGGAAAAAGCTCAAACGAAACTTCTTAGATCTGTTTCTTACGGATGCAGCATACAATGATACTTGTTTCCTATGAATTTTGGCGTTTCTTCACAGGTTTGATCTTTTTGTAGAATCATAGAATGGTCCTGGCTGGAAGAGACCTCCAAAGGTCATCTAGTCTAACCTATCTCTGAGTCAGCAGAAGTCTCCTCTACTAGATGAGGTTTTCCAGAGCCTGGTCGAGCCTTACCTTGAATATCTCCAGGGAAGGGGCCCCGACTACCTCTCTGGGTAACTTGTTCTAGTGTTCTGCTGCTTGTTCTTAACATCCAACCTAAATTTGCTCTTCTCTAGTTTTAAGCCATTGCCCCTTTGTTATGGAGAGGTGCTAATTAATTGCAAGGTGATACTTTAAAAATTAATATTGTTTATTAATTTTGATATTCAAAACTCTCACCGCCCCCAACCACTAATTTTTAATATTAATGGGCTCTTCGCACAGTCATGGAAACACTGTACAGAGGAATAACTAGATCTAGAAATAACTTGCAAAATATATAAACATTAATAGAACTGGAAGAGAAGGTTCCTGCGGTCAGTATACCACTTGTCCACTTGCTGGACTCAAGGAGCTCCTTTCTGCTTATGGCAGAAGGCAATGGTGAATTACAAGAGGCTTTAAGTATTTACTCAAAAAATACAGTTTCTCGACTCGCAGGGCTAGCTGCAGCTTCAGACAGTATCCAAACACTTTCAGGGAAATCTGTTACTGTCTTGTCAACTGCTGAGGCTTCTGCTTCTTCCCAGGCTTCACAGGCTGGAGAAGGGAAGCAGACAATCTGACCTTATCTCTTGGCTCCTCTGAACAATCTGTGTATTTCCAGGACTTCCCGTCTTGGCTGGAGACTTTCAGGTGTAGGCAGGATGTCTTGCGATGTGCAGTCTTAGCATGGTGTCACACTGGCTATGCAGGCCTATCACGTGAAGGTGTTTAAAACCTGTTTCTGGTAAACTTGAGGCAGTGAAGTTAGCAGGCAATAAGGCAGTAAGACAGTATACTGCCAGGAACAGAGAGCAATAGCAGCAGGCAATAGCAGGCATGAATACAATGGCAGAGCACACACTGTGTTTACCTGCTCATCTCTTTTTATCGATACAGCCCAAGGCTAATGGGCTTTTGGACACAGAATAGCCAGTCAGAATGGCAGTTATCCAAGCTTGACCATATTAGGTGAAAACATAGGCTTGCTTTACCCAAATTTGGGAAAAGCATAGGCCTTGCACAGGGCAGGCACAAGCTAAGTGTGTGTACCTTGTTTAACACAGAAGCAAAACAAGTCTGGGCAGGCCAGAGTCCTTAGACTCAGTGGGTCCAGGTTCTTTGTCCTCTTTCCCACAGTTGCTTCTCCCCAAAACAGAAGGAGGGAGAGCAGGAGAAAGGTGTCTGGGCAAGCCAGGACATGTATAAACCTATTTTGGCCTATTCAGACCTACCCTTATTCTGTCACCACAGGCTTTTGTAAACAATCTCTCTCCATCTTTCTTGTAGGCCACCTTAAGGTACTGGAAAGTGCTGATTAGGTCTCCTCAGAGCCTACTCTTCTCCAGGCTGAACAAGCCCAGCTTCCTCAGCTTGTCCTCATAGCAGAGGTGCTCCAACCCCCCTGATCATTTTTGTGGCCCTTCTCTGGACCTGCTTGATCAGGTCCATGTCCTTCCTGTATTGATGGCTTAATTTTGAGTCAGCATCAAACGGAGAAAACTGAGTGAAGTTTGTAACAATGCAACGTTTTCAGGAAATCGTTCTTTAAGAAACTGGCTTTAGTGGTATAAAAGCTCTGAAAGATTTTCAGCCAGTATTTCAGGGGAAATGTGTAAGCCAGAGCCTTCAAAATAATACTTGATAAGATCTTGAGCGAGCTTACTGTTACACTGGCTGATATGCAAACCGTGGGTTGTACTGCCAGCTTCTAACTGAAGTCTGATGTCCTTTGTGTGCTGATGAAAATCTTCAAAAGTGCTCCTAAAACCACATACATGTGGTAGGATTTTCCCAAAGCATCTGCTGGGGTAAAGTTAGCCCAAAGAAACGTAAGCCTGGTTGTTCAGGGTCTTAGGTCTTACTTGCCGGAGATGCCAATGATTCTAAAAAAAAATAAATAATGTTTTTTTGTGTGTGTGGTTATTTTGTAAGCAAAGCAGATACAAAAATGTAAATCATGTAACTTGTGGTTGTGAAAGATGGAAGAAGTGCTAAATGGTCTCTGACAAGAGAGACATCTACTTACTTCTGTGTCAAAGCTCTACATTAAGTGAAAGACAGAAGGACATGATGCCTGCCTTGAAAGCAACACCTCGCAGAACAATGGTGCTAGCTAAACCAGGGATTTTTGGGAGAATGATATGCCTGTATTTTAAAATGGGTTCTGAAAACTGAATCATCTCTGAGGAAAGATAGACAAGGTTTAGCAAAACCACATTGATGACTTAAGGAAGCTCAAACTATCCAGTCACAGAGAAGCTACAGAAGCAACTTGCTTTGGATGTTGAATGAGGAGCAAGAGCTTTAAGTAGTTGACAAACATATAGAAAGCTTCCTAGATCAACTTTGGAGTTAAAATGCAGGTATGACACTTGGCAGAATTGGGACCAGGTCATCTGTGGAGTGAAGAAGTAGCCTTGCTGTGAGATGTGCTACATGCAGTGCTCTCACTTAGAAACTAAGGATCGAGAAGTGGTTGCTGATGCTGAAAACTGTACAGTAATCAGTAGCCCTCAATGCAGAGGAGACAAATCTTACAAAAATGGGTGACTGTGAGCTGAATTCAGGGGAATTCACATGTGAAGTATGTTTTTAAAGGAGACTTTTGAAGGTGTGAATTTGGACCCAGCTGCTATCGCAAGCAATGCTATGCCTTTAAAGCTTTAGCTATTGTGGTATTAAGACTGTTAGTGTGATGAGGCTTGCCAGGCTCAATCATGGGGGAACTGGGAGTGAAATCTAATGGCCTGTGATAAACAGTAGGGCTGACTAGTGAAAATATTATCATGCTGAGATTTAAAAAAAAACCAAAACCATCACCATCTGGAAGCAATTGCTGACAGTGTGCAGGTATGTTGTGCAAACACTGAGGCTCCAATAGTCCCTGAATGTGCCAGACCTTCTGTCCATGTGCCAGACCAACATCCCTACCACGTCCAAGGTTTCTGTGTGTAGCTCTCAGTCAGTTGGCAAGCACTGTGCTTAAGGGAGAGTTATTTGTCTTGTTGGCAAGTGGTAAAGCAACTAAAACCACTTAAGTGATGGCTTATGTTGGATGACTGAGCAGTTTCTTCTGGGATAAAATCTACAGAAAATAACATTGCCATCAGAAAATGTGATGGTCAGGTGCAGATTTTCTGTGAGCAGTTGCAACAAGTCAGATCTGTACTTCTTATAGCAAGGATAGTTGGTTTTAACAAAATAAGGCCCTACTCCGGGTATCTGTTGGTATCCTGAATACAGCTGAGTTATGGTGAACTTTACAAGCACAGAGATATGAGACCCTGATCCTGCAAATCTGTAGTGGCATGGTTTTATTCTGCAAGTATAGATCCAGGGGTTTATTGCAAAGTCAATATGCATGAATTCTTAACAACCAGAGCCTAAATAATTCACCAAGGTGCTGCAGGAAGCCTGTAGCCAAACTGTGAATAGAGTCCCCAGAATCTCCAGTTCAAAGGCAGTTTTCCCTCTTGTGATTTGATGGCCACATCTAAGTTTTACAATTCTTAGCTACTTTAGAAACTTATTTAGGGCATTTGTCAAAGAATTTAAGACAAAGCCTGGTTTGGTCCTGTGGCCAGACTGTGGGGATGTTCTGGGGATGTTACTCCTCTGTTGGCTTTTGTAGGAGGTGTGTGAAGGCCTCTTCCACCACTTTTAAAATTAGCTCTGTGTGGCACTGGAAGCATCTATTGAAAGATTGTTATAAACTCCAGCTCATCCTGGTGTCTGTGTAGTGTCATGTGGATCAGTGATGCCATGTAAATACTAATGAGTGAAAGTTGCTTTGTAAACTCCCAGCCCAGGCTAATTGGATTTTTTGGTGTATTTTTCAGTTGGGCACTGCAGAAAGGCAAGCAGTTTTAACACTGAGAATACTAAAGCTTAAGCAATGATAATGCATTTAAAGGCATGAGTTAATGTCATGCTTTCAGCAGGCAGAACAAACAAGTTGTTACTGTTAAGCCTGAGGAAAGGACCTAAATTCAAAGTCCAAATCAAATCTTGCCAGCTGCTGTGGGAAGACAAAGATTTATTATTGTGAAGTCTAAACTGGAGATTTATAATTGCAGTAGATTCAATTCTTAAGTGATTAAGTGCACTTAAATATACCAATTAGAAGGATGAAAACTGTAGAGTAAAAATGAAATGCAGTCATTGTAAGATTCCTTTTATGCAGTGTGTGCCAACAGCAACCATGAGATTTAATTTCCAGCTCATTTTCTAGAAATAAACTTGGCTTATTAAATGTCAAGTCTGCTGGATTGGTATGTTAGGTCTTGTGCTCAGTGGTAAGACACTCAGAGATCAGATTTAAAGCACAAGAAGTGTTATTATCGTAGTTTTATTTTGTAATGCTACTATTCCTGTCTCAAGAAAATAAGCTTGTAACCTGAGAATGTTAGATATTGATTTTCAGCTAAATGTGATGGCACTACCTTTATGTTTTATGCTGAGGACTGAAAATTGTTTACAGTGTGGCTTTGTCTGGAGCAAGGTTATATGATCCACTAACGAACTTAATCTTCCATGTGAAATTTCTCTTGCTATTTTTAATTCCAAAGTAAATATGATAGCAGAGTACCCAGCTGGTATGTTTTACACAAATCTTGGCTTAGAGTCCCAGAATAGTAATTTTCTCATTTTTTGGAGAGAAGGTTAAACCAGATCCCATCAGGACAAGGCATGCAGTCGGCCTGTCATACCCTGTGTTGGGGGGCCAAGGGGACACAGAATCCTTGAGTGCAAATCAAGCCACTTCTCAAGCAGAAGTCAACTTCATGTGGCAGCAGTATGCTAAAGCCAAGCTGATTAGCTCTTCCTGCTTAGAAAATGACCTGAGGAGGTCTCCTGTGTGTCTGCACTGATGCAGACCTACTGCTTTTAGGAGCCAGAAGTGTCCCTCTCAGTAGCACTTGACTTCATGAGTTTACCTGCAGCTCAGAGTAGACTTCTGTGCTGAGCGGTATAGAATTGTCTCTGATCTCTGCCATCTGTCCAGATCTTCAGTCAGGACAAAAGAAGAGTGATAGAAGGACAAGAGAATCTCCCTAGGAATAAGTATTGTTTTGCATTTTCCTAATTTCAGTTTCCCCTCAGAAATCCTTGTGAAGAGTCTATGATTTAAAAGTGGTGATCACAGCTGTGATACTACCAGCCCTTGCAGCTGTGAAGTCTTGGAGGGGAACACAAGCCATAAGGTGCTCTCATTAGCTCCAGGACTTCTGTAGAGTTTCTCTAGACCTGGTGACAGAGGATTTGGCCTGTGTTAAGTGCATTTTGTCACTGGCTCTGCAACAGCCAGGATTTTACCCTTGAAGTCCTAGTGTGCTCTGCCTCCTGTGAGAAGCAGGTGAGAGCTGTGCTGTATAGAACTAGAAAGATGAATGGGTCTCTCTTGTGTCTCTGACTCCAGTCCTCAGTCATATTTTATTCTCTTTCCGTAAGCCACAATACTGATTTTTTTTTTTTTTTTCTGGAACTTGGTAGCTCTGATGATTAGAAATTCTGTCCTTAGTCAGTCAGCTCAAATGCATTTGTGGCTGGCTTGCACCCATTTGTGCTCCCAGCAGCTCTCTCCTTTGCCTTCATAAACTGCATCACTGCTGCAAAGACTTGTTGCCAATGCCCTCACGTGGGATTTTCCCTCCTTGTCCTCTGCTTGTAAGGTTAAGGCCGTTAGGCTCTCCTAGCCTGCTCTCCCTAAAATAACTGGATGGCCTTGATTTTACTAGTAACACTATGCTTTCGGTTTTCTGTCAGTTTCATAATTGGGTAACCGGTGTTGTACACTGTATGCCTAGGTGAGCCTTTGTTAAATGCCTTACATGGTGTAATTAATCTTTCTTGCCTTCCACTGGAAATATTTTGCTGTGTAGTCATATGGTTAAATTTGCCTTTTTTATGTCACTGTCTCCTTGGTGGATCATAGGAGTGTGCGGTCATATAATAGGTGTGGACCTGCCATGCCAGCTGACCAGGTGTGAGCAGAAACCCCTTCTGGTCTCTAGCCCTTTGCACCGTTAATTTTCATCCAGCTTCACTGGCAGCTCATACCAGCTCTCTCCTGCAGCCTTCTGGCTTTGGTAATGAAAATACTCAGTAAGGTTCAGAGAGCTGTATGGGTTCTCTTCATCTCAGTGTTCCTAGGCAAGCTGCAGATTTCTCCATCCCTGCTACTTCCTCTCTTCCCTACATCTGATTTAACTGACTTCCTGTGGCACTGTCAAATACTCTACTGATATCCAGAGAGTTTAAAGCAAGTTTTTTCTTGGCTAGAAAACTGGCTATTTTTAATAAAGGGATACATCTGGTTGGTCTGGCATGATTTATTTATTTTGCATTTTATCCAATTTTTTATTTAGCTGTGTTGCTTGAGTTATTGCTGTCTTTAAAACTATGGAGTTTCAGGTAGTACTGCTTTGTCAGTAGTGCACTAGCATATTAAATATAGAAATGGGATATTCTGTCATAGTTTAGTGAGTTTCACCAGTTTAGTAAAACTGTACTGATGTTGGGCTTGTTTTTTTTGAATGCCATTTCTTTCAGTAACATGATTTATGTTAAGTGCTTTGAATTACATCTGTTTCTCTTGCCACAATAACTTTTTGTATGCGCTTTTACTATTTTTTTCTTTCGCATTCAACTGTTTTGTTCCCATTCAGAGGTGAACTAAGTGCTCAATTTATTTTGGGGACTACGGTATCTTAACTTGCTGTTTCATTATTTGTTTTGTTGAAGTAACCTTACTGGTTTACTAGGTTTATATAATAAAGTGGTTTTATGAAACTCTTAAGATAAAACTCAGCCTGGCTTTTAGCAGATACAGTTTAATTTCTGAGCCATTCTGTCCTCGTCAACACAGAGGGTAATCCTGGAACGTTACAGGTCTTCTGGATCTTACTTGTACAGGGATGATGTTGCTTTATTTTAAAGCCCTAGCTGATAGATTGGTGTCTGTGAAGTAGAACTAGGGTTTAACTTTTGATTGGGAAGAATTTGTGTTGCATTTCTGTTCTCGAAGCAGTCGTCAAAACTCTCACCAACTAATGAAACAACTGTGTTGCTCTGAAAGATGTTTGACTTTAGGTTCTGGTAAGAGAGCGTGTTCAGGTTGCATGACTTCCAAACACTCTCCAGCAGTCTGAAATAAGTTTGCACATTTGCTGCCTTCCTATATTCATATCATCACATGTGTCAAGAAACTGAGAACTGATAGCAGTGCAGGTTAAATAGAGACAGCATTAAATAGAGGTATTTAATGAGTAATTGGTGCTTTAAAAAAAAAAGGTGACATATCTAAATCTAAACTGTGATGTTGCTTGGGTGCTTTTATGTTTAAAGAATTTAAAAATTAGCTACCTTCCCAGACATTGTTTTGGGGTCTTGAAGTTGCAAGGTAAGTTTTCGGTTTTACAAAGTATTTAAATCTTTCTGACATGATTAATTTTACACAATCTTATTCAAACCCAGTGATTAGCAAGTCACTCAGATGAAAATTTTGAGTGCTTCAAGTCCAGTTCTCCTGTCTTCTAAAACTCAGATACACATGAAACTCTCCATTTTTCTTCTAGCCACATTCAAGCTGGTAATGATTGATTATGGAGCAACATCCTTATTAGGCAGTTTCTTTTATTTAGGTTTCTCGATAATTGTATAGTCCTGTCCGTCTTGTGCTTGAGGATCAAGGTCTATAAATACACAGCTCTACAAAAACTCTGTCAGTTGGCGTGTGGTTGAGCAATGTGCAGGACTAGTCAGCATCGGTTACTACTTTCCTTTAGGTGATCTAAGTAATACAGGAATTACTGGATAGAGTCCAGCGCAGAGCTCCTAAGATGGTTAGGGGACTCAGAACGTGTATTGTATGAGGAGAGGCTGAGAGAGATGGGTCTGTTTAGCTTGGAGAAAAGGAGGCTGAGGGGCAATCTTATTAGTGTTTACAAATATCTAAGGGTTGGGTGTTAGGAAGATGGGGCCAAACTCTTCTCAGTGGTCTCCAGTGACAGGACAAGATGTAAGGAGCATAAACATGAACACAGGAAGTTCCATCTAAACGTGAGAAACAACTTCTTTACTTCGAGGGTAGCTTTAGTTGGGGGGTTGGACTCAATGATTTTCAAAGGTCCCTTCCCCCCCCCCTAACATTCTGTGATTCTTCCTTAAGACATGGTGGAGTTACTGGATGGTAGAAGTGCATGTGTTTGTATACTGCTATACTATCAACTTTACTACAGGGCTGTTAGGGGCCATTTTGATGGTGCAAATGAGACCAGCTGCCAGTTGGTTGTAAGGTGGCACAGTAAATGCTGACCCAGCTTGGTTCACTGGGAGGGCAGCAGCTGCTGTGGGGATTACCCAACACCTCAACTCTTGCATTTTGAGGTATGACCCCTTTGCATCTTTGCAGTAGACTTACAGAGCTACAGAACAGTTTGTGGTTTAGCTCAAGGTGAACACTGGGGACTTTTGTAGTTTAAAAAAAAAACCACAACAGTGAAAAAAAAAAACATGCATAGAGAGAATCCAACAGAGAGCTTCTTTGACCATTGAGCTGCCTTATACACACAGCCCTCCATAAACTGCAGTCATCCTGTTTCCCAGGCACACCCATATGATCCTTGTGCACAAGCACAAAAATCAATAATAAACAGTAAATGAATAACTAAAGGCCTGCCAACCAAAATCTCTCTCGTTTAATTTTGTGTTGCTTTTTCTTTTCTAATCTAATGTGACAGAAGCATTAAAGCAGTTCTTTGGATGCATTTTTGTGTGTGGAAGCAGTACCACATACCTGTGCCTTCACCAGCAGTACCTGAGCCTGCCTTTTAACTAAGGGCTCTGTGTTCTTATTTTTCCTCTCCCTCCTTAGCTTTTTATCTACCTTTGGTCTTTAAGGTGAAAATAGATTGTTATTTGAAGTATATTCTCTTCTCGTATATAGCATTGTCTTATTTGGAGTATGTATTTTAGACATGCAGCTTGGAATTACATCTACAGGGCAGTGTTTTCAGAAGCACCTGCGGTATTTCATCACTTAGATGCTTTAGTCAGCCATTTGTTTACTTATTAATGGCTACTTATTTATATACTCTTCCTAATAAGTGTAATAATAAACCAGAAAGTACTTTGCTCAGAGAAAAGCACTGAATATCTGGTAAACAATGACATATGTGAATCTGTAATGGAACAATACTCTTTTACTTGTAGGTTGGTATAATTCTGTCCTGTGCATCATAGCCATTGCATTTGCTTTTTGTTACAAAAGTAAATATTAATGACAGATGTGAGAACAACATAAAATAATAATAAACAAAAATACATGCCACTTCAAACAAATTCGTTTACAATATTTGCTCTCTTTGGATGCTGTAGTTCAGCAAGATGAACATTGGCTAACTTAGGCCCTCAGCATTGTTCTTAAAATACGCATTCTTCTGGCCGGAGGATTGCCAGCACGGCAGTAGATGGGAATGGTCTGAAGTTTGAATTCTGCTCTTAATTTATAGTGAATGAAATAAACTTATTATTTACAGAGACCATTAACATTACTGTTCAGTTTAGGTTTAGTAGGAGGAATTAGTTGAATTTGTTTATGAAGGGGATAAAATTATAGTTTTGGTTCAGCAGATGTTTATCATGCAGAAAACTAACTAGAAGCCAGTGTGCTTTCATTAGAGTTGCCTCCATTTCCTTGTGGTTTCTGTTCAGATGGGAACAGTAAGATTAGACTTCTGTTCTATGCTGTTAGTTTGTAGGTATTTTCTTCCCCTTGTCTTTGCTTCTGGTCCTTTCCTTAGCACTTGAGAGTGCCAGGCCTGCATCATGCCTTGCCTGTGCTGCTGAAACACATTTTGCATTTGGTACTCAGTAGGTATGGACAGAAGTGAAAAAGTTCGTCTGCAGTTTATGCACTAGAGGGCATCCTGTTAAAGACACAGGAGGGATCCAGGGAGAAGGAGAGGTGGCTGTGGCCTATGGGAAGGGTAGTCTGATTGTGCCAGGGACCTAGTGAAGGGTCGTTATCAGTTTCTGGTGGCAGATGCATGCACACACAGACACAACCCCACACGGCAGAGTTGTGAACATGACTGAGCTCATTCATACACAAGTGGAGATCCTTAACTGTCGTTATATTGCATCAAGTTGTCTTCACACGGGGAGTGTTAAATTGACTGCAGTCACGTGATAGGTAAGTGTGGTAGTTGGAGGGATCCTAGGTCTCCTTTAACAAAAACACAGGGAGAGAGGCCCATCCCAGGGCGATGGACCTGCTTGTCCCAAGATACTGTAGTATTGTTTTTCTATTCCATATTCCGATATCACAGGTTAAAAGGCAGTGCCTGACTGATCTCTTCCCCTTCCCTGCCTTTCCTCCCTTCACTTCTCTCTGGGAACAGCATGGGTTCTTCTCTCATGGTTCGTGGGGGAGATGGCTGGCAGGGAATTGAGCTGCCTCATGCAGACCTCTGAGGCCTTGTAGGCCCCAGCTGGGGAGGGCACTTTCAGCCTACCCTCAGGCCAAATGAGGGTGGAAGGGGTGGAGTGTTCTAGAAGGCCAGTTTGGGCCTAGTGGGTTTTACTATTATTTTACCTGATTGCCTTTTGCATATATGCTCTTGTAAATAGAATTTCTCATTAAACATCCGATCAGTGTGCACTATCCTCATTCTTACTCCTGGAAAACGGCAAGAGTCATTTTTGTCCTCCAGTCCTGGGTAGCTTATCGCCCAAACTGGGACAGCAAGAAATATAATTGTAGGGCCATTTTACAGATGAGGTAGTGTAAGGCAAAGTCAAGTCCCACCCTTGACCTTGAGAAGTTTGCTTGTGAGGTGTTCCTCTAGGTTGCTTTTTTGCAAGGTCAGATAAAAGATGAGATTAATGAGACCCAGGATCTGAGCTACACTAAATGAAAGGAACAAGCTACATTATTTTAAGGAGGACACAAAATGGAAAATGCAGGACCCAAAAAGCAACAGACTAAAGTCTCATATATGCCTTCCTGAAGTGATTACCACAAAATAAGACAGACTGTGAGTGTGATGGGTGCTGCATCTGTGTGCCAGTGCTCCTGCAGACTGCAGGCTTTAAGATAGTGAGTAGTAGTTACACTGAGGTATGGAGAAGGAGGAAACTGGTAACGGGCTTGCCTGCCTTTGCTCAACCCTCTGCCCAACTGTTAAAGCCACAAAGTATGTTTACAGACAGTGTAATTTTTAGTGCAGCGAAATTCACATGGGCTTATCCTGCTACATTGGCAGCCTGCAGTGTTTGAGGAGCTTGCTTTCAAACACCAAGTGTGACCTGTCCCACTGGCTGCCCTCCTGTGGCACAGCCTCGCCCGCACCAGAAGGCCATCTGTGAAGGCTGGTGCAGAACATTTAGAATCATAGAATCATAGAATGGTTTAGGTTGGAAAGGACGTCAAGGATCATCCAGCTCCAACCCCCTGCCATAGGCAGGGACACCTCCCACTAGAGCAGCTTGCTCAAGGCCTCATCCAGCCTGACCTTAAACACCTCCAGGGAGGAAGCATCCACAACCTCCCTGGGCAACCCGTTCCAGTGCCTTACNACTCAGGCTGCCTTCTTGTGAAGCTGATGTGTGCCTGACTCTTGCTAGCTTATTCTGTGCAAACACAGCAAAATAAGCTTTGAGGGTTGTCTCCTCTTGGGTTGTCGTGAGGTACGTCTCATCTGTCTGACCATTCATGTATGCATTCAGACATGTTTTGTTGTTGATTTTGTATATGCACAAACAAAAGTGGTGGTTATTTTTTTTTATTCTACCCAAATACAGCTGATCCATTCAGGCACCTGCACTTACGGGCACTGTTGTAAGTCTCCAAAAATGGTGATTTTTAGCATTTGACATTGTTTTATCAGGGAAGAAATCATTACTTTCCTTTGATGCTGATGTCTGCCTTGCTAAAAGAATTGCATAGCAGATTGTCTATAAGTCATTGTTCTGTTATCAACCAAATCCACTGATCTCTAGTTCTGTTCATTCATTTTGTTCTCCAGCTGCTTTGTGTTCTTTCTGTGGGCTGCCATAACTTCAGCTAAGGAAACTAATAATGAGACATATTCAGTAGAAGCTATTCGAATAATTAATTATTTCCTCTGTAAAGTCTTTTAGTAAGAGCTGTCTCAGCTGTAATGTGTTTTTATGACAGATATTCATAAATGAAAAAAAATATTCACTAGTGTCTATTAAGACAGCAGCTTAACAAGGATTTCAGATTTCAAAGAGAGAATACAAGAAAAAAATGTGTGTGGCTAGCAGCAGCTTACATTGAGTGTCAAGATTGGTTTTCTGTTCCAGTGAGTCATCTCCTAAATCTTTGCATAATATATATATCATCAGCCTTGTCCTTTCTCACATTTAACATGTTAGAAAATAATTGGAAGGGGAGTGACTTAAGGAGCAGCTGCTTTGGTAGACAAGCCCTTGACCCTTAGTTTACCTTATCTTCTAATGCAGAACAGCATTTGGAAGTCCAGAAGAGCTAGAAGTTTACGTCTGAAGTACTTTTCTATGGAAATGCTTTTTAGAAGCTGAATTTGTCCAATTGTAACATCTGAAGGCATGAACATATAAATGAACTTGAATATGAGTAAGACTTACTGTTGATTGTTCGTTAAAAACAATTCTTCATTTGTAAAGGAAAGGGCAAATAATGTCTGATTTATTGATATATTTCTGAAGTGTTAACCAATATCGTTTTAGTATCAAGTTCTCCTTTACTCTCCAGTTCTTGAATGAGTAATAACTTTTTCACATACTCTTCCTCTAGTTATATTTGAATTTACTTTTTTCCCCTTGCTTCATCCATGTTGTCATAACCCCTTCCCAAATTTGCAGCACATGAAGGACCATGGACAATGACATGGAAAGAATTAAAAATCTGTGTCCCTTGCTTTTTATGATTTCTAAACCAAATTGATGTGAAAAGCTTTTAGCTTCTAGTTGCATGGGTAGAATGAGAATATAACAGCTTTCCCTTCCATACTCGCATCCTCTGTGAAACCCTTAAGGAGCTATCACAAGTAACGTAAAATGTATTACATCTTTACTAGCTTTTATTTTCATTTGTGCTACTCATGCTCGGAGTTAGGTTCTCTGTTTTCCTGGGAAAGGCCCTTTAGTTGAAAATAAATAGGTGAGAAGAATGGGGTTTAATAGTTCATTTCCTCTGGTTAGACACAAGTCCAATGTGTTGTATTGGGAGAATGGGAAATGATGCTCAGTAAGCCAGCAACTGGCATTAGCAAGAAGCAGTATCTTCATTACCAGAACTATGATTTTTCTCGCTTTCTGCCTCATAGTAGAATTAACACACATTTGCAATACTGCTGTAAAATCTTAGTGAAGGCAAAATCTTAAAGTTTTTACTCCAAAGGCAAATGAATCTCTGACTGCTCTCAAGTCGTGACCTGGGAATATGGAGAGTAAAAAACAACTGGATCATGTTTGGATTTCATTCAGTGTGGAACCAATGCACTTTGAATGCACCTCTGAAGAGAAGTGTTTCACTGCTGTTGCCCACTTGACTTGTGCTGCAGAAAGAAGTATGCATCTGGACAGATGTGGCAAGACAATATGATCTCAGTTTTCCATACAATGATTTTGCTTGGTTGTGACCTCTGTTCCTCAGGCAGAGATGACGTGTGTATTGGCTTTTTGTGCTGGTATGCTGGCAGACTTTTTGGGGATAGCCCAGGTAGTCAGAGTGGAGACAACAACCATTCACAATGAAAAATCATTTCACTCCTGATCTGCAGCCAGAAATACCTGTCAGACCACAGCCTTAGTCTTGCTTTTACTTTTGCAGAGTGTCACATAGCTGGAGTAAGCGTGATGGATTGCAGTGCTTACTTGGGAAGACAAGACAGTCTGCAGTTCAAACATAATATAATGTATGCTGAAAGCTTCTTCAGGTTAGTCTGGAAATCATAAACCAGTTTCCTGTTATCGGTACAGCAGGGGTTTTAATGTATTCCTGATACTTTTGAGCAGCAGAGCAGGTTTTGTGCATGTGTTTGCAGGCTGTGCTCCAGAAACTACACAGAACATAGAAACCTCTGTAGAGGAGTCGTTCAGGGTATTTCTAATGTTGTTCTGGGGGAGGTGGGGACTGGTTTGTTCTTTTTTTTGGTATGGTGTTTTTCTTACTGAGAATATGCAATACCAGATGCAGATGCAGCAGGCAGTGTAAAATGGCTTTTAGTGCATAGATGCCAGTTGTAATCTACCTCTCTTTCATCTCTAATTTACTCTCACACCTGAGTTTGCCAGTTGACTTACCTTTTGTTACCCTTCCAGATAGTCTTACAAGTCTGACTTAGAAGTTTTGCTAGCTCATGACTTCAGTATTGTATTTTTGTAATGATCATTGCTAGTAACTTATGAAGTTATACATAAATTGATACATAATAAATTTATAATTTATGTTGTAAATACTTGTTTCCAGTCCATCCCTTATTTTATTGAACTCCTGCCTTTTTGCACTTCTGCTTCTTTATTCTACATATACCTACAATATCTTTTCTCTTTTAACTCTTATGTGACCTAAAGACTAATGAGGTTTTTAATCTTACAATTTTGATTGCGCTGCTGCATGTCTCTCTACAGTAATCTTTTTTGGATAGAGTGCTAGTACTGATAATGTTTAGATGAACCACACTATATAAAAGAGAGTATATCCTAACATTGCATCCATTTGTCTGGTTTGGGTTTTTTTGCTTTTTGACTGTGTGTTTTCTGGCTTTGGCTGCAGCTCTTCATGGGGGGGAGAGGATTCTGTTGAGCTGTGTACAAGCAGCTCTCAGACTTTCTGCTCAGTCTGTTGTGCTGTGTGGAGAGAGAAGAAAATGCAGTCACTGTGTTTTAAATTTAGCAGCTTCTAGTAATTTTTGCTGATTACTGAAATCACTTTTCCAATTATAAATAAACCACATTGTTTAAAAATATTTTTGACTAGACTGAATTCTGTCCCCAAATTGAAACAGGCTGAGGAGAGTGTGGGAAATTACGGTCAAGCTTTTTCATTCTTAACTGTAAATGGAAGCAGAAGGGCATTGACTGACCAGAACCTCTTATTTTACAGCTCTTGGCAGCTAGTGGGAAACATTATTTGTGAAAAATGCTGTCAGATTCAGTTTGTCGTGCTTTGGTGGTTCCTCCAGAGATCTATGCATGATTAAATCTTCAGGCATACCTTTCCATCTGATGCTCCTTGGGCAGGCTGGAGAGCACTGAAAACTGGATGTGAGTAGGTGTTAGGTGTCCTCTGGGGTGAATGAAAGAGACAGTGTCTGTGTCTAGGAGAGTAAGGCTAATCTGGCAGACAAGAATGACCATAGGCTGTGGCTTATAAGGAAGATGAGGACAGGCTTTTTTACCAGGACCTGTAGTGACAGAATGAGGGGCAAAGGTTTTGTCTTGAAAGAGAGTAGGTTTAGATTGGTCATATGGCAGTAATTTTTTACAGTCAGGGTGCTGAAGTTCTAGAACAAGTTGCCTGAGAAGCTGTGGATGCCTTCTTGTTCAAGGTCAGGTTGGATGGGGCTTTGAGCAACCTGAACAAATGAAAGATGTTTCTGCCTATGACAGGGAGGTTGGACTAGATGATCTTTAAAAGTGTCTTCCAACTCAATATGTGGTTCTGTGATACTAAGTCTGCCTCGTTGGGAGAACTTTACAAAAAGGCACCAAAGCTCTTTGCAGTGTTGGGAAATTATAGATAATTGTGGATATTGAAAGCTTGATGTTGTAAAGTCATACGCAGGAATGTTTCACCCATAACAAGATCTTGACTGTTTATAATGTAGACATTCATTGATTTTTTTTCCCATTACTATTTTTCTCTAAAGCCAGTAGTGAAGACATTTTATACACTACTTGCTACTTCTTTTATAGCCTCGGAAGAGTGCATGATCTTGGAAGAGATTTCCAAATGGTGTGCTTGAAAAATCCTGCTTCTCTCTCTCAAATGAGTACCTAGGGCTCAATTTTAGGTTAACAGATTTTTACCAGACATTTATCTTCTTTCTGCTGTTGGTTTGTTAGTGAGATTTCATCTTCAGCATTAACCAGAATCAGAAACTTAAGGAATTACTGTTACTTTTTTCTTTACTAGTAAGTGAGGAGCTCAGGAACTTTTAGGTGTGTTTGTTACATGTATGAAATATCCCCACGTAAACTTAGAAATTCCATTATGGTGTATGGAAGCCATTGATAGTTTAACTTGTGTTGTGATTCACAGCATTTCTGTCTGAGCGTAGATATGGTATTTCATGAAGAGCCAGGGCCTGAAGAGATTTTCTGGCACAGCAAGTTACGGGCTCAACAGTTTCTCCACACAATTGCAGCAGTTGTTTTCTGCCAGTGAGACCCCTAACTTTAAAAAAGTCTTCATGTGCAATTAGAAACTAACAACATTTGTGTGCTGAGGTAGATTTCTGCTCAGTGAACTGCATGGACAGCAAGATAAATGCCTTTGAAAAACAAAGAGATCCCATAGGAAAGCCTCTGCCTTTTACCCTAATGGACAAAAATCAAGAGAGGCAGGAAGGACTACTGAGATTGGGGTTTGGAGCCAGTCATGATCAATGGTAATTTGTTTAAAGAAGGCTATCTAGCTTTAGACCTGTATTATCTCCTATTATATGTTAACTTGAAGACTGAGAAGGTCAGTCATGCTCTTAACATGGCCAATGTGATTTAAGCATTCATTTCAGTAAGTGACCAGCTATGTGCCACTGGAATATGGTATACCATTGAGGCAGATCTCCAGCTGGTGATTAATGGTATTGCAAAGAGTCAGTCTTTATCCAGATTTTTATTACTGCATTTTTGTCTATTATTGATTAGATATGAAATAAGGAGCTGTGGACACTTTCTAATAGAAAACTACTTGGGTTTTATTCTGATGGTGTTCTGAATCATATTTCCTATAAGAGTTGAAATATTATGGAAATTATTACTACGATTATTTGTTTTGAAACATATTATGCTGAGTTCTTAGACACGTGTATAAAAATAAATTGTGTATTGAGGGGAAAAATGTTGAACGTGTTTCAGTTTCATGACAAAAGGTGGGAGATGGGGTCAGATAGCCCATGCTTGAGCTGAAAAGGAAAAGTGCGGAAGGGTTGGAAAAAGGAAGTGGTCCTGGTTTTGCTGGGCCAGAATCCTCAGCCCAGGTCTGAGTCGACCAGGACAGCTGACTTGAGCTGGCTTACTTACAAGAGTATCTCATACCATCAGCACCACACTCAGAATAAAGGAAGAGATTTGCTGGTGAAGAGGGCATCTTTTGTTAGGGACTCCTCTTTGTGCTCCCTGATTTTGTTCCTTCTCACCCCTTTCCTGTTCTTGAGGCCTGTCTTACTGGATACTGTGACTGCTGCACTTTTGCTGGGCTGAGTATAACTTTATATAGTTTGTGTTGGTACTTGTTCGGTTATTTCATTAAATCTGTTTCCATTTCAGCCCGTGGGTATTTTCTCCTGATTCTCTTTCTGTGCTGGGGAGGGGTCATCAGGTGATAGAGTAAGAGATATAGTTTAGCCCCAGATATGGACTAAATGTAGACACCATTCCATGGAGAGCCGAAGACAGCCACATGTCTTGCAGAAGGGAATAGCTTTTAAAAATTGCTCAATATATCTGGAAGTTGATGCAACTCTCTATAGATAATCACAAATTTAGATTTGAATAGGCAAAGGCAGCAAGAACTCTAGGACCAGAGTAATTCTACTTTTCTTTTAACTTTTTAAATTGTGGCTCTTTTGAGTCTTAATTGTTTTGTGTACTGTCCTGGTACAGACAATGGAGTAGTGATATGCTCCATGTCAAGTGTAGCATAGGAGGAAACTCCTCTGACTGTGGCAGGAGATGCTTTAGTACTAAGTGCTTCTATGTTTTCAATGTCATTCTTCCGCCTCTGCTTTTAATCCTGGATGTTCATGCTTTGTATGATTTGAACAGGCCTCCCTGGCCTCTGCAGCATTCATTTGAATACCACTGAGACTTTGGTAGTAGATGTCATGGGTGTGAATGAGCAGTACAGGTGAGTTACTGGATTGGTTCTTGTCTCCAAAATGAAGTTCTGCATTCTCTTCCACAACATCACACATCTAAATACTATTTTTAAAAGTGACATGATGTTTCAGGAAAGCCAGTGGTACTTGAATAAAGAAATTCTTAATTTAACTTTTGCAAAAGATACTTTGGTTTTCCAAGACTTGCAGTGACACAGACCAAGAGATGTTTAATTCCATGTAGGTAATTATTAAATGGCTTTTAAAAGAACAGAACAGGATGGTAAATAATCATGAAAGAATGACTGGCATGTTGTAGTTCATTTTCATTACATTGGACACGGCTGCTTTCAGGGCCATAATTGCTTTCTGTCTGTGATATGGGTAGTTGGTTTTCAGTTGGGTTGTTTTTTGTTTGATGAGGTTTTTTCTTTTGTTTGGTTGGTTTTTACATTAAAAAAATGTGAGAGTAGACAGAACTAAGATGTGTCAAGGTTCTACAGAAATGAAATAAACTGTGAGTGGTGTTTTGGACTTTCTGGACATTCGAAACATTGTGAAACGATGCAGGAAAACACGAGGTGCCTTGGGCAAGTGGATTGAGCTGAGCTGGGGTTCTGGTGGCTGCGTCTTGGCTTCAAATCTNATTGGGTTGTTTTTTGTTTGATGAGGTTTTTTGTTTTGTTTGGTTGGTTTTTACATTAAAAAAAATGTGAGAGTAGATAGAACTAAGATGTGTCAAGGTTCTACGGAAATGAAATAAACTGTGAGTGGTGTTTTGGACTTTCTGGACATTCGAAACATTGTGAAACGATGCAGGAAAACACGAGGTGCCTTGGGCAAGTGGATTGAGCTGAGCTGGGGTTCTGGTGGCTGCGTCTTGGCTTCAAATCTGTCTTGCCTGGCCTTGAGTCAGTTGTACTGGTCAGAGCATGGTCTTGTTAGGGAAGAAGCTTTTACTAAAGCCGAACTCAGTGATCTGAAGTGTGAAGAAAAAAAAAAAAAAAGTAGATTGAATACATCTCATCAAATAGCATCAAGTCTCATATCTGTCTTACCCTGCTTTACATGGGGCTCTGAGGGGTCCTCCTTGTTCATCCTGGTTACAAGCTTTTATGAGCTTCCCTGACTGAGTGTCATTGAAATGCATGTGCTTCATGAAATACATTGATACGGTTGAAAAGGCTGCCAGCAGGAAAAATCTTTCCTTGCTTTTCTGGGGAGACAGTGAATAAGAGGCTACTGAGAAGATATTTGTTAGAATTAGTCTTATAAACCTGTCATAGTGTAATTTATGCTTTCCTCTCTGTGCAGGCTATGGCTTTCCTGCTTTAAGGATTGTGAGAAAGCATAGAATATTCCCAGACTGAAATAAAGACAGGGTGGCTCTGAAATCCTGTTCACATATAAATTCTGGGAAAGATTACTTGAAAAATGTGTAGGAAGAAAAATAAGTCACCATTATAGATAAGAAGAAATGTCTAATTCTTAGGAGGACACAGCCTGTGCCACATGTTTGGGAAACTGAAAGAACTCTGAAGAATTATTTAGAAACATTAGGGTTGTTTTTTAAGATAGTAAAGCTCATGTTGTCCACATGGCCCTTGCCATATTCTCTTCCCACTGACAGATTGCTGAGATTTTACTGGTAAAGAAAACACTTCAAATTCTTTCTCAGTGTGTGTGTTTGGGGGTTTTTTATAAGTTTTATTTTATTTTGTCTAGTCCTTGGGAGTTTCTGTCCTTTTCCAGCTTTCTGTTGAATTCACAGACAACTTCAAATTTGGTTGTTCAATCATTAGAGTTTAAAAGTTTATTAAGATCTATTTTCTGTTCTTCACTTATCGCTGTGCTTGGCCATGTAGTTAACATGTGTTGAATCTGCCATGCTGTGATGTAGCCAAAAGAGCACTGCCTTTCATCATTTGATCTGATTCTCAAGAGTATGCTCATGGCTAAAGTTGGGTGATTTTCCTTCTGCCTGCTGGAATCCTGGGGACATTGCAATGCAATATTGTTCCTGGCCCAGAGCAATGAATGTGATCCTTACTGTGGGAAAATTTCTCTGTCGGCCCTACTGATTTGAAGGACGTTTCTTGATGCTTTCCTTGGGCACAGGATGTGGCTCAGGCAGCCCTGACTGCACAGAGGGCAAGTGATGCTCCCTGCCATATTACTCTCTTAACCTTCTCCCATCTCCTGCTATTATTCTTCTGTGCTCAAAGCTCCATCTATCCTGACTCGTTTGTCTCTGCAAACAGACATGTTCGTTCTGCAAATACAAGAACATCCCAGTAGCAGTGAAAGCTTTGGCTAGCCTGGGTAGTGACCCCACTCTGTTGTGTCTATTAGTGCCGCACAGCAATCCAGTGATACTGAGCCTGGGTTCTTTGCTATTTGTTGGAAATTCTTCTGTATTGCACTGGTGTGATGACACTAGACAATTGCTTGCATAGTGCTTTCATCAGCCTTTTACCTCTCAGGCAAGACTTTTGCTGTCTTGAGTCCCGTGAAGGTGTATTTTCATAAAAAGAACTTGTGGGTACTTTTGTTTGTGGCTTGTTTGCTTTTCTTTATTAGCTCTTAGTCAAACCAAACTTAGGAATTTGGAAAAAAAAGGATAACCAAGTCTAGGCTAGGGCAGTGGAGGTGGGCTCTGAGGCATGCAAGGAGGCTCATGATGAAAGTGGTTTTTTGGGGGTGGAGTGAGTGATGATGATTGATGAGGAATCTCTGGACTCTGGCAGTCTTGAGTGTTTGTCCACAGTTCCTCAAGTGGTCGCTAGTGCCTTGTCTTCATCAGAAGGCGGTGGTGTCTGGACTAGAAATGAGAGGAATAGGAGCACAAGCCTTCTGTAAGGTTTCAGTCACATCTGTCTAAAGGGCAAGTGTGTGTGACACCAGAGAGCTAATACTTGTTACTTCAGAAGCACAGCCAAGTACTGTGTAGAGGGCACAGATTTGAAATTTGACAACCTAGATCCTTCTGATAGAGTCTGAAGCATTTAAATAAAAGCTGTACAGAAGGTCTTGGAGAAGATAGTGCACAGGGTTGGAGGATCTGAAGGTAGGGGAGGGACCGGGAGGCATATTGCATTTTGCTGTCAACATTTCCTGCCAGGTTTGCATTGTAGAAAGAGGTCTTGAGAGCTGTGGTGTGTAAGCAGAAAAATTGAAAGGGCTGAATCCTTCCTAAGACCCTGCTGTTAGCTTGGACACAACTGACTATGCAATAAATAGATAAGTGTGAAAGAGTTAAAATGAGTGAAGGATGCCTGGTGAGCTCTCCCACCACAGTGGGAATTCAGAGACTGCGCTGGATCCATCTTTATGTGACTGCTTCATTTCCCTGAATTGCCTTATGCCTTTTGACTAGCTCTTGCCATTTAAAATGCAATACCTGTTCCCATTTAAGCAGTGTCTTTAAGTCTAGAAAACCTTGCATTTATTTTCAAATTTCATTCACAGATTTCTTCAACCATCATTAAAATGGAAAAAAAAAAAAAAAAAGATGGTTTGTATTTCCCACAAGAAATAGGCCCTTTTAGAAACAGTAGCATTTATGTGCAGTCTTTTGGTATCTAAAGGCTGTTTTAGCCAAAGTCTAAGTTCTCTCTGTTGAGAGGATATTAGATCTGCTGGTCTGTAGGTGACCAAAGGCTTATTTTTATTGAGCTTGATCATGGCCACATTTGCTTCACTAATAGCATCCCAGGTAGTGGGAACCCTCTGATCTCACAGATTAGTAAAGCTGGTAGAGATGGCTGTGGGTCAGTGATGACTGTGCTCTGTTGAACAGCATTCTACAGGTGGGCAACTCTTTCAATTATTTCACAACAAAGACAAGTAAGTTTATCAGTTGTCTGCGTATTTTAATGACAGAAACAGTTACTAGTTTCTGAACTACTGTTGAACCCATTTACTGTGCAACACACTAAAGTGCACTACAGAAAAGTCCTTAGTTTGGGAAATGAAAGGTTCTAATAACTTTCCTTTATCTGTAGAAGCTTCAGGACTTCCTGTCACAATGTTTCATTGGGCTTGATGACATGGGGATGTTTAATCATGTCATCACAGCATGGTTTGTTTTTTTCCCCCTAGACTGCAATTGAAAGAGTTACTTCTGCATTATCAGGCTTGCAAAAGAGTCCACTTACTATTGCAATATGTAATTTTTTCCAAACGTGCCAAATGGGAGAAAGCAAAAAAACTATTTTCTGTGGCTTTTCATAAGTTTTACTGTATTAAAATCTATTCATAATATGCTCGTAAACATAGCTCAGTCTAATCATTAGTGTTGCTATTGTCTCAATTTGGCAAAAATCATGGATTCTTTGTTAAAGTTTTCATTATAAAATGTTCCTCACAGCAATATGTGTTTATGCTTCAGCAGCAGCGCATGAGGAGAAGGTACAATGTTGTGCTTTCAGATCCAGACTACTTGCTCCTTTAAATTTGCTGACCATAGTACATGTGTTTTTACCACAAATGCAGTGATGTACAGAGTACTTCTTTTGGACAGTTGCAGAAATGTGAAAAATACTCAGATGCTAAGGCCTAGACCCAAGTTGAGGTTAATTCTGAAGCTATGTGCAAAAACATTGATATTTTGATTTTAGAAAAAGGAAGGCAAAAAGAAAAGAGTTATGTTTCCCACAATAAATGTGCTCTTTTAAAGACTCATATATCCATGTAACTTGTGTATTGGTATCTAAAGGTTGTTTTATCCAAAGGCTGAGTTCTGCCTGTTCAGCGAACAGTATCCAACAAAGAACGGCTGTTCTAAGCACCATTATTCTGATTTAATTGTCCACATTGTTATCTCCTAATTTTATCCAAGAGACCCTTGGCTAAGATGGAAGGGTATGTCAATTAGGAGTCTGGGATCTTTTAGATAGACTGGTTACGCAGACTGGATTCCCAGTAGGGCCCAGTTGCAGGACAGCTGCAACCATCAGTTCACATGCTGGATCACAGGAAACTTTGTCCAAGCTTGAGAAAACACTGATTTGCTCTGAGGGTAGTTGCACACTGGAGCAGATTGCCCAGAGAGGCTGTGGACTTTCCATTCTTGGAGACATGCAAAACCCATGTGAATGTGACCATGAGCAACCTGCAGCTGCTGTCTCTTCTTGAGCAGGGGGCTTGGGC
Organism: Tricholaema leucomelas; assembly: GCA_013400475.1. Classification (NCBI taxonomy): domain Eukaryota; kingdom Metazoa; phylum Chordata; class Aves; order Piciformes; family Lybiidae; genus Tricholaema lacrymosa; species Tricholaema leucomelas. The sequence continues at coordinate 778,477 of WAAF01013988.1, forward strand.
TCCCTTACAGTCTTCTGTGTGGCGATTTAGAAGAGGCTTAAAGCAGAGGATATGGAGCAAGGCAGAAGAGAGGAGAAGGTTTTTCTCTGGGCTTGAGAAAAGGAGGGACTTTGCTATGCTTTAGGAAGAACTACTTCCCCAAAGGGAAGGACAAACACTTGCACAAGAGAACTTTGAGTCAGGAAGTATAGAGCAGGTCTGGGAAAAGGAGGGCTGAGACCTGACCTCAGTTGTGTCCAGGTATGTGGAACAAGTAGCCACCTTGCTATAATCAATTCATCTAACTTGGATTTTGGCTTGTGTAAGGATCTGTGGACAGGACTGTCTGGCTCTGTTTGACCTTCCCCAGAGGTCCTGCATAAGGTTACTTCACCATGACTTCATGCAGGACAACTGTCCACACTATGCATCATCTAGTTTTGTAGCTTTTGTTTTGATTTGGTTTTTCTTTGTGTTTACTGGTGAAGACATAGTCCTTGTCTGTTACAAACTAGTGAAGCCCTGTGTTTTAAATAGGCAATGTTAATAACAGAAAACAAGGAAAAAAAAAAAATTTGAAAGAAAATAACTGCAGCTCTCTAAATGACCCCTTCAGAAAGCTCCTGTGCTGGAGACATCATCTGCCTCTGTACCTTAGTGCAAGTAAATCTACTGCACTTTGGCAGAGGTGAACTGTGACGGTGATTGCAAGTACAGTGTTCCAGTTCCTTTTAGCGTTCCATAGTGAGCATGCAGTGTGTCTGTCCACTGCCTGCATCAGCACAGACCCTTAGTGAGGGACCTGTTGGTCATGTTTCAACAAGTGCTTTTTAAAAAAAATATTTTATTCAAAGCAAAAGAAACTAAATTGATGTTAATCTGAGCTAGTAGATGACAGTGAAAAGGTTGTGGAGGGTTAGTTTGCTGATGAAATACAAATTCATATGTTGCTTTCATTTGCATCTGTAATACAGGGCTGAAGTTGATTGAACTGTGTTTATTTTTTTCACAGAACATATTCTGTACAAATAATTGCTCCAGTAAGAAAAAAATCGTTGCATACAGTGAAAGCAGTGGTCCAGAAGAGTCTTAACTCTCTGCATGGACAGAATTAAGAGCATGTTGAGCACATGATTAAGACACAGAGGGATTTTCTGCTGAGGTCTTTCCCAGTGGTCTGACACTGCATGCCAGGGTGGACTGTTTATGGTAGGATAGTTGATACCACTTACCCTTTTCTTACTGAAGTACTTAACCCTTTGCTTTCCCCTACATACAGTGTGTTGTATCAATTTTAGTCAAACACACAATTAGCAACAAAAAAAGTAATGATGCCAATTTATACAGTAGAGATGATATGTGGGGCAAGGTCAGGGAAGGAGCCATACTGAACCATGTTCTTCCAGTGCACTGTGTCTATTTATGCTTGCTGTGAGCTGGAGAAAGACACAACAGTCTCTGTTACTTGTTTTGAAATACATTTTCTGGAGAATTTTCGTCAAAACAGATGGAAGTATTTGCACGAGTTATTTAAAGGGCCCAAGAGCCTTTACCCCCCACAAGGATCCTGTGGCATGGCCACAGTGTTGTGGAACCAGCATTAATCAGCTGTGCTTGAGGTTGCATTTTGGCCAACCACCAAATGATGTTCTGTGAAGGGTGATGTCAAACACTACTTGCCTTTAGTGTAAACAGGGACAGAGACTAAAGTGAGTAAATAAGACTGACAACGAATAGTGCTAAGCAGAGCCAGTAGCCATCTGAAGGCCGATGAGTTCCATGAAGCATCAATGAGGGGTGCTGGGAGGTGATCTGCCTATGCTGCAGGCCAAGTGGAGCCACTCATGTAGGCTTTACTACAAGCTGAGCTTCTTCAGTCTGATTTGACAGCTGATGATTGGTTCACTTAATGCCACATAAATATGCCAGAAGGGCCAGAAAACCTTCAACCTGAAGAGAGGAATTAGGCTCCATGTTTCAGTGTGTTAGTGAGGAGGAATCTCTCAGATGACAGGAGAGACTTACTCTTTGGTCAGGTGACACCTGCTGATTTTATCCACTTTGTTTATCTGCACTGCTCCTCAGCATGACCTTCCTGTCTGGGCTGATGAAGTTGATAAACTTGGTGTGCCATCTAGTACTGGACACAAGCCCATACATCTTTCATGAAACTGAAGGCAGGGAGGTGTCACAGTGCTTCCGAGTATCAAAAAATCACTGGTGTAGTGGAGATCTATGCAGCTGCAGAGTGCAAAAGGGTGTCTCTCAGCTGAATACTTGCCCATTAGGTGACTTGATCATGCTGAAGTCTCAGACCTATTCAGGAAGAATTTACGGAGTGGAGTTCACAATTCAAGGTAGGTTTGGAGTGCAGGGACCTATTTTTCCTTCCTTCAAGAAGGTATGGTGCCACTGACCTCAACATGGTCGTCTTTTCCTGTCCTTCCCTAAAACACCCAGGCACACAGGAGGCACATCTGTGCATATGTAGATCTCTCTCTCTCTCAGCTGCTCAAGCCTGATTCTGTGTGTACTTTCTGTGTAGTGGAGAGAAGTAGGTACTGCTGGAGGTGGCAACTGCTGAACCACCACAACATCAGAAAATCAGAGCTATCTAATCATGCTGCCCAGGACTTTGCTGGGATGGTTGTTGTGGACATTAGGAGCTGCAATCTCTGTGCTTCCATCCTCTTCTCATGCTGCTGGGATACAGCAGCTCTGTAGGTACCACCACCCACCTCTTCAGGGCAGAGGCCAGGAATGGAGCATACCAACATCCTGGCCCTGGGCAGTGTGATCTGCGTGAGCCCGCAACTAGTTTCTCATAAACCTGAATAGTGTTAATGTCTGATCTGATCATTTAATTGTTGAAAAGTTGCTAGTGCTGCTTGCTGTCACACACCACACACCTGTCTGGACTCATGTTTTATCATGGTGTTCAGACATTGACCGTGACCAGGCAGAGGGTGTAAGATGTAATTACTGAGGCCTGTCTGTTTTGGCAGCACTGTGATTTGCTGGCAGAGGGACTTTGTGAACCAGTAAGGTCTGCAGCACATCCTGAGTTCCCACACTGAGTTGGTCTTGCAGTTTTCCTTTGTGACTGGTGCCTGGTGGGAAGGATGTTGATGCAGCTGACTCTGCCATGAGGAAGGCAGAAGCCATCACTCTTTCCAATCATTTTTTTCCCTCTCTAACTACATACATAAACCTGTTTTTACCATGACTAAATGTCTAACTTTTTTTTTTTTCTAGTGCTTTGTTTAGGAGAGCATTGCCAAGGTGTCTGTCAAGTTTAAGAGCCTACTTCTCCTAAAAAGCCAGTGGTACTACGCTTAAGTGCTTTGGTGTGGGCTGCCTCTTCACTGTACATTTGATCCTTATGCTAACCTGTGTGAGATTTTTTTTTAACTTTTGGGAAAATTGAAATCCTGAGACAAATGTAGCTTTGTCTGGCAGAACTAATGAATCAGTTTCCAATGCACTTGGAAACTGTCTCCACAACTGTGTTGTATGTATATGAACTGCAGTATCAGCTCATAGACTGTTGTACACATGAGTGTCCATGCAGGAAAATAAAATTCTCAATGGAAATTTTTCCCATGGTTATGTTATGGATACTTTTATGTCTGTTAAGGAGTGCGCTCAGCACAGCGCTCATCCAGCAGGGACCTTCGTAAGTTGTCTCTTCCTTTTTTAACTTTGCTGTCACATAGTACACGAGATAAGTTTGTTTCTTCTATCCCTTCTGTAAATTCAGTTGAACTGGCTGACAGATTCCAAAGTTACCAACCAGGAACAGAGAGAGCATGTTCATATGAACAACTGAGTTACTCGGATACCTTCTTATGTGGTTTTGTGCGTATTCCCTCGTAAGCTTAGAAGTCCTTCTTAATTTTTCCTGTATGTATGATGAAATAATTGCTGTTTATGCCAGATTTAATGTCCTTACTGTGTCTGCTTGGACTAAGAAGTAATTTAAATTTGATCTTTCTTTTCAAGAATCAAAACTTACTCCTAACCATGACTTTTTGGCATTAGATCAGATGTCATTAATGCAAATCATAATGCAGTGTGGCAGTGTTTACACTCTTCTGAATCTCTCCGACTTACATTTAATACATATAAATCGGATATTTGTATTTTCTAGGGCACAGGTTTTTGCATTCCGTTTATTGTGAGTTGGCCTTAATCCTAATCTGTGGGTCCTCAGAGTTACATAAAAATATGATAGTTTGTTTATAATCTGTTTTATAATTTATTCGCCTTTGTTCACTCTGACCTTTGAGGCTTTCATGTGTAGCTTTTGTGTAGTCCTGTGGCATGGATCGTTGGAAATTACCCAGATGCTAAGATAGAAAAGAAAGAAAACCATACCAAAGTATTTAACTTATTTTCCTTGGTGTAGAAAATACACACTGGTTTTTTTTTCTTCTAATATTTTATTTGCTTTAAAATACATTTAAATAGGTGGGTATGTAAATGTATTTTATTTAACTATAGTGCTCATTGGTTGGTTTCTTTTGCTTTTAAGGTCTCCTTGGATCAAATAAAAAGGTAGCACTCTGCTGTTATGTTTTTCAGATACAGTAATAGCCTCATTTCATCACACAATTGCATGTGTTTGGGACAAAATCTGCTCTCAGACTGTGCTGTGTTGGTAACTGGCTTAGACATTTGTTGATAAACAGTTTAATGTTTGAAACGAAACCAACCAAAGAGAAACCCAAACCAACAAAAACAAAAGAGGTGAATCATCATCTGAGTTTTTGACAGAAGGTGAGCTATACTCTGCCACTTAGAATACTGAATTACTTTCCAGTTTTACACTATTAGAAGGAAAGTGGTTGCTGAAAATGGAAAAGTTATCCTCTATCAGCTTTTGTAGGCAATGGGAATAGCTTTCTGTTCTGTTGCTTCCTGTTACTAAACCTCACATATTCAGAAAGAGTCCAGGGACTGCTACCAGGGGAGAAAGAGATACTATATTGCTTAGGGCTTCAGACTCAGGGATATTTTCTACTGTCTGGTTGGCCAGTACCTTTGTCTCCATGTCTGGGGCTGCTTTGCAGCCTGGGATGCTCTTCTCCCTGCTGCCCAGCCCTGCTGCTGGTGGGAATGTGCTGCTGTTTACATGAATGAAGCACTTCAATAGTTTCCTTCCAGTGGAACATGGTTTTATTGGCTCTCCGTGGTTGTGATTGCAATGTAATCCAAACTGGTAGATCCCATGGGACTCCTTCTCTACTTCCCACTTTCCTGCCAGGAAGTGCTTGTCAGAGCTGTCCAATTCCANAATGCTTCCTCTTCCTGCCGTCACAGCTCCAAAGGAGCCATTTCTGAGACATGAGCTTCATTTAGGGAGAGAGGTCTTAGAATAATGTTCCACAAATGAGTAACCATTCACCCCTCTGTTTTGGAGACTCAGCATCATAGCATCTGCTTTGGTTGTTTGATTGGTTTGCACCTTAAATACATGGTCCAGTGAGATGAGAAGCTGAAGTTGTACCATCGCTATGCAATCATGGTGTCAGCTTTTTTCATCACAGATGTTTGGTAAAAGGTCAGTGAACTTGAGCAAAACAAGGCCAGAGAAAGTATAAAGTCAAAGGAGTTGTAGCCATTTGGGCCTAAAAGAATCACTTTGCAGTATCTTGTTGGTATCATGTTGATGGGTAATTAGTATGGCAGCAGTTGCCAGAGTGAACAAAACCTTCAAAAGCTGGAGATCCTCGTAGCATGGGTGACTGGACTTCTTGGTGGGTTTTTAGAAGGCAGCTAGCTAACGTTCCTGGAGGCAGAATAAATTCCTTTTAGAGGTTGGCAAATGGCATAGATGAACTGCACAGTCACTCAGAAATTCCAATAGCACCTTGAATGCATTCATTTTTAACATATTTTAAATGTTCATTAAAAAAAAAAAAAAAAAAGCTTCGTTTTTGAAAAGTATTACAAAACCTGCAGGAGAGAAGACATGGAAAGTAAAGTTGAGTTCAGCTAATTTAGTAAAAATCATTACCTGTTGCTGACAACAGTTGAGATTATCCTTCACTTTCACACTGAAGACTAAAAGGTGTGGGACCAGTTCCCCTGCCCCAGGAGGAAACAAGAGAGATCTCCCCTGTTGAGATGAGCTGCTTAGGGCAGTATGACAGGAGAACCTCACAGGTAGGGTGGATTTCTTTCTAATTCCCAGTATTTCTTCTGTGGAAAAAGAAAGTTAAGCTCAAAATGAAATGTCCTAGTTCCAAGAGAAAATAAGGGTTTCTGGTTTAGCAGATGAGCATAAGGCATATCTACAAATCGGCCTGTATTGGTAGCTCAAATTTCTTGCTTGCACTTTTTTTCTTGAGGGAAATGGTTACAAAGCAGGAATTTACAGAATGTAGCATTATATTATCCAACTTCTTTATTAAAACTCAAAACTATGCTTTAGGATTTAGACACTTATCCTTACGAAACAAAGTGTGTATATTTTTCTGCAGTGAAAAATTGAGGAATAAAGTATATCTGCTGCAAGAGTGACGATAGTTGACAAGCACATCCCTGTTTCACAATGTGAATGTATAGGAGAGAGCTTTGAATAATGTATGCACTTGCTGCTTTAAATAGTTCTTGCTGGCCTGTGGAGAAATATATGGAAGTTACATTGTAAATTAGTCTGACTCTCGTACAATGTCCTGTATATGTTGTAAGTAAATCACAGCAATGCTGACACTTGCAGGAGATTTCATTTGATACTCCCTGTACATTAATTTACATTATCTTCACTGCTGCAGCAGAGAGAAACTTTATCATAGGAAGAGATTACATTTTTTGGCCCTTTTTTCAAAATAAACTAAAAGCAACACTCATATTAGGAATCAGAAATTTGTAATTCTGATGTACAAGAGCAGTAGATCAGAAACAGATTTTAATACTTTATCTAAGACACTTTATTAAGTGTTTTAGGTAAACTTCAAAGAATTTCAGAGAAAGTCTTTCAATGGCCTGTTAAGAGTCACCTTCCACAAGGGTAATGTAAATGAAATAGATCATTATGAAGCCCTTCCACAGATACTGCATGGATTGTTCAGGCTTTTTGACTGCCTGTGTGCATCAGTGTAATGAAAACTTGGCAGAGAGCCTGGCCTCTGTGGCATCTTTAAGGATATCGTTGGAAAGCCCTGAAATTTTGAATCTTCCTTGGAAACAGTGCTTTGGGAAGTTCAGATCTGCTCATCAGAGCAATACATTTTCTTCAGCTATTGTACAAGTGTACTAGGGTTTGTGTTCCAGAGATTTGTGTTTAAAGATACTGGGAAACTTACTGGGACACAATAGACACAGTTCTTCTGTGAACTTGCCTTGGCAGCTGGAGAGCCAAGCCAGAATTCTTGCTTTGCTCCACACACTACAAATTCTTGTCTAGCCGTTTTGACTGAAGGAGATGTTACCATCTCCAAATAGTCAAAATAACTAGTTCAGTTCTGGGAATAGCAAAACTATGGTCCTTGTCAGAAGGTTTGTGCCATTACAACGTTATGGTAAAAAACATTAATGTATGTGTCTCCCTGGTGCTAGGCATCCATGCATATGACTGCAAATAAATGTTACAATTGAACAGACATGCCATTAGTTTAACTTTTTAAGTGCAGATATGAAGACACCTGGTTAGTCATTGCCCAAAGGTCAATTGAGTCGCTGTGCACTGATGTCCCATATTCTGATGGAGAGAATAAAAGTTGCCTGTTAACATGTTGTGAGATATTTTACCTGAGGGTATGGCCCCTCCTGTGGCTTTGTTCCAGACATGAAATACAGGTAAATGCTCCCAGAAGCTTGGTAACCCTGAGTATTCTCCTGTTAGGTGCAGAACACAAAAAGACTGTTCAGCATGTCAGCTGGAAAGCAGGGAAATGATTGAAGAGTGTTCTGTGCCAGCAGAGGTTGCCAGGGAGTACCTCAGTGTGCCTTCCAGGTGCCTCCCGACCAGGACGGGAAAGACAAGGAGATCAGACATTATGCACCCTCTTGATCTCTCTCCTTCCTTGCAGCACCTGTGGGCCAGGGTTGTTGAGGGCCCATATGGATGTTGGTGAGCGTGTACATTCTGTGAGCTTGGGACTGTGTTCCCCATTCCCAGAAGCAGAGAGGGGACCACTGTGGCTCCGACCCATATGTTGTTTTCCATTCTGCTCTTAGGGTAGCAGTGACCCCAGCCAACACCTGCATGTTTCCCTGTTGACTTAAGCACGCTGAAGTCCTTGTGTGGCAGGTCCTGCCAGCCTTCAGCGTTGCTTATTTTTCCATCTTGCCCTGTGTGGTTGTAACACGTATTCTGCAAACAGCACAAACCTCCTTAGCACATGGAGCTTAGAAGTCAGAGTAGTAGTTTTAGGTGCTTAACTTACTGGATTTGGCTTCTGTCTCCTTTCTTCTTAGCCACTGGCAAAGCTGTTCAGTCTTTGCCATCCTGTGAACTACAAATAGTTGTTCAGTGACACTTAACCAAATGTGCTCTCTTTTTTGGCCCCTCTGGACAGTCATTCCTGTAGATGACACCAAATATCTGGTAGCTTCTGACCATCAGCTTACTGCTTGACTGCTCTTCCCAGCACAAGCCAGGCAAATTCATTTTGTCTGTGGGAGGACTGGAAGGAGCCAGTTTCAGGCCTTTATTTCTACATTTGAACGTTTTAAAGTTACTGAGCATCAGAAAAAATAAGCTGAATGCCCTCAAAAATGCACTTGCAAAGGCTAAGAAATACTAGATCTAGATGGTTCAGAAGAATAAAGTAGAAATAAGGAAAATATTTCTTTGGTTGCTAGGATGCCTTTTTATCACTGAGATCAGTGTGGTTTGGGGTTTTCATTGAGAAGCGTGACTTACTAGGGTTAGAGCATTGCTACAGAGCATTCTGACAGTAGATTTAAATAAATGAGACAGTTGACTAGCACATTGATGTGAAAATTATGTCCAAAGTGTAGAGTGACCCAGAATTTTAGTTTTTCTTTGAAGGAGAAATGAAAGTTAGTAATTAAAATTCATGGTTATTCTTTAATGAAAATGGCATAGGTGGCATTTACTAGGAGATTTGCTCCTGAAATTTATTCTCTTTGCACAGAAACACTCTACATCTCATGCAGCTGAGGAGTGTGAATTCAAGGCAGGTATTTTCCTCGTAGCATTACAGCCCCAGGTGTGTGTGGGTTATTGTCACGGAGGGGAATATATGTCTCGTTCTTTGTCTTCTGCTTTTTGTGACAAAGGAATTCCCATTTGAAGTGCTGTGCTCCGTTCAAGCCCCTCCGAGTCTCTGGGTTAGCAGCAGTCAGTCTTTGCAGTGTCCTGACGTCATCCAGTGTATGCATAAGCTCTGCTATTGTCTTACGGAGAGCAGAGCTGGGGATTGCAGTATCTGGTGGCTGCTACCTATTTGTGCCGTCGGTATCACGGAAGGGACGCTGGCCTGCCCGTCTCTTTTGGATTTAAAACAGAAGCTCCTGTTTCTTGCTGCTTGAAAAAGGACCTTTGCTGCGGTTGCAAGGAAAAGCTGACTGCGGTGTGGAGCGGAGAAGGGGAGAGGAGAGAGAAGGATCTGGCAGCTTGGATAGCCGGGACTGCATTGTCTGCCTTCATGACCCCTGCTGTGTAGCAGTCTCATCCCTGCTCTCATACACTCCCTCTGTCTTCCACTCTTTTTCTCCTTTTCTTTTTAAAATAGCAGCATCTGGGGCCAGCCATGTTTGGCACTGAATCCTCATGTAAGTAAATGCATCCCACTTGCATCTTTTCTCTTTTGAGAATAGGGCTTGTTTTATCCTCACTGTACCCACTGCGCTTGCATTCCCTTAGCTGTAGGTCGTTGGCGAAAAGCTGCTATCCTAGCCTGTTTACAAAGGGAGGAAAGATGCCGGAGGGGAAGCATCCACCTCCGAACTGTGGGTGCATCCTCGATGCTGTCAGCTAGGCAGCGCAGGGCTGTCAGTGCTCCTGAATTCAGGCGAATTCAGGCCACTGAAAGGTGAGGAGAAAAGGCAGTTTTGCTCGAATGTGTTAATTGATAAGATTGCATCTTGTCAATGATCGGGAGGTGGAAAGACTGTAATGAGCGTGCTACTTGGATTATACATTTGGGGAGTGGGAATGCTGAAGCATTAGATAGGCGAGGGCTGGGAGAGAGTGATGTGATCAGCAGGAAAGGACTATCTCATTTGTTTCTTCTTTGTTTCTGGGTAAAAAGGAGGTTTATGTAGGATCCCTCCTCTAACCAGAGAATCCAAAATTAAATTAAATGGAATCTTAAATATGAAGTGAAAAATGCAAAAGAATAGGATCATTTAGTTGTTTCTTAATCTTTCTGATGAAAAATCTTAACTGTGGCATTCTGCTGCCATTGGAAGCAAGTCAGTTTTGCTTCAACGGGAGCACAATTACCTACCTGACAAATCTGGCTGTGGAGGAAGAATGGAGGTTTATATATAAATAATGTTGCTGGTGATATTGTGGCTGTGCAGAGACCAGTCTGATCCAGTGACTATCAGGTGACTGAAAAAGTAGAGAACAGTTGCTTTAGACTGTATGTTGTGCACAAATAGTACTGCATGTTGAAAATGTGTCTTGTTTGAAGTAATGGCCTTTTTAGAGTGTTGCTACATGCAGCGTGGTGTAATGTCTCCATGTTTTTAGGCTGGGACCTGTTCTGTATCTTGACGCTTCCTGAGAAGTAGTAAGAGCATCAAGATACCTCATAATTACATCCTCGTAGCTTTCAAACCCCCATGGTCTTAAAGGGTTAATTGTTCCCGTTGTCTGGCTTTGTCAGCTCTTCTGCTCCTCTGCCACAACACCTGGTCAAGGTCAGGCAGCGTAAAAATAAAATTTGCCTTTAGGTTTCTTTTGTTTGCGGACACATTTTTCGTGCAGGGTTGTAAACATGTTTGCAGCTCTGGGTCAATGGAGCGTTAAGGAGAGATGCCAAAGGTTGTAACTGCATCTGTTTATACCCTGTCAGGACTGCAAGCTCCAGTCTGTGTGTCTGTGGGATCTTCCTCTGCAAAATGCATATTAATATACTTTGAGGGAAAATCAGTGATGTACCTGCCTGTTTTTCAGAAAGTGCATGCTGTCTGCTTGGAAAGTCAAAGTATTCAGCCTTGCTCAGTTTTGTTGTTCTCTCTTTATTTTGTGAGGTGTGTTAATCTATTACTTGTTTGTCACATTGGGCTTTTGGCTAGTCACTGGATTGTATCACCAGCAGCTGTGGCTGCTTTTGTTTCCATGGTTCCCACAATTTATAAAAGGGTGACAGGAGCTTCCTTAACAGCCACTACCTGTTTCACAGTGGCATTATTTGCCGTTAAAGAAGAGGTTAAACTCAACGTGGCTACTTGCCATCTATCCAAGCAGAGGCTGTGGCCAGTCCCCAGGTCTGCACTCACAAAGCCAAAGCCAAAGCCAAAGCCAGAGTGATGGCCTCATCTTTGTTCAGAACCTCTCCGCTGTGCCTCTGTTCAGTCCTGGACCTCATACCCAAGGGGCTACTGAGGCCACTGGAATTCCTCTTCGGGTTGGACTGGCTGTCCTGTTGCTACTGCTGTTGGGTGCTGGCACACGGGAAGAGGGTGAGATTACTGGCAATGTCCCCTGCATGCCTGCCTGTGGAAGCAAAGGCAAGCCTTGTGTAACCAGCCCTGCCCACACTGCTGGAACAACAAGGAGTTTGCTTTCAAAGAAAGAAAATTGTATCAAGATTAATCAAAATGCAGTCACAACAATGGGGTTTGGGGTTTACCTCTATTCCAGTATACCTCCTATTTCCAAGTTGTCAAATGAGAACAGTGCGACTAATTGTTACTATTCTGTAACTGTTACTGTTCTGGCTAGAATGTAGAATAAATAAAATTAAATTTAGAAAAAACAAAATCAGCATCATCTGGTCCTTGAAAACATGACAGAAGCTATTTCTGTTGCTGTCCAAAAAGCATGAAATGAACTGATTACTTTTTTTTCCCCTTAGTCCTGCTGTTTACACTTAGCATTTAGGCTTTTATTTCTATTTTCTCTGATTTAAAACAACAACAACAACAAAAAAAACCAAACAAAAAAAAAACCCAAGCACAAAACCAAAACAAAACAAAAACAAAATAACAGAAAAACGGTTAGAAGCAAATCCTGGTTTAGAACCTTTACTCTTTCTCTAGGTATCAAAATATTTTAAACGTCAAATCTCATTCAGCAGTCCTGGTTTTGATTTTTGCTTTCTGAGTGCCATTGTATAAACACAGGCATCTGCTTGTCACCCCCTGGATGCAGGGAAAGACAAACAGCAGGCGAGGCTGGGCTGTAAAGGGGGATAAGGCAGCAGGCGACGCACAAACAGCTGCTAGCACCCGGGCACGTAATGGGCGAGGGCAGAGCGTGCAGTGCACAGACCCTGTGGAGTGGGGTCCGTGACCAGGGCCGTGCTGTGGCAGGGCAGCTGCTGTACAGTCATGCCCAGTGTTGGCCACTGGTCACGTGTCCTCTTCACAGTCGCCATGGAGATGTATGCGCCACAGCCCCTTCATCTTCAGTGCTTTTGTGCTGATCCACTTGCAGCCACGCTGCTGGGGTGGTGTCAGGGGGCTGTATTCAGGGGGAGGGGCAGCTCTCCATCCCACGCCAGTGCTGAGGCTGACCTGACAGATTTATCTGCTTACCGTAATCGTTTCCATTCTGTAGAGAGCAAATAAAACTGGATTTGATAAAGCATTGGATTGAGAATGAAGTATTTCAGTGAGGTGCTGAAACTTCATTTCACCTTCAGATGTGGGGAAGGAAGCAGTGGGGGTTCTGAACAAGCGACCAGCTGGGCCCTATAGGAAAGACGCTCCAGTTCAGGGGAGAAAAGATAAATCCAAGCCTAGGGGAAATAACCAGCAAATGTCTCTTGACTTGTAATATTGGCGGTTGCAGGCCTGCAGGACAGACAACACAGGCACAAGTTAAACCAAAACGTGAGAGAGGTCAGGGTGACATGGCGCTACCAGATCTATGTAATGGGAAGGACTGAGGCAGGACACAGTTCAAAGCCTGCAGAGTGAGCATAGTGGTGCTCAGAGAGACGTTTTGTGTGTTTGAGAGTGTGTACTGTGTGTGCTTCAGATACCCCAGACAGAGTAACTCAATGGGAGATTGTGAGAAGGGAACTGCACACAGATGTGTACACTGCTTGCCCCAATACTGTGAAAAGGACCCAGGTGCATGCCATGAAATTCCTGGGTGGTGTTCTCAGTACAGTCGTGTATGTCCATGCTAGGGTATTTTAATCTAGCAGTAACTCTGAACTGTGATGGGGGGGATGCTCTTTCAACCTGGGCTGTTGAGGGAGTTGCTCATAGTGGTCCCTGTCTGGTAGATCAGCAGCTGCACTCTGAAAAGTAGAGAGATTCTGAACCAAGAGAGAGCTGACAAAAGGGCAGGAGAAATGCAAACCCAAAGGGTAAATGGAGTTTTCCTCTGTCACAAGCCTGAAAGGCTGCTCTTTATAGGAAGGCTGGGAAATGCTGTGGAGAAGGGAAAACCTTACCCGCTTAACTGCACCAGGGGAGGCTTCTGTGCTTGTCCCAGGCTAACTGTATTGTCTTCTGCTCCGTCTGTTCAGAAAGTGCTTTTGTTCATGGGCATAGTTTTCCCCAAACTTTCTTCCGCTCAAGAATGCAATAAATATGAAAGGTTAAACCAAGGTGACTGATTTTATGGTATCAGAAAAGTAGCCTTATAAACTCTAGAAAAGAACAGCAGCCAGTGGTGGAGAAATGAGAGTTCCTCGCATCAGATATTGAGAGCATGGATGATCTGATCTGCATAGGTGCTGCCATCCTGGGCTGATGTGTCAGTATCCTCCTTTCCCCAGCACCAGTACTCATTCTCACCTAGAGGCGAGCCAGCCCAAACCTGATCACTTCTGCAGGTACAGCTTGGAGCATATTGGCTCCCCACGCTGGTTCACAGGGTGATTAAATGAGCAGTGGCTCAAGGGAGAGCAAGTCAAGGTTATTGAAACTCTGGTGGGATGGCAGCCTTGCCAGGAGTTGGCTTCACTGAATCAGCAGATGACCAAAGTTCTCCTTTTCTGAGCATAAATATCCTACTGCTGTCTTGAATTGTCAAGACCAGTAATAACATTAAGTACAAGTACCTGGCATCAGATGACATCCAGAGCTTCACAACGGTACAGTAGTTTCTCAGGCAACTGTGGGTCAAATTGCTTACAGGAAGTGTACCAAAAGCTGTAACTTTAAATCAATATATTGGGTTGCTGAGGTTCCCACTGTTCCTCATAAAGGAACTGGAACCAGGTCAAAAAGAGGCTCAGCTACAGCAGCATCAAATGCCAGAGTAAACCAGTATTATGAAAGGGATTAAGATTGTAGGAGCTGTTACAGATCTGACAAATTCAGCAGTGAAACTTCAAGATATTTGGAGGGAAAAATGTAGTCTCATCTCCTACTTTACTGTAGATTTTGAGGATTTACTGAGTGCTATTGTTGTTTTTGAAATAAAAGTCTTTTTAAAAAAACACGAGATGAGAGGGTTCTGTAGATTCTGTAAACCCCTTTGGCTGTATTACTTTGTGAGATGCCTGAAGTGATGTCTCCAAGGGCTTGCCTGTATGCTTGCTGAGGAGGACAGGTGCTTGAAACTCAGCTTGCTTTCTCAGACAGCATGAATGGCAGTTTGAATTCTTTGTGTTGAGCTGTTTGTAAGCAGACATCTGTTAGGAAGGTTTAAATGAACCGTGGCTGTTCTTCCTTCACAAGGAAAAAGTGAACAGATATCTTAAAGGCTGTGTTTGGCTCATGCATTTGACAGTCAAACAATTTGGTTCTTGCTGTTCTGGATCACATCTTCTGTCTCATTGGTTTAGAGATTGCAGAGATCTGATCTAAAGTTACTGAATACAATGCTAGTCTCCAGTGTAGCTGTGTCTGCACATCAGCTTCTGGAATGGGGAAGAAGTCTCAAGATGCATGCAGATAATAAGGTAACTTTTTTTTCCCCAGATTGTCAAATTGGTGGGTCCTTGACATAGCTAAAAGCATGAGCTATAATTAATGGAGAGATCTGTGATTGGTTGAAGGTGGAAAAAAGATCTTTCAGATACAAGACAAAAACGATAGAATAATTTAGACTGAAGGACCCAGCTCCTCCCTCAAAGCAAGACCAGTCTCCAAGTTAGAGCTAGTGAAAGACACAATCTGCATATTTGCAAAATGCTGTGAGATGAACACTAGCTTCAACTTTGACCAGTTTAATTTATGGGACCAGAAATAGGGATGAGTCTTTATGCTCAAGGATGACTGAAAGATTATTAGAGCTCTTTTGGATTATGTGATCCAAATTGGAAATGCAGTAGATGCAGTGAGGACCCTGTCATATCATTCAAGCTGTGGTAGAAGCAGTAGAGTTTCATATAATTTGGGAATAATTAATGGATATGCTCAGCAAAAACAAAATATTTGTAGAACAATCTTAAGTAATCTCTGTTTGTGCTAGAATACCCTTCTTGATCCCTGAAGGACCAGGAAAAGGTCTGTGAAGTGCTACAAACACAGCATGTGGGACTCTGGGAGATAGTGTTCCAGGTTTCAAGATTAATGACTATCCTATTCAGTGAAAATACTTATGTAAGTCACTGGTTAGTCCCTTTCATATGAAGGTTACTATCTGTAATGGCAGATTACAGAATCTGATCTGAATCTACAGACGCTGAGGCTTTGTTAGGGAAGTAAGCTGTACAACTGCAGAGCAAAACACTTGCTACCCATCATCTGCTGTATCTTAGAGGAACAGTGGCTTACTTTGCTTAAGATGCTCAGAAACTAGAAGTACAGGTGACTCCATAATCTACCTAGATCACAAAATGTGCCATTGCTTCCCAGCATTAGATGGAAAGTGTTCTAGAAGTTCCTAGGGCTCTCTATAGATTTAATTTGGAAATGGCTTTTGAGTTTTATCAAGTATTTTCATCAGTAAATGGGTAAAAGGGAAATTCCAATGAAGCTATACAAGGCAGTGATACAAAACCAAAGTTTGATGTGTTTGATCTCTTTTGAGAAATCCAGTAGCTGGGAATATCTTTCTGACTGCAGTGCAGGTGACCCTGAAAGCATGCTAGATAGTGTTTCAGCCAAAAGCAGGAGCCCAATATGAAAACAGCACAAACCTGGTGAGCTTCTTACAGAAAGTATATAGCTATTGTGGGGACTTTCCACATTTGTACAGACCTTAATAGCTTTTGTAAAGGTTTGACTGAACAAAAAAGGACAAGAGTTGCAGGAGTGAGCTCTGGAAGAACGTGCCTTGTGATTAAAAGGTCTGTAACCTAAGAAGCTATGAGATCTCTCTTGGCCTGTCTTGTTTAACACACCTCTCTTTAGCTCAGTGATTTTGCAGTCTGTAGTGATAATATGATTTCATATGTCATCACTTTAGTAAATGCCAGCTTATATTTTACCATTAGGAATAAGTCCTGGAAACTTGTCTTGTGTTTCTGTTTGCTGCCATACTGGCCTGGGTGTCAAAGTACACATCTTATGGTGCCTCAAGGAATTTTAAGAGGATACGGTCTTGAAGTTGGTGAGTTGTGGTTGTGCAAGTGCAGCAAAATGAAAATGTACTCGGTTACATATTGTAGAAGTTCTTGGATGATGAGATCAGATTATTTTTAATTTCTCATTTGCTGCATTTTTTTAAAAGTACTGAGGGACTCTATGATGAGGACCTGACTAGAATGCAAATTCTGAGGGGATAGACATAGATTACAGCTTTATGGAGCTCAGAAAATGGCAACTGACTCCACTCATAAGGTCTCTACTACAATAAAAGGAAAAACTTCTGTAATGAGATAGCATCCCAAGCAGAACCTGAACTGCATAAATCACTGGTTTACTGATACTAATCACGAGTCACGCTCACTCTGAACTGATATAGCATAAGGAAAATACTGCTGGTTACAAATACTTTTTTAAAAAAGGCATTGTAATTAGCAATCCTGAAAGATACTAAAAAGGTATGTTAAACATTCAATAAAAGAGCAGAATGTGGGAAATATGAGCACCACTAACCTTTCCTTTTTGTCAGCTACACTCATTACTGGCACTATTAAGGTATCTAGAACCATCACAGTGGCAGTAAATTGCATCACTGAATTTGCCTAGAGGTAATAACCAGTCGCTTGAACCATCATCTCAAGGTTTGATATAGATTATCAAAAAAGAATACAGTAGATCAGAAATGTTAAATTAGCTGGTAAAAAAGTCATGACAGATTGCATGTGGGAAGATCCCATGCTGTGCTTTGTCATCCACAAGGACAGGAGCCCAAATAGTCCAGCTAAAAAGCCTTGGAAATGTTTTATGCAGTGAAGGGAGGCAAAGGTCTGCTAGAGGGTTAAGTGAACTGGGGAGTGTTGTTATGACTCAAGAATATGTATCAGCCTGTCTGTTCTCCATGTGTCCTCTGCTGCTTGCGTGGTCCACAGTGATAGCTACAGATAAGCTGTTATTATTATGTACAGAGTGAAGAGGGTGGTAACAAGGCTGCCTGTGTAGATGGATGGAGAAAAGCTCCAAATGATGGAAGTAAACAGCCATCTAAAAAGCAGCAAGATCTGAGCTATAGAGGTTGCATTCAAGACTGGAAGTTCCTCTAAGTTTGAGCGGCCTAATGCATAAACATTGAACAAAAAGTTACAGTGACACAGGACAGAAGAGAGACTTTCTTGCAGTATAAGAGGCAGCAGATTACTCTATGACTGTGACCTGCTAGTGATGTCTTTCTGAGCCTTCAGATGGAATGTTGTGATAGTACAAGGAGATTGCATGGGGCTGAAAGATTTCTCAAGTGTTAAAATCATTTGCAGTTGCCATGCTGTTATGAGGCTACTGCCTGGTGTTGCCACAGCTCACACGGTGGCTATGATGACCTAGAGATTATTTTGCCTACCCAGGATAAAGCACTGGTAATCCCTCAGGGCAGAGAGAAGTCCCAAAAAGACCTTTACACAGGACTTTTTCTAGAGTGGTCTTCATAGACAGACTTATTTTCATGGCTGAGGTTCTCTCTATGCTAGGATATACTTCCAAAACATAGAAGGTGGCATTGCTGTGGGCACTGCATGTCACAGCCTGCAGTGACCGTCTGGATGCAGACAGACAGTAGTTGGTTGCTCTGGGGCATGGCATGTATGCTAATGACTTAGAATCTCTGCGGGTCTTGGCTGCATGTCAGAGAGGAATGAAGCTGTAGATTTAAAACCAGTGCCTGTACTGCAGGAGTTCAATGAACTACGTGCCTGGCATTTAGTTGGGTTATGTCTTTTTGTGTGTCTGTAGTGACGTTCAGTTAATTCTTCCATAAAGTATAGATAAATACACAGAATTATGCAAAAAGACAAGAAGAAAAGCCTCATGTCAGGACTTGCCATCCTTAATAGTGTCCCCTTAAAAACAGGTTTCCCTAAGGGAACAAAGCGATGTGACTTTCTAATCTGGAACGGTCTGTGCAGGCACAGTGACTGTGGAGCACAGTCACCATAGGCACTGCAGGCAGCAGTCTGGTAGCCAATGTGCAGCATCTGCATTTTCAGTTATTCTCTTTCAGTTCACCGATTTGCATGTACTTCAAATCTGGTTTGGTTTATATTGGGAAGAAAGAGATGTCTATGGTTTTGAACAATGTAACTATGGATGTAGGAGGTAAAAAACCTCCCGGTTTTTATTCATGTATATGTTATATGTTTTTAAAATGTTTTTACTAGATTGTAAAACTATTTGACCAAAAGTAAAGCATTTTATTCCTGGTGAAGGAAGAGCCTGATGCTGTCTCCCCATGCAGCACACTGCTGATGTGAAGCCGTAGTCTTACTGGCCCTCTCCAGGGAGTTCAGTACCATGGTAGGCAGTAATTCTTGTTGTTCCTCTGTGTGTGAGCCCAAAAGCTTACATGTATCTGGAAATCATAGTACCTTCTCATCTCCAGAAGCACTGCAGACATACTGACAGAAGCGGGTGGGGGTGTATTGCAGGCAGCATGTGCAAGCCTGCATTGCAGCTGACTTACACGCTGCCTTATGTACAAGTAAGGGAGGATTATGCTGCCAAGTTGGCTTTAAGATGCTGGAATTTCATTTCTGAAAATCAGCTACTGGAAATTACTGATTGTTTTGGTGTTGATGTTATTTTTAATTGGCTAAAAACTGGCTACTAGTCCTGGCCTAATTTCAGAAGTTCAATTTAGAAATATCTGTCAAAGAGAAAGATGCACAAGTACTACATCTTGAACTTGAATCATAATTGTTGGGCCATTCTTCTGCTTCCTAGCTTCCAAACTCATAGAGTTGATGCAATTAAATAATTTTGAAGAGGGAAACGAGGATGACCAGTCAAATTGCAAAAGTTAACAGTAAATACAGTCAGAGTGAAATCTAGTCCAAATAAATGTGTGAACAGCAATCCGAGACATTAAGCTATAAATGGTTGATGAATGGGAGAATCATCATATGACAAGCAGTATTTTAGAATTTTTTTCAGAGTCACCTTGTTTTCCAACATTTCAGTTGCTTTCACTGAATAGAGCACTGTCTGTGAGCAAAAGGAAAGTAACTTTCTTTTTTCTTTATAAACTTGATTTTTTTTTTTTTAGGGCCTTAACATGAATTCAAGACAAAATATGGTCTTCATGGACTAAAATTTTATCTGGTTGCTTCTGTGAAATTGATTTTACACCAGCAAGGTGATCATGTGCGAAAATAAGTCAACAGCAGTTGTCTTAAGGTACAAGTCACTGCAGTTGAGTTTGAGTATTGGCCATTTGCAGCTGGTCGTCTTTTTCTTGGGAATAGCATGTTGAGGTGGTTTTGAGCAATGAGAGACTTGCCCTAAGTAGGTGTTGAAAACCTGTGTACTGGGTTCTTAAGAGCTTTGGCTGATTGATGAGATCCAGTCTTTTTTGTGATTACTATTCTCAGAAAATGTACATGATCTCTTACAAGCTTTGCATGTGTGTTCACTTTGGCTTAAGTAAAAGTATAATCAACAAGGCTGGTGAAGATGGTACAAAAAAAACACCCTACACAGATTCGCAGCTAGAACTAGAGTTACAAAGGTGTAGATTCAAGGCTAATTGAAATAAACTTTTTTAGCCAAAATAAGAATGTCCATGAAATATACTACACCAAAATAAGGGTCCTTGCAGTTCAGGGTACTTTAATACTCATGTGAAAATGTCAACATGGTTTATTGGTTCTGTTTTTAAAGTGTTTTATAACAATTCCTGTAGTTTTCAGAAACTCAGAATGAAATATCGTCTTGTTTACTGTGGTCTCAGGTTTCTTAACAAGCATGAAATACCTTTGATAAAGGGTTTGAAGTTCACATCTGCTGAAGATGAGCTACAGTTTCTAAGCATAACAAATTAATATCTGTGTTTTCTTTGATCTTGCTGCTGTGCAGTCAGCCCTTTGGATATGTTTCTGCAAAGGTAATGGTATATATTTGGAAAAGGATAAGAAAATGGATACCATATAGTGTTAATTACCCTGACCCAGAATTGTAGTGTCAAGTACCCTGACCATAAACAGCCTACTGTTTATGGTCTGTTCCTGATCTAAGTACTAACCTTGAGCTGATTTCAAAAGTTTTGAGATGTTAACAAAACCAGAAATTGAGCACAAATTATATTTTGTGAACTCTTGCAAAATCAAGTAGATGCTAGGTGGATGATCTATGGAGTCTTAAGCTGAAGAAGAGCAACAACAGTTGGAAACCTGAAGAAACATGAAGGAGGAGATCAACTCCATTCTTGAGGAACAAGAAAATTGAGGGAGTGTGATGAGTTAGAGGAGAGAATGAACATGGAAGGTCCTGGAACAGTAAAATCTTGAATTATTCGAGATCTGGAAAGTGTGAGAGCTAAAATCTCATATGCTGAATAGGTAGCTGGAGTGTATGTGGGTAAGAGAGGGAAGAGGATGAGAGAAGCAGTAGGAGGGGTAGATGTAAACAGGTCTGATGGTGGAATGTTTAATTCTGTCCAGCTTTCCTTAAAGAAGGTCTACTGCCATTCCCATGAAGAAATCAAGATAGATCCCTAAGATGTAAAATGGAAATGGTGGAGAATACTAGAAATGCTATTGAAGTATATTCTAGTAAGTGAGTCTGTTTTAGAAATTAAAAGATATAAGACTCTCTTTACTCCAATATATAGATGAGATGGTGAATGATAGATGATTTGCCATATTAGATGTTGTCGTGTGGTCCTTGACTTGACTACTGTGTGAACAAGCCACCTTGGTCCCACTTGAGGTGAGAAAATAGGGCACTGTCTCCAGGACTGGGGTAGCAATGCTGCAGTGATCGAGGTGATCCAGAGTTGAGGAGGCTGACACATTCTACTTTATTTCCAGATCTTTTCAGAGTGGAGAGTGGATGCAAGATCCTTTTTAATTCCCTCACTTTAGATGGGTGGTTTTGTGATTTTTTTTTTTCCTAGGTCTGTCAATCTCGACTGTAGTCTGTCTTACTGAAAGCACCAATTAAGTAGCCAAGCATTTTCTTTTCCTCCCAGATGGTTCTCTCTTCAATACGGGAAGCAGTCTGTGCTGTAACAAAATGGGCAGGAGCCCAAGCTGTAATCTTGCACACACATCGGTGCAGCCTGCCATTAGAAGCTGAATTAACATTGGGCTGTGAATTAATGAACGGTGTAGTTAGGAAAGAGCAGAACTGACCTAGGGTGGGAGTAGGGGAGAGAAGAAACTGCCTGATGCTGTTGTGTTTGAGCCTGGCTTGATCCTAATCTTGCAAATCAGAGTAGGGGAGAGAAGAAACTGCCTGATGCTGTTGCGTTTGAGCCTGGCTTTATCCTAATCTTGCAAGCCATTCAGCCTTGATGGTAGCAGTGGGCCTGAGTACCAGCTGTGCCTTCCAATGGGCTGCTGGGGTTATTTGCCCCTCCAGTGAAAATGAAGCATTTCCATTTAATTTGCATCATTTTCCCCATTCTTTTTCTTTAATGAACAAGTGAGTACATTTATGCCCTCCTCTCTTTTCAGATGCATGTACTGTAAGATCCTTTTCAATCCATTGCTTGCGTTAGGTTCAGAGAAAATAACTGAAATCTCTGCTTATTGATGAGATCTCCTGCAGCTTCCAGCTGCTCTGCGGGCACTTTTGTTCAGAACTCACACATCTGAGCATAGGCTTATTCACCTATTTGGCATCACCAGTATGGCCTCACAGAGATTTTCCTGCTGGGTAGTTTTTCCTTTAGTCTGAACCTTGCTTTTTCACAATGTGTCTATAGTCTGAACCTTGCTTTTTCACAATGTGTATATAGAGGACTTACTGAACAAGCTGCCTCAATTTTCCTTCCTATTTCTCAGAACTCCATAGATCATAGAACAGCTTAGGTTGGAAGAAACCTTAGAGATCATCTACTCCAGCCTCCCTGCCATGGTCAGCGATGCCTCTCAACTGGACTTGGCTGCTCCAGGCCTCAATGACAGTGAGGAAAAAATCACTGAGCATGCCACTACTTCATATGCTGTATAATCAGTTCCAGCAGTCAGTGCTGTTCTGGTCTTTACAAACCCCAGCTATAAAAATCACAATGTTTCCCTTCCTGTTACAACCTGTACAGCATGCCAGATAGGTTGCCTGAGCATAAAAAGATTCAATACATCTAAAAAAGGCCATTTCTCAGTCTGTGTTGGACAGACCAGATTTAGAGGGGTTGATCTACCTACTGAAAAGACTTAGCTAGGTCTCTGGTATGAACAAGTCAGCATGTCCAAAGCATAGGTAGCCAAAAGATATATATCATAGAATGTCAGGGGCTGGAAGGAACCTCGAGAGATCATCTGGTCCAGCCCTCCTGCCAGAGCAGGGTCGCCTAGAGCAGATCACACTGGAGTGCACCCAGATGGTTCCTGAATATCTTCAGAGAGGAAGACTCCACAATCTCTCTGGGCAGCTGGTTCCAGTGCTCTGTCACCCTCACAGTGAAAAAAGTCTTCCTCAGGTTCACATGGAACCTCCTGTGCCTCAGTGTGTATTTTCAATTCACATACAGGAATTTTTGAAAGTGGATATAAATCTGTCCTGAAGCTAAAAGACTTTTTTTTTTTTTAAATAGAAAGTCTTGTAACAGTACAAAACATAACTAAGATGAAAACAAGCTATCCTCACAGACAAGGGAAACAGACATTTAGAGAAAACAGGTACTGTCATCTGTGACATGGCTTCTAGTTCTTTGTCTTTTAACCTGTCTCTTCTTTATTTGTTGCTCATGACTGACTCCCAGTACTGTATGTGGTTTGGCTGATCAATCTCAGTGTGATGCACAGGGTATCTCATGCATCAGTTACTCGTTTTGTTCACTACAAACACATTTGGCAGTTCTCAGGCTCTAATTCTTGCTGTGGCCACTCTGTTATAATTCAGGACATTTCCTCAAAAATGGGTGGATTATTTTGTTAAGCATCTGATAGTGAGAAGCGATTTTTCATTAAGTCCCGTAAGCCAGATAAGTTTTCTGCTTAGTGGAGCTTTCTGGTCTCTGAGTGGACTAATGGAAGTTGTGTTTAACAGGTAAGGAAGGAAATTTGGCTCTTCAGCTACAGTTTCACAGCTTTACCACAATAAATCTCAGCACAGTACAATGCTTCTTCCAATTCCAGTCTGTAATTCACAGAATCACAGGACGTTAGGGATTGGAAAGGGTCTCTAGAGATCAGTGAGTCAACTGCCCTGCCAAAGCAGGGCCATATATATCTAGTGCAGGTTGCACAGGAAGGGCCTTGAAAGTCTCCAAAGAGGGAGACTCCATGACCTTTCTGAGAACCTTGTTCCAGTGCTCTGTGACCCTTAAAGAAGTTCTTTCTCATGTTGAGGTGGAACTTCCTGTGCTGCAGTTTACATCCATTGTCCCATGTCCTATCACAGGGCACAAGTGAGAAGAGGCTGTCCCTTCCTTCTTGACACCCAGCCCTCATATATTTATATCCATTTATTATATTCCCTCTCAGTCTTCTCTAGACTATTTAAAGACTGTTTAGCTGCATGTGCCTGTGGTGAGTGACAGGTAGCTGCTGTGCTTGCAGACCAGCACTTTTATAAAGCAGTGATAGAATTTTATGTTGTCATTCTTTATACCCCTATTTTTGTGTTTTCTGGTTGTGTTTGTGGCAGATACTGGGTAAAATAATAAGATCATGTGTATGCACTCTGCTTGTGTGCATAAAAAAATTACATAATGCGCATGATGTTCATTACACATAGCTTGTCTGTAATAAGCTGTATGTTACCTTTTTATATTATGTCCTCCTGCAGGCAGAAAGCCAGCTCTCAGTTGTGGGTTCCAGGGATTTCTGCTGTCAACTTTGCTGTTTGGATACAAAGAGAGGAACTTAGTCAAGACTATGAAAAGCAGTAAATTTGAAACTGAAACCAGCAACTTTAAATGCAGTGATTGCCCAAGCAAAGACATGTTAGCCGTATTCTAATGTCACTGATAGGCCAGTAGATGCTGCCATTACTGAATTCTGCTTTGATTCTTAATATCATTTCATATCGAAGGAAAATAGTGGGTTTGTCATTAATTTCTTAGTATTTGAAGTAAAACAATGAATTACAAAAAGAATCAGTTTCCAAATTGGATGATTGTTCTAAATCATTGTTTTTTTAACAATTCTGTTTTATTCCTTAATAGTTCATCTGGGTAGTAACGTGACAATAGTCTACTTGTACATTTAGATTATAGTTTTTCATTACACTTTAGATTTTATTCTCTTTCTAAAATCCTGAAAAATGTCAATGTCGGAGAGGTAAGCCAGGGAAAAAATATGTATCTTTTGAATAAAGGTAGTTGCATGCTTCTTCAAAGCCATTAATATGACAATAAAAGCATGCAGATAATTACATCTCCTCCTGTGGACTAGTAATGCTAAGGCTGACCAACTGGATTTATCCTTGAAATATTATGTGGATATTGATAGCTCCAACTGGAGTAGTTTTGCTTCACTTATATGACCTCTAGGCTTGTTTTGTTCCTGCATTGTCCTTCTCCAGCAGTAGAATGCTCTGGAATAGGGACCTGACTACATGAAGTCTTGAAGTGTAGCATCTTCTGTCGTTTGCCCTAACCAGGTCTTTCTTCAGGCTTGTGCATTGTGTTTACAAGATTATTTTCTTGGGTGAGAGTCTTCAATATCTCCTTGTATTCTACATTATATACTACATTTTTAGCTTCATAAGTGATTTGAGATGTGCTCCCAAATGTACTTTCGTGTAGGTGTGTTCTAATATCAGTATTAACCCATTTTTGTTGCTGGATGATGCAGCTGGAGAGCACAAGATGTGAAAGAGTTGTCTGGGTCTCAGACGAGTTGCTTCAATGAGGCATGCAGAGCCTTTTCAGATGCCCTAGGACATATTTTACCCGGCATCCAGCTGCAGATCCTTGGGAATATTTTGTCTGTGCCGTGTGTCAGTGTATCAGCTATCCTCAAGAAGCCTTAGTGGCATATAGTTAGACAACCAAATAAAGCTTTTTTTGTCTTCGGAGTGGTTGCTTATGTAACCTGAAAGAGATTCACTCATGTTAAATAATGTGAGAATTTTAGATTTGTGACCAACTGCAAGTTCTTTTGGCGCTTTGGGTTTTTTGTTTGTTTGTGGTATGTGATGTTTGCTTTTTTTGAGGGGGTTTTGTTTGTTTGGGGTTTTTTGTTTGGGTTTGGGGGTTTTGTTGGTTTGGTGTTTTTTTTTTTTTGTCGTTTTATTTTGAGCAGTAGACAGTGAAAGTTACAACGATGGTGATAAACTTGGACTCTGACAAGGCACACGTGTCAACTGTTGCTGTGATTAACACTGGCTGCTCAGCAGCATGGGCTCAGGGAACACACTGTACTCGAGTTATCTGGCTTAGAAATGCTCTCCACTTGCCATTTGCAAGTGGGGACAGACAGAAGACAAACATTTCTTCCCCTAAATATGGGACTTGTTACAGCTTAGTTGCTTGGCAATCCACTTGACTGTAAAATAAGCAGACTATTAAGCAATGCTACTGGTTTCCTTCCTTCTATGGCTTTGCAGGATGTTCTGTGGTCCTTGTACCATTACAGCCTTTGCAACCATCTGTTTAACTGCAGTGGGAGATAGGCAGTGCTGCTACTAGTCTGTCCTTGGGGGAAAGAAAGTCGTTGTATTTCCAGGTGTTCCTCCTGATGTTTTTTTTCTATGTGATACTGCATTTCTATTCTTATCTGTTCCCTTTCTCCTTTTAAGTTTATTGGCAACATTTCTTGCTGCTGTCTGTAATTACACTCAGCACTGGGAGAAGGGGGGAGACACTCAGTGCAGCATCTGCCTGTGCCTTCCCTACAAGTATTCTAAGTCACCTATTAATACAATGCTGCTTCTAGATTCCTTCAGCATTTACTTCTCCCTGAGACAAAGCAAATTCTTACCTCTCAGCCTCATATAGACTAAACTGTAATTGTACCTCCTCTCGTGGTGGGGAAAACCAGAACCAGCTACTGTCAGGAAAAATACATCACTTTCCAGACTGAGTTATAAAACATACTTTTATATTTACTTTGTGTATATTCAAATATATGTATTTATATGACTATCTTGTGATTGAAGTCTTGTCATACATGTGTGAGAAACCTTGACAATTCCCTGAAAGATGCATGGGTGTTTTTGATTCCAAGTAGATAGCTGTACCTCCTGTACTCAAAATAATAATAATTATTTTGAGTACTTATTAATGATTATTAAAAGGTATTGCTACTAGTAATAGTTCTGAACAGTACCAATAAAACACTAATGAAAGATTACAGGGCTGTTGAAAGAAAGCTCATTTGAATATCAAGGTTTGTGTTTGTACATGTTACTTCAGGTTCTGGCATACTTCTTTTCGTACTGTTCAATATAGTAAGTGACCAAAACATAGTAATTTAACCAATAGCTATAAGGAAAAGGGATAGAACACAAAGCACCGTTTCTATTTGTAGCTAACTACAGGATAAAGAATGGCTCTCCCATTTGGTGCAAATTCACAGAACATTCTCATGTATTTGACATTTAGAGCTGAAAATTTGCTTTAATCTTCTTCTCATATCGTGTCATTTGACTTTACCAGCCAACGAGCCCTGAAATGTAATTACTGTCACCACAGGAAGTACTAAATGGATGAGCGTGCAAATAAGGGAATTAGTAGAACTGTACTTAGCTAATGACTGTAAGACACTTGGTAAGCAAGACATGCAAATTTGAGTGGAGCAACATTTTGAATCTCTTGTATATAGAGGGGAAACACCCACCCCCCACACCCCCGTTGCTTCTTTAGTGCTCAGCCTGCTGAGTACACATAGAAATCCAGGCCATCTGAAGGGTGATGTTCTGGCCCAGTGGTGTGTTGGAACAGGCTGCCATGGGTGTGCTGTACAACAGAAAGCTGGAGAGTCTTGAAGTTAGATACTGGAGCAGGGAGGTTTCTAAACAGCAAAGCACCAATTCAAGGATTAAGCCAGCTCTGTGAAACTAGTAGAAAGACCCTAATTAACTTAAATACAAATTCATATATGTCACACACACATATATGGCATAGTATGTATTACATACATCAAATCTATATACAAAATCAGTGTCATTTCTCCTTGCTTCAAATAATTGCTCTTTAATACCAGAAACAGATTTATTCTCAAAAAGGAGGGAAAATATAGGCATACTTGCTGTTAACACATATAAAATGAACCGAGGGAGTCCTACATTAAACAGAATTACAGATCTCACTTTTCAAAGAAACTTTTCAAATTTAATGAAACATTTCAGATGCCAATCACACAAACATACTTTGATGCTTTTAAAATGATAGATCATTATTTTTCCAGAGGGAAGAAGCATATGCAGAATAGGAATTTTAATTATGCCTGAAAAGAGTGAAAGTTTTTAACATTCCAAATAAATATGGATGTGACATTTTATCTGAGTTCTTTTATGATTTTGGATACAGTAGTATGTTTAGCTCTGAAGAGCTGGAGATAGGAATTTAATTTAAAATGTTGAGCAATAAACTGAATCAAAAGACAGTTGTCACTTAACAAAGGGAGCTAAGCTTTTCCTGTGAAGGGCATGTGTGTATTGTGCAGCGAAGAAAACTTCAACTGAGCTGGTGGAGTAACACCAAACCGACACTTTTCTTAGCACTGTATTTTAGCTAATCAGTTTGTCATGCTGTTTAACAAGGTTTTGCTGTTGTCTGGGATGAACATGTGTATGTTCACATGGACAACACCACGTGGGGTTTCTGAAGCATTTAAGCAGTCTTTCAGAGTACTGTGTAATGCACCTTGCTATAAAGTAATGTGTTCTCTCCTGCTTTTACAGTGTTGTTCAGATGCATGCTAAATTTATGTTGAAAGAGTTTGTTATTATTAGAGATAAGATAGTAGTTGAATTTTGGCTTTTCCTTTTCCTTTTCTACAAGTAAGTCTTCCACTGTGAGCAAATTTGTCTGCTTTTTTCTGAACCAGATCTCAGTGATATTTTTTAAATTCCATATCATTATGCACTTTGTCTAAGACCTCCCAAAGGATGCTGCTGTAGATGTGCCCTGTTCCTCAAATTAGAACTTTCTGAAGTGCCTTAATTTAAATCTCTGAAATCTTAATATCTAAAAGATATTTTTTAAAATCTTGATCTGTGTTTGCTTCTTACTGTCCCTCTGAGAAACATGAATGACTGGAACACCTGGATTCATTTTTAACCAACTGCCTTTAACCAGCAGCAAATGTCAGAGTTGAAGAAGGATGAAGATGGATAAGATGAAGAGCTAAGTAGCCCTCCTTTCACAAGAGCAATGCTATAGACATCAAGAGAGCCCTGTCCCTACTAAACTGGACCATGTTCAGGAAGGTAGCTAGTGAACATTGATGGTAATTTTCATTTGCCTTCCAAGACATAAATAAAAAAACGTTCTCAAAGAAAGAAGGGAACTGTGACTGTCCCATTTTGTCATTCCCTCCACTGAAACATATGCACCCTTGCATTCACACATCAATTGTATATTAAAAACCTATTAGAAAATTGTATAACGATCATACTGGAAAAATTGAGTGCCCAAAAGGAAGCAGAAAATTGTCTTCATGTGGTGTTATGAGAGGACTTGCTTTAAACAAGGAGTTTTCATGTCTCAGTAAGGTTCTTTGGAAAAGTCTCTGCAGTGACTGGCTTGTTCCCAACATCTGCAGCATGACAGACATCCAGAAAAGGCAACAGTACAGAGAACAGTAGTCAAGCAAGCAAATTATTATTCCTTAACAGCTATTTCACTAATAAAAGCTTTTTGTGAAGCAGGATGTACTAATACCAAATTGAATTAACTGAGCAGATGCACAAAATACTGAAACATGGGTTTGCCTGTCAGATCTCACTCTCTTGGTGCTCCTAAGGTCGTTATTGCCAGGAAATAGGTTCTGAATGTGCTTGCTTGTGTTCGATGTGTATGACTGTTAATGATAACCTGTGTGCAAGGGAAAAGGTATCATCCAAGACCTGTGCATTCTGCTGCAATCACGTAATTATCCTCCTGCAGAGCTTACTGCTACAAGGATGACAGCCATCTGGAGGTAAAATTAGCAAAGTGGCTTTATCTTTTATCTTTGTGGAGCTGTTAACCCTACCAAGGAAACAACAGAAGCATCAGATTGCTAGGGAGACATTCTGGGCCCACTAATGCTGGCAGCAAAAATTCCCCTGACTTTAAGGTTGTTAGATGGATCTGCCCTGTGATTCTGTCCTGAGATCTGTATCTGAAGTTCTTTTTCTAAAATACTGACTTGATGCACACTGGTTAGCAATGCAGATTGAGATCTATGATGGAAAGAACACTGAAGTGCTAAATACATTTATTAGAAGAGATAATCTCTTTAGACCAATTGTTGCAGCTGGGAAAAAAAACAGTAAGATTCCAGACATGCAAGCCCTTGTGAAGCAGAAGTAGTGGTACTAATTCTGGTTCTTTTTCCTTTTGAGTTACAGAGGCTTTCTTTTGTACACCCAGTTTTGGTTATCTTTCATGAGCTTTTATGGTGGTGATAACTTCAAGAAAGAAATGAGGTTGATGTCTGGAAGAATTAGTAGTATCGTGGAAGGATAGTGGGAAATACAATAAGAGACCCAAACTTATGTAGAAAAGATTGCAGTTATGTCACTAATTTTTATCAGATGTCATTCAGTCCATTTCGATCTGTTTAGATATTTTCTGAATTTGCCCTTTTCACTTGAGCCAAATAGCGTACCAAATCTGGAAATATGATGTTGAATCCCAAAGGGTTATAAATGTGCTAAGTATGAGCAAAATGAGTAATTAGACAAACACTGGGAGATTTTGGTTGGGAAGACTTGGTGGCTTCTGTTCATTTCTCTCTATACCTGCTTTTAGTCCTGTCTCATGATAGGTAAGCACTGCTGGTCCGTGAACCACAGATGTAGGCAACATACCCTGCATGTTGTTTTTTCATCAGTATCTCATGTTGTATTGTGAAGTGACCAGAAAACCAGTAACTGGAATGCTCTGGCCATTCCCAGGAGTCCCAGATTTCCTTAAATATGTTTCTGCACATGACTTCATTAGAAAAGTCCCTTTTAATAGACATCCAGAAGTTACTCCTCTGTTAGTTTTACGTTAGAAAGCACCATTATTATGCTGCACTTGAGTGGCTGCAGTTAATCCTGCCTTAGAAAGTAACTCCACATCAGATTAGAGATCTAAAATTAAAACATCAGGATGAGTGTAAAGAGAATGAGAGATTTAGGGTGCACCTCTCAGCCCCTTCGGTAAGATACTTTTGCAGGATTAGGAAGAGTCTTAATTTCTCTTTGCTAGGTGTTTTAAGCGTGGAGACAGAAGATGATTTATATTAGCATTTTAGGAAATTATGACTATCCTGAGCCACTGGGATGATCAGAGGGCTGGAGCACCTCTCCTGTGAGGACAGACTAAGGGAGTTGGGACTGTTCAGTTTGGAGAAGAGAAGGCTCTGGGGAGACCTTATTGTGGCCTTTCAGTATCTGAAGGGGACCTACAAAAAACCTGGGAAAGTACTTTTCAGAATATCAGGGGGTAACAGGACTAGGGGGAATGGAGTGAAGCTGGAGATGGGTAAGTTTAGGCTGGACATGAGGAGGAAGTTCTTTAGCATGAGAGTGGTGAGAGCCTGGAATGGGTTGCCCAGGGAGGTGGTTGAGGCCCCATCACTGGAGGTGTTTAAGGCCAGGCTGGATGGGGCTCTGGCCAGCCTGATCTAGGGTACGGTGTCCCTGCCCATGGCAGGGGGGTTGGAACTAGATGATCCTTGTGGTCCCTTCCAACCCTGACTGATTCTGTGATTCTATGATCCTCATTTATTACAGCCTTTCAGAATGTTTGAACATATGAATTGAAAACAATATGTCAGAATAGATAAGTCTAATTTGTTGGAAGATTTTTTTCACTTATTGCTGCATAAAAGGACAAAATAGACAAAGTATCTTGATGAAAACATGAATCCAGAAAACAGAAGATTTTAATTGCAAACAAACTGGAGAAAATTTCATATCAGTAAGATAGGTCATCTTCTTTATTTAATATCAGTTCACAACGCAATCTTTTTTCTGTTCACTGTGAACAAAAAAAAGGTGCCTATTGAGAAATTATTTTAGGCTGACAATATCCTTTTACCTTTAAATAAGACAGTAAAGTGTCCTATTTTCTGTAGTTCAGAAAAAGAGAGGGGGAAATTCTGCCCAAGGTCATGAGCTTAAAAAAAACCATTGATTAACTGCAGTCAATAACTTGCTTGTATTACTGGGTGTAGAGTTTTCCTGAAGGATTCACTACTGGAGCAAACAGCTTTGGAGCAATTCTCGAGCTGAATCAAACAACTAAAATTAAATCAAACCCTTTACCTTAAATAACAATATGGATAAATGCTTGGTGCTGTGAGCTAATAGATATGAATAAATGCTGTGATGCTTGCTTAGCTGCTAAGCTGCTGCTGCAATTAATTTGACATAGAAGGCTAAATTTCTGTCTGGAAATCCACTACTTAGAGTCCATTTTAGGCATAGAATAGTTGCAGAATCTGTGGCTCAGCGTCACATGAAAGTGAAAAGTGGAGGAAAGGGGAAAGAGAACTGGAGGAAGAAGGATAATACCCACAAGAATTGAATTTTGAGTTTTCTAATATGTATTTTAACAAAGTAGACTTTTTGACATTAGGAGGGTGGGTTTTAATAGATCATAGTGTTTGATTTGTGAGTCAGAAATGAGATTATGTAAGGTGCAACACGTGTGAATGATGACATGAACTCTCACTGTGCCATTGTGTTTGCTCTGAGCAGTGAATACTGATACCTGCGGCTACACCTCTATCCGTAGCACCACCCCTACACAAAATGCACTGTGCCCTGGGCAAAATACTGCATGGTGTATGATAAGGGGTTAGAGTTAGACCTTGAGCACATTGACAGTGAACTGATTTTAACCTCTCTTTTTTTTTTTCTTTTTTTTTTTTTCTGTACTGGAATAAAGAGTGTCATGGTTCTACAGTTCCCTGGTAGTGCACTGCTGGGGCTGAATCTGTCAGAATGGGGTAGGAAATTATAGTAGCCACAGACATATAACACACATTTGGAAAACCTAGGAATAGTGGCATTAAAAAGGCACATGCTTTTTAAAACATAGAGAAAAGCAAACAGAAAGTGAAGTCGGATTTCTGCATCCACAGGGTTTGAGGGTCAGGGCACTGTAACCCATCATTACCAGGACAGGCACTCCTAAGCCACTCACCTCACTGGCTGTGCCACCTGGGCAGCATCACTCTCATTAAAGAACCTTGTCCAGAGAGGGCCTGCGATCTCTCTCACCTGGGCTTGGCAGGCTGCATATGACAACTTTTTCAAGTTTCTGATTTCAATCTTTTGGGGCTCCCTTCCAAAGTGGGGCTCAGTTGTACAGAGGCAGTTCTACCTCAAAGTGAAAAAGGCAGCTGCTGCTGCTTCCTCGAGCTATCCTCACGGATAGGCAGCCCTTCACAAGCTTCTGCAACTTCAGCCCACCAGGTGATCCAGAGACCAACGTGGACTTTATTCCTACAATAGAGTCATGGCAGTGATTCAGTTTCCTTTGCTTTAACACAGTTATTTTCCTTCAAGGTTAAAGGAATTATCCGTTAAAAAAAAAAAGTGGGTTTATTTCCTGGTCATCCCCACTTCAAATCTGTTTGTTCTTTAACCATCTTTTCAGAATTTCTTTCCTGCCTTTTCCACTGAACTACAGGGAAATCTTCTTTTAGGGAAAGCTTTGCAAAATCATTTGCTGAGAAAAAATAAATTGTCCCATGATAGTGAGTTGAATTGTATAAAAAATAGCAACTTCTGCTGAACTTGTAAATGAGTGCTGTTAACCTATTCCTGGCAGAAAAGACATAAACAGAAGTTTTGCACTCTAGTTCCTTTTCCTAAGACCATTCCCAATGCATGTGGACAGGAGAGGATAGAATGGGACAGGATAGAATGGGACAGGATAGACATGCTCTGCTTTTTTCAAGTGGCATTGCAAATTCAAACTAAATTGAGCCAAATGATGCATAATGTGCAAGTTGAAGACAAAGGAACTACAGTGGAAGCAAGCAGATGAACATTAAAGAAATGAAGACAAAAAGAGGCTTTAAAACTACTGCAGTATAAAAGAAAGTGAATATGATCCTGTGAGCTGGAGGCCATTGTAGGGAAATGAGTTCACAAACTGTAGGTGTGCCACTGAAGAGATGGAGGCACAAATGATTCAGTTCTTTGGAGACATGCAACCATCTCAACTGATGCGATTCATGGAGAGCACTTTGGTTTCCATTGATGCTGGCCTCGAGTGAAAAATCCTAATGAACTAATCTGCTAACAGAGCCTCTGTGCTTTCCCTGTCAGCTCTGTGGAGTGTTCCTGGTGCTAGACATTTCCAAGTAAAGGAGCATAGCAGTGGTTAAAAAGAAATTGTTTTTTCAGAGCAAAACAGGAAAAAAATGGAAGCAGTTTACACGGATAGAAAATAATAGTTAATAATTGTCAATAGAGAATCCCAGGCTTGTTTATTTCTTGATTTCACTTTCCTTTTTCTTAATGATAAGGATTTGGCATAAATTGCTTGGTTGCATATGAAATAAGTATGAAACTGAAGGATAAAAATTCTGTTTCATCTTTGCAGCCCAGCTGAAGGCAAGCTATGCTGCTTGGTACCAATGTGCTCTGCGTGCTGGGGAGGTTCTTCATCCCCAGATAACATCCTGGGCCACTTCAGTGAAGAGGCCTTTCCTTGCACTCCCCGGGAGCTTGTTTTCAAACATCCAGGCAGCAGCACACTGTAACTCAGAAGGATGTGCTTTAAATACTCATTTTAATTTCTGTGCTGTGTATTCATTTGTAATTTTGCCTCAGTGATGCTCACCTAGTATTGCTTCCTCTGTAGTATTTGTCTGCATTTCCCAAAACTTCAGCATGGAAAAAATGCCTGTGACATTTTGTGGTGCTTCAGTTCTCCTAACAAATGTTGATGTGACTGGCATTTTGTCTCAGCAGGACTGGCAGATGGGGCAAAGAGACCTTTGTGTTTCTAAACAATATCTTCTTGCTGCCTTTTTCTTTTTTTTTTTTTTTGTTTTTTACTTTGCCTGATAGGAGCAACCAAGCATAGGGTTAAAAATGTTTCCTTGTTTTAGAAAATCGGGGAGAGCAATATACTTAAAATGCAGCAAAAAACACTGCAAGTCATCTGCCTCATGGATTTCTGGTCTCAGACTAACTGATCTCTAAAGGATTTACATATCTGGCAGTATTAAATTAACATGGGAAATTTGGTGGTGGGGGGAAGCTTTAGGGAAAAGATAATGACACTGTGGCATTTAGTTAATTACCCAAATTATGAGTGTACTTCATGAGCAAGGAACTTGGAGTAGTCCCCTCAGGAGTCTTGCTTCAGCAAAAGAAAATCCCTGCTTTGGAGAAGACTAAAACCCCATTGTATCATTTCCAATCTAAGAGGTGACTTATTGCCACAAAGCCATGTTCATTTATTTATGTAATCTAAAAATTAGATGTCTTCAGGGCAAAGGACTTGTTAATGGGAGAAAAAAAAATACTGGGTGTTGTGAAACAGTAAAATACTTGGAGTTAGTGTTAAGACCCCATTGAGAAAATGGCAAATACTTTTGTGAAAGGGTTAATGCAGTATGTCTTTATCAGTGCATTCATGCAGAAATAAAGAAATCTTGCCCCGTGGCATGTTGGCCAAATCATTTTTTTTAATACAGCTACAAAATTATAACATCTCTTGATACCATTTCAAGTTGGCAGACCTCTTGGCATCTCCTGTGTCTGGCTTCTGCTGTCAGTGTCAATTCTGGAGTTGGCTTTGCTAGTGAGCATGTATCAAGGCATTGCACTGTTTCCTTCAGGCAGAAGAGCCTTTACAAGTGCAGATAGTTTTCCTTACTTCCCTGGATTGATTCCTGTTTTCAGTGTTAGGGATCTTTCTGCTCAGTGGCAGCTCTTCACCATGTGAAATATTAATGGCATAATAAGAAAAAGAGTTTTATGAGGAACCCATTCTTAATGGTACTAATTTGCTGGAGCTCAGAGAAACCTCCTTTGGGGAGCTGTTTTTCTTTTTATAAAGTAACAAAAGAAAATAGGTAGCTGGTAGCCAAATACAGGAAGACCCAAACCCAATGCCGTTGATTATACGTAGGCTTCGGTTTTTGTGTTGTAGGGAGGTTTTAAAGCTGCAAAGCTATGCTAGTATGTAGTTGTAATTACCTTTACATACCCGCTTATGCTCTATTTCACCTTCCATTTATATAATGAAAGCAGACAGGTCTGTTCATGGACCACCATAGCTTACATTAACTGTGCTGTCCTGGGGACAGACTGGATTGAGATCAGGTCTGCTGGAAAGCTCTAAGTTAAATACCTTTGGGTGTAATCAGATGTTTTTCTCTAATACCATTTTTGGTTGAGAGGATGGTAGTACCAGAAACAGCTCTTAGAGAAGGCCTGAGCAATCCACTTGGCTTCTCAGGAAGGTGCTACATGCAAGTGAAGAAACCAGCAGTGGAGCTATAGCAGAGAACTTTGCACTGATCTGCTTTGATACACAAAACTTTACTTATGTCTCTTACCAAAGCGCAGGCAGGAAACCCAAGTCCCACACCACTGTGTTGAGACTTGTAGAGGCAAGCCAGCTATTAAGCTTGGAGCAGAAGCCAAACTTTACTGAAAATTCTGTGTTGCTGGAGTATTAGGTATCCCTAAGTGCATCTCTCTAATGGGCACTTCTAGCCAGAAAAGTCAGCTGCCCTTCTCTCAGAGGTATTTTGTGCTTTGAATAATGAGCATTAAGGGTTTTGTTGGTCATTTAAATGCCACAGTTCCAAGCACTTAAGCACACTTAGCAGGTTCAGAATCTCTGTGTTTCTGAGCCAAATAGCATTTTGAAAAGCATTAACTTAAGTAGTCTTCCATAAAAAAATTGTTCCCTCTTTCGGCTTTTTGTATTGGTGCTGCTTTGAGTCTATCACTGTACTGATTTTGGTATTCTGCCGTTCTCAAAAGTTTTCTTCCGTTTTTTTCTGCTGAAGCAGTTGCTCATTCAGATGCTTCTGTTCAGAGGGGAATTAGCTTCATGTGTTGCACACTTGGAGATCACTTTCCTATTGCTCTTCCTCAAGAGCCAGACAGGAAGCTACTTCCTAACCACATATGAAGGGAAAACTGGGAGTGGACATGAAGTTCTGTGATGAATGTTTTTACTGGCATTCCACTCCTGAAAAATGCAGAAACTTTTGTTACTGCATTAAGAGAAGGTGTGGTAAATTTTAGCGTCAAAGATATTTTTTCCGGGCTGTTCTAAGTAGACCGACTTAAATGACAGCAGTCCCAGCATAGTGATTAACCATTAGTATGTGAGGATTAACATAGTCATCATTGCTAATCCTGGATATGCTAAAGTGAACAGAAGAGGAACAAGGAGATGCAAGAAAACCACAGCATTCTCACGGGCTGCTTTTGCAGCACAGTCTTCTCTGGTCACTGGGTGCAATGGTGTAGTAGCTTTCAGTCATACGCAGAAATGATTACCAGCAACAGTTATTGGGTTTGCCTAGGTCTTACCCACCCTTGGAGAACGGAAAGCCTGAGTTCCTGAGGTTCATCTCACCTCAGTGACTCACTGCCTGCCTGACCAAACTTTCAAAACCAGTTTCTAATTGCAGTTATTTGATGTGAGACATCATGGCCTGATTTTTGAGGAACTTCGAGTTCCTATACTTCAAGTTAGAATCAAAGTGGAAAACTGAAAAGAGGATCTTAAGCTATTACCTGGCTATGTTTTTGAGCCTCTGACATGCATAATGGAGTAAAAGGAAATGCAGTGTTGCTGGTCAGCTGTGCTTCTGGTATGTCCTCCTTTTAGCTTAGCATCTTTCTCACAGGGTAGTGTGCTTTGAAAGTCAGGACATAGTCTGCTAATCACAAGGAGACATATTTTTTTTTTTTCCTAAGTGGCTTTCTGCATCATGGTATCTGTGGTCCAGCTGTTGTTTTATACAGCGTGACATGCAGAATACTTCCCTGGACTGACTTAGTGATGTATGGTGGTGTATTTTTCAGCTGCTTGATAGCCACCTGGGTATTTCACAACTTTCAGAGATTCCAGGCTGGATGTAAACATGGGATTTCCTAACACAGCTAAATGTATTACCCAGACATTATATTTTCAAGTTAGAGCAAATACAGTATCTGACTGGGTTAACAAAATGATTGAGAAGGCAAGTTATGGGAAGCCTATGCTGGTGTTATTTCTTATATAGGCTTCTCATTTACCAGGCTAATTTAGTTTTTCATTTTTCACTTCTATCTGTTGTTTGGGTTTAGAGAAAAAGAAATCTGACAGTAGGTGGTGAGTAACACAGAGTGCTGGCATTCGTGTATTTGTGCAGTCTTTCCAAATAGCCCAGCTGCCGCAGGTGGAGTGACAATTCTGTGTGGCACCAACATAGCTTCATTGAGCTCTGCCTGCAAGACCTACCCTACTCCTTCTGTGGTCCTTCTTACCCTCATGAGGAGGTTCACCTCTGAAAAGATTCAGTAATTTGAAACAGAAGAAAGGAAAACAGAGGAAGATGCTATTGTATGGAATGCTGTTGCACAGTTGCTTTCATCTGGGTCAGCCATGACTCATGTTTTGGAATTAAAACCATTAAATATTCAATAAGAAATTAGTGGGTGTCTTGTGCTGCCTTTTCTTCTGGGATTTCATAAAAAGCTAAATCAAACAACATCATTACTGTTTATTAAGTAGTGTAAGTGCATTTTATTTGTCTTCCTATTAAATAAAACAATCTTTAAAACTACAGGCAATGTAGTTTTGTCTACTATGGACATGAGATCGCTGAAGGAAATTGCACTGTAGAGAGACTGTAGGGACAGGTGGACCACCCTAGCAACAAGATGATCATGTTTTAGAAGTAATTTCATGCTATAGGTCTGTAAGGCTGTGTGACAGGTGTGTTTTCTCGGCCTCTCTTCCACAATTTGCCATGCATTTGGTTGGATTTTTTTTTCTGGAGCTCACTTTACTGAAAATCTTTATTATGCAAAAATCTCCTTCAGAGTTTCTTTCCTCACCAGTCGGGTCCTGAATGCAGATTGCTATTCTGTCTCATGAGTACTGCAGAACCTTTTCCATTTAAGTAAGTTTTGGGTGTCACAGAATCAACCAGGTTGGAAGAGACCTCCAAGATCATCCAGTCCAACCTATCACCCAGCCCTATCCAATCAACTAGACCATGGCACTAAGTGCCTCATCCAGTCTTTTCTTGAACATCTCCAGGGACGGCAATTCCACCACCTCCCTGAGCAGCCCATTCCAATGGCAAATTGCTCTCTCTGGGAAGAACTTCCTCCTAACATCCAGCCTATACCTCCCCTAGCACAACTTCAGACTGTGTCCCCTTGTCCTGTTGCTGGTTGTCTGGGAGAAGAGACCAACCCCCACCTGGCTACAACCTCCCTTCAGGTAGTTGTAGACAGCAATAAGGTCACCCCTGAGCCTCCTCTTCTCCAGGCTAAACAACCCCAGCTCCCTCAGCCTCTCCTCATAGGGTTTGTGTTCCAGGACTTTCACCAGCTTCGTTGCCCTTCTCTGGACACATTCCAATATCTCAACATCTCCCCTGAATTGAGGAGCCCAGAACTGGACACAGTACTCAAGGTGTGGCCTGACCAGTGTTGGGTACAGGGGAAGAATAACCTCTCATGTCCTACTGGCCACACTGTTCCTGATACAGGACAGGATGCCATTGGCTCTCCTGGCCACCTGGGCACACTGCTGTCTCATGTTCAATCTACTATCTACCAGTACCTCCAGGTCCCTTTCTTCCTGGCTGCTCTCTGACCACTCTGTCCCCAGCCTGTAGCACTGCTTGGGGTTGTTGTGGCCAAAGTGTAGGACCCTGCACTTAGCCTTGTTAAATCTCATCCCATTGACCTCTGCCCAGCCAGACAGCCTGTCAAGGTCCTTCTGCAGGGCTCTCCTACCCAAGAGACTGTCTCAAGGGACTGGTAGACAATGGAAATTGTATAGCACTTGTCACTACTATGCTTTTTTTGGAATACTCCAAAAATGGAGGAGAAATTTCTCTAACTTGTATTCTTTTTCATTTGATGCAATTAAATGT
The DNA here is from genome assembly GCA_013400475.1 of Tricholaema leucomelas. Taxonomy (NCBI): domain Eukaryota; kingdom Metazoa; phylum Chordata; class Aves; order Piciformes; family Lybiidae; genus Tricholaema lacrymosa; species Tricholaema leucomelas. The sequence continues at coordinate 818,259 of WAAF01013988.1, forward strand.
GAGTCACTCAGTTTAAGAATTCTTTGAAGGGAAAAGTTGATTATTAGATACATAAGAATAATGAATCACACTCGACATAAAATTAATTTTTCACTTCTTTTTGTGACACATTACCTAGACCATCAATAAAATAAATTCCCTGCCTCATGTGGAAATTTATCATATGTAGAAGTTTCTCATAGGAGAAAAATGGCATGAACACCCTATTGATTTTCTTAAGTAGGAAGCATGGATGAGTTTTCAATGATAGGATAATGATATTAGCTATTACAGATATCCAGAGAGTTTTCATGAGGTCGCTGTTTCTAATTATGAAACTGTTTTCCAGTTTCTATTCCAAGAAGTACCTTGCAATTTCTAGAATGCAGAGATCAGCATCTTAGGGACTCTCAAAATAGATGTGCTATATACCGTGAGGCTGTCAAGACTAGAATAGAAATGTCTCTATGTGTTTGAAATTAACAATCGGTTATGAATTATAAATACTAATTTTGATATTAATATTTTTATTAATAATATAAAAGAAATCAGAAATTTATTTGGATTTTTGGTCAACAGGAAGTAGGTGCACCAAGGATATTTATAAAAACAGAATTAAACAGTTTAATCAATCAGAACTTGGAAAATAGGCATGCGAATATTCTAACTATGTTTATAGAGTCTTAGCATTAACTCTAGCGTATGTACTTACAACACTTTGGTCCCTGAGGAAGTTTCCTGTACAAAGATGCTTTCAAAACCTGTGATAATGATCCTGGGGTAAAATACAAAATATTCCAGGCAGAGGGAAGGAGAGAAGAACTGAGTTGCTGCTGCTGAGCTACTGCAACCTGCAAACACCTGGCTGGAGTGATTTCCAGTTAACAAGACATGAATGAGGTGCTGCTCCCGGTAGAGGATCAGTGCAGAAATCACCCCCCATTAAATACATCATTTTGAAAATTAGACTGGCCAATAGGCACTAGCATCATTGCTCTGGCCAATGAATTCAAAGATTTATGCTTTGTGTGACCACGCAGGCATGTTGAGGGGCAGCACAAGACATCTGACACATGGTGCTAAGCCCGTAGCCATCAGTGCTTTGCTGGGGCCAAACCCTCCATTGTTTGTTCATCTACTCCCAGACCTGCAACAGGAGAGCAAGGGGTAAACCATCCTGGCAGGATTTATGGCTCAACAGGACACTGTAATAGAACATTTCTCCAGAATTGTATTTTTAAATATATATGAAAAATAGCAAGCATTTTAGTCAAGAAGCAAATCTCAGACATATTTTCTCATTGTTTTTCATTGGTGAGATGTTTGGGGTTTTTTTGGTGATCCTTGTCTTTTGTAGGTCTATGAATGCAGTGCACAAGCAGGGATGGAACGTATAACACTGCTCCTATGTGTAGGTTTAGTGCTCATATCAGAATCTGCCTGGAATAAAAGGAGGCACAAAAAGAGGCCACAAGGCAGCAAAGGGTGCTTTGTTTCAGTGCTTTTGTCCCAGGTTAGGGTGGATCCTTCCCCTGGTTGAATAAACTCACCACGGCATGGATTTTTTTTTGGAAAGTCGAGGAAAAGTGAAATTGTATTTCTTATAGTTTAAATATAACAGTATAAGGAGAAATAAACTACTAAAGAAAAATAGTAACCTTAACAAAGATGGGGAAGGGGTCAAGCGGCAGCAAAGCAGCGGCAGCAAAGCAGCAGCAGCCAAAACAGCAGTGGGGGGAAGATAGCAGCAGGCGTAGCTGAAGCAGCAGAAGCCAGCAAGGGGAAAGAACAAGCTGTGCTTCTAGACATAAAGCTTTTGATGCTCCAGTGAAATTATATTAACTTACCCATTGTTGCCATTATATGGCCTATCTCCAGAATGTTCACCTCTCCCCTCTGTCTGAGCTAGAAATCTAGCTCAAACGGCCACAGCCTTTTTTTGTCTTAGCATGGGAATAGCTCCTCTGAGAGAGGTTCTCAGATAATGGGAACTCATGGGATATTTTCTCCTTTGTGGAATGCCACTAGTTGGTAGTGAAAACTCTTTGCATGATTTCTCTCTAGAATAGATTAGCTTTTGTTGTCCAGGGCATTGGAATTAATGACTGTGGCAAACCTATAGTTTAGAGTACTCTTTAGGCAGCTAATGAACCAAAATCAAGATGATTTAATGGAGCCGATACCTCCTGGAGTGTTGCATGAAAGGAGAGGGCAAAACATACCCTGTTCCTTTGAGAGAACTGTGCTGATCTGGCATGTGGAACAAAAGCCATTAATTGTCTTAAATGACTCCAGATAATGAGGTTTAGTAATTGGCTTTTGTTTTAATACAACTTTGAAAGGCTGAACCACATAAATCTGTGTAATTCCATAGAATAAGTGACAGTTAAGGTAGCAAGTAGGTTTGACTTCACAAGCGGTGCCTCTCCAAACTCAATAAAGCTGTCTCTGTTCAGTTACATGAATGATTAGTTGATACTAAGGATAATTTTAAAGTACAGATTTGTTTAAACACTTCAGGGTGAAGAGTGGAAAATAAGGGGTGTTTTTTGCAATGCTTGGGTACATTTTTGCAATGAAAATTATTTTTAGTAGAGCCCAATTTAAAAGTCTTTAAATCATCTACCTGATAAACTGTGCAACAGTTGTCCTCTGTAGAGTTCAGTATACTTTTGCTTTCTCTTACAAGTTAGTATCTAAAAGAAGGTAGCAGGTGATACTCTGCAGTCACATAAGAGAACATTCTTTCAATCTACATTGAGTTGTAATTCTACAATCTACATTGATTGTTGAATCACTTCAGGATTCTCCTCTTTTTGTTGGGGAAATTGCTGATACACACGATGCTGATATGTGTATGATTAGAGAAGGAAGCCTTTCCAGTGTCTGGACTCGTTCTGCCTACAAAGACACCTCGTAGCATTGCACAGTGAAGGATCCGCACTGTCCAAGGTGCAGAAGGCAAGGACAGAGACTGGGAGAATGAAGATCTGCCTACTGTAAGAGAAGACCAGGTTCATGACCACCTAAGGAACCTGAAGATGCACAAGTCCATGGAACCTGGTGAGAGCCATCTGCAGGTTCTAAGGAAATGAGTAGTTGAAGTTGCAAAGCCACTTTTCATTATATTTGAGAAGTCATGACGGTGTGGTGAAGTTCCTGCTGAGTGGAAAATGGGGAAGCATAATCCTCATTTTCATAAAAGGGCATAGGGAGGAGCTGGGGTACTGTAGGCCAGCCAGTCTCACCTCTCTGCCTAGTGAGATAATGAAGCAGATCCTCCTGAAGACGGTGCTAGGGCATGTGTAAATTGAGGAAGTGATTGGTGACAACTAACATGGCTTCACCAAGGGCAAATCATGCCTGAATAATTTGGTGGCTTTTATGGTTGGGTCACAGCATTGGTGGATAAGGGCAGAGCAACTATTGTCATCTACCTGGACTTGTGCAAAGTGTTTGACACTGTCCTGCACCACATCCTGGTCTCTGAATTGGAAAGACATGGATTTGATGGATGGACCACTTGATGTATAAGGAATTGGCTACATGGCTGCTCTCAAATAGTTGAGGTCAATGTCTCAGTGTCCAAATGGTGACAAGTGGAGTCCCTCAGGGATCAGTACTGGAACTGGAACTCTTTTAACTATTTTGTTAGTGACATGGACAGTGGCATCAAGTGCAACCTCAGCAAGCTGGCTGATGGCATCAAGCTGTGTGGTGCAGCCTACATGCTGAAAGGAGGGATGCTATCCAGAAGGACCTAGGCAGGCTGGAGATGTGGGCCCTTGCTAACCTCATGAAGTTCAAAAGGATGAAGTGTTAAATCCTGCGCCTGTGTGGGTGTAATGCCAAGCACAAATACAGACTGGGTAACAAGTGTATTGACAGCAGTCCTGCAGGGAAGGACTTGGAGGTTTTGTTTGATGAGGTGCTTGACTTGGGTTGGCAATATGCACTGGCAGTGCAAAGACCCAAATGGATGCTGGGCTGCATCAAAAGATTGATCATAGGATCATAGGGTGTTAGGGGTTGGAAGGGATCCAAAGAGATCGAGTCCAACCCCCCTGCCGGAGCAGGACAATACTATCTAACACAGATCACAGAGGAACGCATCCAGACAAGCCTTGAAAGTCTCCAGAGAAGGAGGCTCCATAACCTCCCTGGGGAGCCTGTTCCAGTGCTCTGTGACCCTTACAGTAAAGAAGTTCCCCCTTGTGTTGAGGAGGAACCTCTTTTGCTGCAACTTACACCCATTGCTCCTTGTCCTATCACAGGGAGCTGGTGAAAAGAGCCTGTCCCCCTCTCCTGGCCAGCCTTCAGATACTTATAAACATTTATCAAATCCCCTCTAAGTATTCTTTTCTCCAGACTAAAAAGCCCCAGGTACCTCAGCCTGTCCTCATAAGCCATGCCCTTCTGTCCCCTGATCATCCTCATAGCCCTCCTCTGGACCCTCTCCATCAGGTCAAGGGAGGTCATTCTTTCCCTCTTCTCTCATGAAGCCTAACTGGAGTAATGGATCCGGCTCTTGAGTCTCCAGCACAAGAAAGACCTGAATCTGTTGGAGAGTGTCCATAGGAGGGCCACAGAGGTGATCAGAAGGCTGGAGCACCTCTCCTATGAGGACAGACTGAGGGAGCTGTGTCTGTTTAGCCTGGATAAGAGAAGGCTCTGGGGAGACTTTATAGCAACCTTTCAGTACCCAGAGTGAGTCTACAAGAAAGTTGAGGAGGGACTGTTAGTAAAGACATGTAGTGATAGGACATTGGGCAATAATTTTGAACTACAGCAAGGTAGATTTAGATTAGACATGAGGAAGAAGTTCTTTAGTATGAGGATGGTGGAGCACTAGAACAGGTTGTCCAAAGAAGTTGTGGAGGACACCTTATCCCTGGAAGTGTTTAAGACCAGGCTAGATGAGGCTTTGAGCAACTTGGTCTAGTGTAAGGTGTCCCTTCCCGTGCCAGGAGGATTGGAATTAGATATCTTAAAGGTCCCTTCAGACTTAAGTTATTCTATGAAACCCCTCATCACAAATCTGAGAGGGTGCTTGCACATGCAGTGCAACACTGAAGTAAAATTTGACACCAGGACTCATATGCTTCTTCAAACTAAAATCTGCTGGGAAGATGTATAATGACAGCATTTCACATCAATTTGCAAGCAACCTGACTTTAGAAGAATTGAGGTTGACAGTGTTGCAAGAAATCTTGACAAAGAACCAAGCAACAGCCCAATTTTACACATTCACATCTCTAAAAATCTAAATATTGATATCTCTGCTCAGTATGTAATTTCTCATCCTTTGTGTCTCATTCTTATTTGGCCCAGTTCCTCTCTTCAGCTTGCACATTATTAATACCAAGAGTCTGATTTTAGCATTAGGTCACTGTGATTGTCATAAAGAAATGCCCAGTAGTTCAATGCCTGACAGCTAAGGCCTGTAAAGTCCCAGGAAATTAATTCTCCCTAATTTTCTTTATATTTAAATAGAAATGCAGTGTGGGGGTGGTTTTGGTTGGTTGGTTTGGTGGGGTTTTTTGGGCATGTGTTTTGTTTGTTTTGGGGGTTTGTGTGTGTGTGGGGGGTTGGTTTTGTTTTTTTAAACAAGGTTTTTGCTGCCAATAGACAAGGAAATATTGATGTTCATGCAAGAAGCTCTGCAATTAACAGGACCTGTGTAATTAACTCGTGTCACCACTGTATTGTGAAAGCAAGAGGAAATGTCCCTGTCCCTTGGCAGGAGAACTATATGTCAGCAAATGAGCATTATAATAGCTGCTTTCCTGAGGGAAAGTTGATGGTTTTCACTCCATACTTTTATTCTTCCCAGTCCACAGGTAGAAAGTTCCTGATCTCAGACCAATGGAATAGCAAAATACTGTGCTTGAGTGAAGCTGTCCTATGTAGTATTTAAATTCCTGTGAGAGTGTTTTTCTTGGGGTAGGTACAGTGCATCCTGTGCCTGTAGTCCAGTCTGTCTGTTCCAGGGGAAAGTGTAGCAGCTGACTGTGGCAGGATATTCTGGGACAATATAGTTGGCAAGGAGGATCTTCAGTAGCATCTTTTGTTAGATGCCTTAGTTTGTGAGACAAGGCTTTGGAGTGTATTTGACAGCAAGTAATGTCATTGACAGTATCTCTTCCTAAGTGACCAAAGCTGTTAATTGTAGGTAGTCTTATTTCTCCCAGTGTAAAGATCCTTCTGAATCGCAAGCCATCTTTCGCAAAAGTGAAAAATCAGCTTTATTTACATTCCTGTTGCACTTTTAGCATTTTTTGCTTTTGCTGCTCTTGACTCTATGTTTATCTTTCTATGCACATTTTTATTGCTGTTTCGTTTTTTAATTTTCTTCTAACTCATCTCTGTGTTATGCTTGTCTATCTCTAATCTGGTTTTCTTTTCCCCTTTCCAAGTCATAATAGTGTCTAAGTGGGTTTCTATCTTTCAGATCTGGTCTCCTTGATTCATTTCTATGTCCTTCTGCCTTCTGTTCAGTGATGACTCTTGTCTATTACCATTATGTTTACCAATAATTACTATTATGTTTCCCTGTATATTATGCTCAGCGAGGATAAATGATCTTAGTGTCTACAGGCTGAGTAGTTAGTGCACTCTGAAAGACGCAAGTATATTCACATAAGTCCCATGAAAAGCTCCTGAATCAACACAGACTAATTCCTGGTAAGACTGAGCCTGTTTTTTAAATAGTCCAATAACTTTTGGACATTAGAACATTACTATAGACCTGGTGTTGAAAAGGAGGCCAGCACTGATCAGTGTCACTTTGTTTTTCAGATATTTAATGCATTAAATTATTGAGGAGTGTGATTATATTGCAATTTTTAGCAATCCTCAGGAAGGGTTGTTTTGGAAAAGAAGGACTGAATTTGCTAAGATTTGCTTTGGTTTTCTGAGCTGGATATTATTTAGTCAGTGGGCCACTGGGTCACAAAGTAGAGAGAATGTTATTGTCATCTGCAGCCTTCAAAACTCTTTGTTTCTCAGTTACAAGTAAAAGAACTTAAATATTTTTTACCTGGTACTAGTACTGTATTATTGCCTTCCACTCTTTTATCTTTGGGCTGGGCTTTGTGGCTGAAAGCCTCTCCTGTAATGCTCACCATCTCTCCAAAACAGACCATCTCTAGTCACTCCCCCTCTTTATTGTGGTAAGGATATTTTGTTTGAAAGGGAAGACCTACATTTGTGATGCAGAAACGTGAAAGAGAGTGTGGTGGTAGTCTTCAGTCCTGAAAGTTTTTATTTCACTAATTTGAAATATTTGTAAGGGCAGAATTTTCATTAGGTGCAACTATGTAGTTAATCAGGGTTCATTATGTATCTGAAGTAATAGGTAGCTTTTGGCAGACCATCGTTTTCTCTCACTTGGGCTCTGATTCAACATTCTTTGAGAGCAATAGACAAACTTCACTGGTCATTAGCTTAGACTCCAGAGGTCTGACTATGACTCTCAGCCTCATGCTTTTTTAGGTGGTTGAACAAAGTGAGTGAGTGAGTGAGCGAGCGAGCGAGTACCTGGATTTCCTTGTGCATAGCACTGGACACCAGCTGTTTCTGCCTGGAATGGCCACGTGTTTGTTTCTGAGTGACAATCGTTTTTTCAGCCTTGAAAACAGATCCACACAAAGGCTTTATGAAAGGAAGTCAAATAGCATTTGCAATAACTGAAAATCAAACTCACTCAGCAGCATTCTTAAGCTTTTGAATGCTTGCTTCTTCTTGGGTAATTTCTTTGAGAAGTTTGAAAAGTTAAAAAACATTTTGGTAATTTCCCAGGGGAAACTCTAGTAAATGGCCAAAGATACTTTTTCTGAGACAATATCCCATGCTAGCTTTAAATCTGGTGGGGTTTGTATTTATATTGAGCTAGAGGCCATCGTAGTATATAGTGCATAATTCAGCCTGACCCTGTCATGTTTTCCCAGAAGTGTATTACTAACATTCTTACAAAGGATGGATTGAAGGTTTGAAAAGGTTAAATAAATAGTTCAGTTAATGCCAAAACTATGCTGTGCTTTATACTCAGGGGAATGTTACACATATTTATTAAGAAGTTTATTGAACTTTGTTTTGCCTTCTTTGCTGACACTTTGGTAGAAGAGTTCTTCACTGCTGCAACAACTTTGAATTGAGTGGCTGCATTAAACCATGATGAGGTCCCTGTTAAATAAACCAGTCACTGCCTTATCCTCTGTACCATCTTTGAACACCAGCTTGAATGGATGGCTGCAGTGAAAAGAAGCTGAATTGCTGTGTCAAAGGTCTTCAAGGATTGGTTTCTTAGCTTGTTGCCCGTCTAAAGGATTTGGGGCTGTTTGCAGTAGTGTCACAAGAATTTGCATTGATCTGCATACCAAGCAAATATGTAAGGTGGAGGCAGTGAAAACTTTTAGGGACACATATATTCTAGCTACAAAAGCTTTACAAACAGCAATACACTAGAAGGGGTCTGTGGCTATAAGCTTTTCTGTTTTCTGGCCATTAGCTCTTAGGAAAGCTACTACTGTACTTAGAAAACTGTCTCATTTTAAAGTGCAAAGATGCTGGCACAGAAAAGCTGTGCTTTCATGTGTATTTCAATATAGTTGGATTGCTATGTTTGATCTTTAATTCTGTGTCTCCAGTGCATCTTTTTATTTGTGCTAAGTTAGTGACACATTTAATTTTATTTGTATTTTATGGTAACATTCTGTTCAGGGAATATATTTTCCATTTAGAAGTGTCATAAATGATGCAGTCCCGTCTTAGCTTGATCTGTTTGTGTCTATGATTTATGTAACACTGCTATAAAACTATTATTTGCACCTTAACTGTGCAAGCTGCACAGCCTGACATTCAGAAGTAGGTAATGGGATAGTCATTTTTATAGATCCACATATGGGAATAGTAGGCTCCCTCCCCTAATGGTCTTCTAATGTAATTAACTGATACAGCAGCAAAATGCTATTTTGAGCAGGTTAACACCAGTATTTCCCTCCTACTGTAGTTCCTCTCACACTTGAAATCTAAGTGCCTCGATTTCTTGAAGAAATTTGCAAATCAGCACAGTGTTTTATTACCTTGTGTGATACATTTTACATGAGTCAAGGATTTTGTAGCTTAAAAAAAAATGTGGATTTTTCTCTCTTGTTTATTATCATGTTCAGAATGAATCAACAAGAATGAACTGGCATCAGCTTTCAAGAACATTTCAGTTGCCTCTTTTGATTAGCCTCAGCGGGGAATATTTGCTTGTGTGCTTTTTGAGATTGTCTGCCATGAATTGAATGGGATGTAAACTCATCTCTTGTGAGTGTGCATAGTTAACAGTGAAAACCGTTCCTTCTCTAGATATTATACAACAGGTTGGAACAATTTGGCAATGTAACATAGGCACTTTTGGAAATGTAAATAGTGCCTTATTCTGGATGACTGAAGTGTGATTAAAATGAAACCAATAAAGCAAAAGGGTATTCTTAAGGCCAGGAGCCTCTTATAAGGAGACATGCTTGGCTTGTTTAGACAGCATTTGTAGGTCATGAGGGCTTTCTTTAAAAACAAAACAAGCTGTATTATGTATTCTGTCTTTTCTATTAACATACCTAAAATAAACCCCTGGTTATCAAAAGACTGTGGAAACAGTAATTTCTAATTGGTTGGCACTGTAGGAATATCAGGCAAGTTTCTTTCTCTAGGTACTCATCAGATGCCAGATAAGAGGTGATATTCCAGACTAAGAACGATCTTCTCTTTGTGGACAGAAGTAATTAGGCATACAGCGGCATGTTAGGAATTAAGACAGAAGAACACACAGTAGCACTTTTTGCTGGTGCTTCTACTTGGCTTCTTTTTTCTGCTGTCATCTTCTGCTGTATCTTCAACTCTTATTTCTCAGAAACTCTCTCTTCAATCCTGCTACGTCATCAAATGGAAATAGAGAAGAAAAATACTACTATTCAAATTTAGGCAGATGGACACTTTGGTTATCTAATGGATCTAGTTTGCTAAAACAGACTGAAGGAAACCTGATCCCAGTACATAATGGAGACACTGGATATGATAGTGATTCTCTGGTGTCAGAATACAGACTGCAAAGAAATGCCTCCTTCTGGATAATGTCATACATAAAATAACCCCAAATTGGCTTAATTTTTACTTTCTCTATTATGAGAACTAGGCCTTGATACATTTTCCACCAAAACAATGACTGCATTCTCATTCACTTCAGAATAAAAATGGTCCGATCACAGATCCTCTACTGCTTACTTTTATTGTTTTGGAGATAATTTTTCTTATTAGAAACTGCTTTTGCTTTTGTTGATAATATTTATGGAGACAAAGAGAGGCTAGGAGGGTAGTCAATAATTGGCAGAAGTTGTTAGTTTTCATAGTGGAACACAAGACTCTAAGATTTAATTGGTGGAAAGAAGAATGGCAGAGAACTAGGGAGATACAGGCTATATAAGCAACTCTGGTAGATGAGTACAGCAGCAGCAGCAAATCAAGTGAGATATTATAGTTAGCTAGGAGTCTGGCCCATAGAATCTAAAAGCATCATACCTGTTCACCTCGCCAGTTCCCATGACTAAGCTGTAAAGAGGAAAGAATTGTGGCAGCCTATAGTAAAGAGCATAAAGGAGCACCAATGCGTGTGCAAGCAAGGAGAAAAGCAGCAATACTTGTGCAAAGGACAGATAAACAAAATCCTCCCTGCACTCAGGTCTGAGGGTTTGTCTGTAAATCAGTATACACTGTAAAAGTGCGGAGACAGAAAAAACCCAACAGCATTTCTGAAGAGCCTCATTTGTTCTACTCCATTCACGAGCTCCATGGAGTTCCTTTGTTGAGAGGGCTCTTATAAATGCAGACACATTTCCTGAAGCAAATTGTATTGATGCCAGTCAGTAAGGCTGAGTATCTCATCACTGCTTAAGAAACTTTGTTCTTTGCAGCATTTCTTAGTGAAACAGGCAACAGGAATTTACAGCAAATAGACTATATCCTTGTTCGATGGATATCTTCAAGTTGAATCTTCTAAAACGCAGGATGCTTAGGCGGCTTCACAGCTTCAGAAATTCATTCTATTTTAATAAGAAAAATTCTAACATTCTGTGCACAGTGAAGCTATGACAGGAACAGAAGAGAAAGCATTTCCATAAAGTTGCCTACTGCCTGTTTTTTCACATTATTGTTGGCACTGTATCGGCACTGTGCTATGTGGGGAACATGGACAACTATATCCCATCATAGCATATTCTCTCTCAGGACTATCTTGACCTAAGCACAGGAAGTAATTTCACTGGCAATCTGAAATTTCCCCAGTGACACAATTTGATTATGTCTCTGGCTTATGTTTGCATTCCAGAATGAGAAATGTTTCTTAAAGGGCTCATGGGTGGTTTGTGAAGCCAGAGCTATTTCAGTCTCTCCATTCCTCTTCTTAGTAGGTATTGCAGCTGGAGAAAGCAGCCACTGCTATTTCAAAGTCAGATTGTATTAGACGTGATAAAGAAGGAAAAAAAGAGTGAGAATGGGAAAAAAAAGAAATAAGATGTTGGAAAATCCCAACTATTGAGCCAAAGCTGCTATAAACCAGTGTATCTGTGCTGCAAACAGTAAAATCGGGGACGTGATGGTGATTCACACTAGCTGAGAATTTGGCATCCAAGTCATTTGTGAAAGAAAATACATGGGGAAATTAGAAAACTACCAAACCAGTTCTTTATTATATCAGCTTGGTGCTTAATGCCACTCCAGAGAGCAGAAAATGACACTTTTATTTTAACAGTTTATGGCTTTTTCAAGGGAAAAAAAAAGGTAGAAAATGTGCAGCCAAAACCCAAACAAAGCGGCCAAATTGCAGGGTTTCAGTCTCTTCTAGTGAAGCATTTCTGAAAAATAATTTTCTGTTTTACTGGTCTTGGAAAATTAATCATATGTTTGATGATTTGTATCCCGCTGTTGTCTTTTCTTCAGTTTTGGCTCTATATTATTTAACTTCAGTAAGCATCATGTACAAAAGGAACAGAATGAACTGAGGGCCTCCCGCATACATATTCAGGTCTTTTATCAGTGTTTTTTAATGACTGTTTGGTAGTCTGCTACAAGCCTTTAAATTCACCTGCTATCTATTGTCAGTATGTATTATTTATATATATATATACACACACACATGTATGTATGTAACTGTGTATATACATATGCAGAGTACTTCAGCACTGGTTAAGGATCAGTGAGGCTTTTCACAGAAGACATTCTAACCCTCCACGTAGTATAAAGGAGTTATGTTTTCATTTGTGAAAGATGGAGGTGATGAAAAGTTAATTTTCTTTAATTATCTAGAATTTATTGGGAGAAATCCAGTCCTCTTCAGTTGCTTCTATAGAGCATTCCAAAACCTATAGAAAGATTGGGTTAGTCTTTTAAGTCGATAGATGTTTTTTCTTATGGAGGATTGAGCATGACTACTTGAAATTCTTTCAGCAGTTTCCAAAATGTGATATGATTAGAAGAGCCCTTTGAATTTCCAGAAGCCCATGTAGATAGAGTTGCCATTCCTTGCAACCTGTCTGGCTTTGTCTCTGCCCTACATTCCAGATAATCTAGAAAGCAATCATGATTTTCACCCCTCATTTTCCAAAAGCCAGTTAGGTCTTTTCCTAATCTGTTTCATGTGTTTATTCACTGTTATCAACCTATGTAGTTCATCACCTTTAATGCAGTGGAATTGGTTGGGGAAATGCTAGTATCCAGATAGTTTCAACAAGATCATACAGGACACTGAGACAATTGTTGAAAGCAGGACATCAAGCTTAAACTCTAAGATTTCTAACTGCAATGGACAGACAGTAAAGTATCTTCCATATATCAAGAGGATTCCTGAAACTGGTTGGAGTAGCAAAAACTTAAATATGCATGCAACTGTTTTCCAGTGCCTTGTGGTTGACTCTGTTGGGAAAGAAGAAATTTGCATGTGTCAGTCTGATGTTCTGCTTTGTGAAATCTTAGGCAGATGGAACAGGATGTTCTTTAAATTGTTGTGTGTTTTTTTGGGGGGTGTTGGTTGGTGGGTTGGTTTTTATCAGAATTAGGGTAAAAACTTACCTGAAGTTGAAAAGGAATTGGGAGGAGACGACATGTGTGAAGAATATGTCCTGCTCTCATACTCATGGTTTCTTCTCCTTTCTTTTCAGTGAGTATGTTTTTGAACACGTTAACGCCCAAGTTCTATGTTGCCCTGACAGGCACTTCCTCGTTAATCTCGGGACTTATTTTGGTAAGTACTAGATACATTAATACTACTTTACAGGTATATCTTATTATCCAGAAAGATATTTCAGGCTTTATTCACATTAATAGCTGTCTTTTTTTGTTTGATTGGTTTGTTATGGGTTTGGGTTTTGTTTTGTTTTTAAAGTTACTGCAATCCATAAACCCATAACCCTGTAGTAAGTCACAGTAAGTGTTTGCATCTTAAGTGTTTCCATCAACAAGTACTAAAGAAATAAAAAGGCTGGTAAAAAGATCAGGAGCAGAGGTACCAACTATCTCAGCTTGGTGTGGTCCTTTTAGAAAGTTATGGCAGGACTTGCTAGAGAAATAGCAAGCAGAATATTAGCAATCAACCCAGTTCTAGTCTCAGGGTTCCAAGGAATAATTATTTCAGATCTTCACTTTAAAAATCTTTCTCAATACATATCAGCCTACTCACTTAAAGGTTTGAAGAGTATTTTAAACCATTTAATATCCCGTCTTCCCATATGTAATCCCCGAGGGTTTCATAGTACAATACTGATGCAGTGGAGTGAATCATGATACCATCACAGTTCAGGAGTACAAAGCAGAGCATTTGCTCTTCAGAGACACAATTGGAGGTAAAAAAATATAAGAATCTGCATTATGTACTTAGGATATTATGCTTATACTGAGCTGTTGTTACCTCGCTGCTGAGAGCTGGCCTTCTACTCAGAATAGAATAGAATAGAATAGAATAGAATAGAACAATTTCAGTTGAAAGAGACCTCTAACAGTTATCTAGTCCAACTGCCTGATCACTTCAGGACTGACCAGAAGTTAAAAAAATGTTAGTAAGGGCATTGTCCAGATGCCCATTAAACACTGACAGGCATAGGTCATCCACCACCTCTCTAGGAACCTCGTTCCACTGTTTGACCACCCTCTCAGTAAAGAAATGCTTCCTAATGTACAGCCTAAACTTCTCCTGATGCAGCTTTGAACCATTCCTATGTATCCTATCACTGGATACCACAGAGAAGAGATCAGCACCTCCCTCTCTCTACTTCCTGTCTTCAGGGTACAGTTCTTTGTTTCAGTCGTTTGTTCAATCTGTCTCAGGTCCCTACAATCTGCTGGATACAAACCGCAGGCTCTCCCTCACCATTCCCAACTAGATATGTAATCGGGAGACCAATTTTAGGAGTTGCTGTAGTGGTAAGCAGAAAGTGATAGACACAGCTAAGGGCTGGTTCACATCAACTCTGATCTACTGACCTCAGAGAAGCCTGAAAGCTACTAGGATCCTATCTAAACTGTATCAGTTTGGTGCATGAAATCTGCGCCTCTCACTTCCACATTGCTTGTAGCAGATGTAGACAAAGAAATGGTATCCTTTACTCCTGAATGCCTGTGGGGCTCATTGCTTTGATGAGTTCAGGTACAAAGTATCAGGTGCACTGCTGCTGTGCCTTTCTCTGGGGTTTCCTTGTAGCAGATGGTAATTACTTAATGTCTGCACCTTGGGCATTCATCATCCATATATGGATTGAGCACCAAAGCACAGGACAGAGCTCCAGTGACATCAGCAGGTCTTTCAGAATATGGACAGAAGCCAGATCTGCAAGATTTGGATTCAGTTCAGCACAATTCACTCTACTTCATGGAAGGAAAATACTGAATATTACATTCAGTACTGTTGATCAGAAAAAGGGAACATCTAAAAGGCCAGCTCCCACTGCCAATATTAAAAGGAATGAGTGAAATACATGGCTTCCACAGCCACAATTTTGTATTTGTAGTTGGAAAGTGAAGACAGCAGGAGGAGGTGGCAAGAAAAAACACAGTTTTTGCCCCATGGAAATTATACCTTACAGAATGAAAGAGGAACAAAAACCCTCAAGAGAGACTAAATAATCTATAACTAAATTCTGTGTATAGCATGATTGCAGATCTAGGTACATTTTGTACTGTAGTCTCGAAGGCAACTTCTGAGGAATAAGCTCAGTAGGTGACTTGTAAGCAAGAAATTTTTAAGTGTTGTACTTTGATGAAAGGTGTAAGAAGGAAGTGGCAAGGAGTGTATTTAAGTCTGTGCTATGCAAAAGAGGGGAAAGGGCACCTAATAGAAGCATTCCAAGAAGAGAGTGAGTCTAAATTCACTAGATGTTGTATGACCAAGTCCATTATGAACAAGCTGAAGGAACAGTGAAGTGATACAGATGTAGACATAAACTGAAAGAAGATTGAAAGCTTTTTTTGTGGACCTTCACTACTGCTGTCAGTAGCTGTTTGCTGTTCATGCATCACCATCCTAAATGCGCAAAAGATATATAGGCCAGGTAGGTACCCTCGACTGTAGGGACTGGTGTCAGCGCTGAGAGGAATATGTGGTCTGTTAATTAGATGATGGAAAAGGAGCTCAGCAGAAATAGTCATTGAAAGAAGAAACTGCAAGATGAACAGTCTATGCATCAGGAAATACAGCAAAGTAAGTTATAGTGTGGTAGTGCTAGCCAGCTGCTAGCCCAATTGTGCTTCAGATTAATTATTTCTTAATATTACTGCTGTTTAACAATGGCCTTGTTACATGATGAACTGCCTACATTACCACCTACTTACCTGTGGCACTGCAGTGTTTGCAGTTCTAAGGGATTCTTTGTCCCACTGTGGTATTAAGTGAAACTCTTTTATAAAATAAACATTCTCTTGTCAAATCTGTATCACTAGGCTATTTTTCAGACTAGATGTACTAATATTCCTTGGAATTTTCCACCATATGGTCTGGCATATTTCTTTCCACTATCAGTTGGCTGCAATTCCTAATCAGAAGGAGAAATCACAGCACTGCAGGTTATGAAATGATGGAAAATTCCATCATTTCAGAAGTGTGGCAACCAATGGGAAAGTGAATGCTTTTCCTTTTTCATGTTTGGGTCATGAAACAATAACTCTGCAGAGTTCATCTTTGATCAATTGCATGCTATGTGACTTCTTCGAAAAACATTTCTCTCCCATCTTATTTTATTTCTTACTTTGTTATTCATTCCTTAGGTAAAATTCTGGCCTTGCAGTAGGCAATGTGATTTAAATGAATAAAGGGTTTCAGACCTATTTTTCTTGTCTGGGTAGCTTAGAACTATACAGTAATTACTTGACAGTTTAAAATGTACAATATATTTCATTCATCTCTGCACTATTGTAGACATCAAAAATAGGAACCAAATTAAGTCCCAAGCTGCGTCAGAAATACTGTATTGGAAACTTGGTCCCACTGCAGTTACTTTTAATCCAGTAAAAACAAAGGGTTCTGTAGAACTCACAGAATACAATGAGCTGTATTGTATTCAGAGTCTGAGAGGCTAAGGCTTTCCACAGGTAGGATAATAAAACTGTCATGAAACACCACTGACATCCAGTGAATGCTGTTAACTACAATTATGTAAATGCCACTGAAATTTCTAAATAAGGTCACATATTTACCATACAGTTATCACCAGAGTGAAAGATGGTTAGCAAATGCAGGTAGCATTTGCACTGCAAACTGATTGAGTCTCAGTTCTAACAAACAAGAGGCTGAAATGAACCCCAGTCTCGAATCTCCACCAAGAATGCTTTCTACTTCAGAGCATGGAACAATAATAAGAGTTTTCTGTTACATGACGAGAAACATTTTGCAACGAACCAAGTCTTTGAGAGCTAAGAATTAGAAATCCAGTCTACAGAGCTGAAGAGCATGAGGCTGAGTCTACATACTGGCTAGCACTGAGCAGCTGGGCTGGCTGGCTGTTCCTATCCACATATGTCTGTAGTATGTGACAGTCATGGCCTTTTGTAACCAGTGGTGCTAGTACAGGAAGTCTGAGAGAGGACCTGAATAACATAAAAGGGATCTGTCTTATTTTCTGTAGGTATTCATTGTTCTGCTTGTTTCATTACCTTTGTGTAGTCTGCTCCTTAGGGGTAGAAAGGTGACTGACTTCTGGGTGTTTCCACACTCCAGGAAAGTCTGAGAATTGTGTGGGGACAGTCTTTGGCAGCTGAAAAGCAGTACGTGGTAATTGCTCACAGTTTCTGCTCTGCTCAGCAGAGGCTGACAGGTCATGGAGGGCAGAATCTTTGTAGGAAGTTCCTGAGAAACTGGAAGCACTTGCCAAGGACTAGATGAGAGAGGAAGGATCTGTAGGAAGGCAGGCTTTAATAACCCATCCCACAGACAAGACAAAGGTATCACAAGTAGTTGGACCCTGCCGAGTGCTGAGAGAAATACTATGCTTAGTCTAGGCAATATATTTTCTTCTTTCCTGCTTCTGTATTTCCAGAGGTGGATGAAGCATGAATAAATACCTATTCATTTTGAATAAGCTGCTTTTTAGCACTGCATGTATCTTCTCATGCTGGCTTGAGATAAGACAAGTAGGAGTTTGGTAACCACAAGCAGAGTCTAAACAGGTGCATTTTGTCTAGTTTGCCACTGCTGGAAGGGGAGGTCTGTAAAGATGTATGTATATAAAGATGTATGTGTATACACTCCCACTATATGTGTAGAACAGAAATGAGGTGGCCTTTTCTTTCAGAAGTGGTGCAGAAATTATCCTTCTCTTTAATTTCATCTGTGATCCGAATCTTTTTCAATGGGTAATTAATCTTCATAGTCAGCTATTATTCTGCCAGGTGATCTCTCATCTGCTGAACTGTCAAAAGCATGTTGACTTCACATTGCTTTCAATCTGGCTGGTGCAGACAGAAAACAAATCTGATTTATAGAAGTCAGGTTTCAAAACAGCTGACAGTGTCTGAGAAAGGTGCTGATTTGGTTGGGGATTAAATAGCCAAGGCAATTAGAATTATTTCTATTTTCTGGAAAACCCCACTCCCAAACTATATACAGAACTAGTTAAGGTTTATTTACAGGTAATAATTCTGTTGGGAAATCTTCACAAGGATCTTTATGGGCAAGTTTAGTAATTTAGGAAAGTCACAAAATGGAAAAGGCTAAGCTACAACACAGCTTTACCCCACTTATAAATCAGGCTGAGCAGAGAACCTAAGGGTAAAGCAGACTTTACTTACAAAGGTGAGGTAGGAATTTAGCGATGATCCATGGTGAATTTCTCTATGGCAGTCCCTGAAACTGCAAGCTATATCCATGTTGCAGATCCACATGGCAAAGTCGAAGTGTCTCAGGCACAGCTTCCGTGAGGCAAAAGCGTAAAGAAAAACCAAACTGCTGGTGGTCTGCCCAGCTCAGGGTAATGAGCAGGAAGTCAGGATATGGTGTGGTCCAAGAGAAGCAAGGTCTGAGTACCCGTGGCAGCTTTCTCAAAAGGACCTGAAAGACTTGCCGAACTTGCAGTCTTGTGGGAGAGTGGCACAAACTGTGTTAAGAGTGAGACTGCACAGAACGGTCCAAAAGTGGGGATGGTGCAAAAATGGAAACTGTCCAAAAGCAGGAACTCAGTGCTTTTTTTCCTCACTCTATTATTTTCCTGGACAATGTGTCCACTTGCCATATATACTAGGTGCAAAGAATCCAGCCAATCACCATCTGATTCCAGCACGGGCTTCCCCCAAGTCAGTACACGTGTGGAAAGGGCACCTTTGCTGTTCCCCCTTCAAGCACTTTCTTCCCCAATTCAAACCTCCAGAGATGGAAGGGGTGGGAGAGGAAGGGATTTGGAGTGCTCCACAACAGGCGCAAAAATTCTGCAAAGAGAAATTATTGGTTTGACTTCAGTACTGAATTACAGATTACCTTCTCAGACACCCTGAACAAATCACTCCAAGCAAAGACTTATCAGGATGATGATTTATGGCTTTAATTTCTAAGAGACTGGATGCACTGAGATCTGACTGATACATCCTGGCAGTGGATTGAGTGAACATTTCAAATATTTTTCAAAGCTGCCTTAATTTATGAGCTGTAATGCCATTTTGAAAAATAATTAACATGTATGTAAGTCTAGGGAGACAGACTTACAGATATGTCACATTTTAGCAAGCTCCTGTCACTCAGCTGAGCTACAGTAGTGACCACATGCCTAAATACATTTTTTTGCCTGTACCCTTAGTTTCACTGAAATTCAGTGTGACAGTTTTTCAGCTGGTATACATTTGTGCAGCACAAATGGGCTCAAGCGTGCTCTTGTGCTGCTCGCTCTCCCTTTCTGGGTTTTACTGACTTTTTATCTAAAGCTGATTATGATTGAAATAATGAGCAGAAATTTATCAGCATTTTTCTTTGTCTTCTCATAAAGAAAGTATGACGTTTGTTAGATGTGGTCTGTAATTGCCAAGAGTTTTGAATAACCAGTTGGGCAACTGTACTTCAGTCTGACTGACTACAGTGATAGTCTTACCAAGTCCCCCTTGCTTCAGTATAAGACTATAATCCTTGATTCCTAACAGCCACTCCCTCTGAGGCCTTGGGTAGATAGAGTTGTGGCTTGTATGCCTTGGTTTGTTCAGGCTTCAAAGTTTCCAAAGATAAAAGAGAAACAGATGCTCACAGCAGACAGGTGACTATCTCATGGTGCAACATTTCTTTGTGGTCGGCCACATGCTACTTGTTTAGGTTATGATGATCTCTTAGATTGTAAGATTTCGTACGCTAAACCCTTTATCAAGTACTGTGTACCTAAGAGCAGGAGAACAGCTAAACCCAAAGCTGACTTACCAGTGCCAGCTCCCTGCCCATCATTTCCAGCATCTGGAGGCAGTGGAGTGTGCCTGGAGAAGTGCATTGGCAGTGTGGAGCAAGTGTTCAAGTAATACTTCTCAGTATTCTGTCCCTGGCTCCTGGGATTCCCACCTGGGTGTCACTGCAAACAAATGCCAATGGAATGAGCACACTGACAAACATGCTGTAGAGCCCATGTAAGGAGGGCTGTACAGGCCAGGCTGTTTGGTGATTTGCTTGGGACATAGAGTTCACAAGGACCTGGATATGTTTAGGTTTTGGGTTTTCTGTGACCATCTGTTTATATTCCCGTGGGCTTGTGACCTTTATGTATTCACATAGTCCTTCTGTCTTCTCCTCCTCAGACTGCTCTATTCTTTCTTGTTGATGTCTCCTAGAAGATTAGGGCCTTAATGATTCTGGGGCTGCCATGCACTCTTGTTTGGATTTGTCTCAAGTAGCCACCAGCTATTCTACTGCATTCCAGCACAGCTAGGGTCAATGTCGTCCATATGAATGCTCTAAATTCTTTACCAACACAACTGAACTTTGGGTAAGCCCCAGTGCAAAATGCACTGGAGCACATTTTGGAAAGGAACATTTTCTTACTAATGCCAAAAGGTTTATCTTCTGTTTTGGAATGGTGTAAAAGGGGAGAGGAGGGGGGAGAAAATATGACTTGTCTGGAGACAATCCCATGGAGACAGAAGTCAGTTCTGTTATGTAAAGAGCTCAACAGTACTTAAAAAAAAATGAAAAAGTACTGTGGTGTGGATTGTGGGAAAGTGTGGACCCCAAACTGAACCTACGTGCAGCAGGAAGGCTTTTAAGCAGCTTTTTAGAACCAGCTGGTTACTGGCTGACCCACCAGAACCTGCTTGACTGCACACTGATGTTGTCAAATACACGAATCTAGTTCTCTTAGTTGCTGCTGATTGTGCCTACTTGTAGTAAGAATTAATAAATAGCCTTTTTATTGCAGAGATTCTGAATAGCTTTCAGTACTGGCAAAAAACATGGGAACACCGAGTAATACAGAAACAGCAAAATCAGTCACCATTTGTTGTGCAATTAGTATTACAAAGTATTGCCATATTTTTTAAAACCTCTTTGATTTACCTTTTTTTTGAGACACGTATTTCCTAGTCCTTTGCTCCTAACTATTTTAAATGCCTTTGAAATACATAGGTTTTACGTACGGTTCTTTGGGGGTTTTTTGTTAGATTTTTGGGTGTTTTTTAAATTTTATTTAAAAAAAAAAAGTTACCGACAAGATTCGAGATTTTTCACCTCTTGTAAGCTAGGTTTTTAAAGCAATTTTCCGAATTCGGCACAAACTGGGATCAAATTGATGTTCTCTGTATGCCACAGGAATGCCGGCTGCTCCGAGCGGGCCTCGGTGTTCCTCGGGCAGGGTGCTCCAGTCAGGTGCCTCTCTCAGGATGCGAGGGGTGAGAGGCGGGGATCCAAGGGGAAAACGGAGTCCGCCTGCCTGCGGCTCTTCCCTTTTAGGGTGCCCTCGGCGCGGCGCCGAGGTTCCGGGAGAGCAGGCTGAGGAGGCGGGGAAGCTGTTGGCGGCCGGGCGCTGACGCGGCGCTCTCCTGTGTTGCAGATCTTCGAGTGGTGGTACTTCCGCAAGTACGGCACCTCCTTCATCGAGCAGGTCTCCGTGAGCCACCTGCGCCCCCTGCTGGGAGGGGTGGACAACAGCGCGCCCAGCACCGCCAGCACCGCTAACGGGGACGCGGACTCCAGCCGTCAGAGCGTTTCAGGTGAGGAGCAGCGGGCGGCAGACCCCTCTGCCGCCTCTCTTTCGGCTTTCTAGGCGGCGTAATGCTGAACCCTTGCTTCCTAAGGTTCCTGTGCCCTAGGTCTCTCACCGCGGGGGAAAATGTCCTTTATATACCCGAGGAGGAGCACGATGGCCTGCTGGTGCTGGCAGCCAGTTACGCAGTTGGTGAGCTGTGAAACTGGATGCAGCATAGAGGTGCTGGGTGGTAGCTGTGCCTCATCTGCTTGTCACAGCCACTGTGGGCAGTCAGCCCTCCTGCCCTGAAAGGCCCTGCTTTTGCCTCACTCAAGGGTGCCACGCTGGATTTGTGCTCAGGTGTGTGATGGCAGTGGAAGCTAGGTATGGCCTGGGCACCGCACCGCA
Organism: Tricholaema leucomelas; assembly: GCA_013400475.1. NCBI lineage: Eukaryota > Metazoa > Chordata > Aves > Piciformes > Lybiidae > Tricholaema lacrymosa > Tricholaema leucomelas. The sequence goes on from WAAF01013988.1 coordinate 840,308, forward strand.
GGCCTGTGGCACACTGTGATTCCATACTGAACCGTGAGACCAGATAAGGCTTCCTTTAAATTTGTTTTGTTGTCAAATAAAAGGCAGAGCTGCTTCATTAATTACTCTGTATAATTACATCATTCCAAATTCATGCAGTGCTCATTGCTCAGGCTACGCTGCTACGCTGTGGGATCATTCTGACTGAGCATATGATTGAGGAGGTGTTTAGAGATCCTGACATGAGTAGGATAAATGTATGAGTTACAATTTTTGTTATGCTTTTGTATGTTATTACAATGAAAGCAAATTTACTTACTCTGGTAAAAAAAAAAACTTTAGAAGAAATCAGATTTTACATGATTAAAGGGAGGATCTCAGTTTTGAACAGAGGCAGCTTGAGTCCTGTTAGAACTCTGCCACAGGAGGACTATCTCTGCAGGTCACTTCATTTACATCACAGAGTTTGGGATTCTGATGGTACCTGTATACCTGGGGAGGGTTCCTCTGAGAGACAAGCCATCATGCCTAAAATAAATCATCCTCCCAAGCACGCACTTTTGTAGGCTGAAGTGGAGTCCCAAAGAAACTTGTCTTCTTGACTGGGTGACTCAGCTACCTGGGTGAAGACGAATTGAAAACTCAGCCCATGAGTGATGAAGGTACCCAAATACTATTGCTGCTGGTTTGAGCTGGAGATTTGTGTTCCTTATGGTCCTCATCTGTGAAATGAAGCTTAACAGTTTCATCTCTAGCTTGGCATACAGGCCATAATTTTAATATTAGAAATTAATTCAGCTTTCATTAGGTATGTGGCACTAGAATCCACTACAGTTTCATTATATTTGTTTCTTCTGTAAGCTTTAAAAATGTATCAGAATTAACAAGTGAGGAAAAGCAAATGAAAAAAGACCAATAAGTTCACATATGGAGCAAACATTATGGTTTAGAAACTGAGGTGCCAATGTCTGTACCTGACAGATTTTATTTCTGCTCTGCAGTGTTCACGTAAATAAGCAAACAAAAATTTTCTTTGAACTCATAAGTGAAATCAAGTAAGTAGCCTTAAAAAAAAAAACAAACAAATGTTGCTCTCTACTGTGTGTTTCTACTTAGGGAAGCCTCCATACAGCATAGCAAATTTAGCTGTTGTCATTCCTGTCTGAGGAGATGCTGTGAACAACAGCATTATGTGGGCACAGGATACTGCATTTGGGTAAACTGCCAGAAAGCATGAGATGGCTTGGGAACACCTATGTGCACTTTTCAGTGTGTTCAGTCACACTTAAGCAGCTCTGAAATAACTCCCATTGTTTTAAAGCAGAAGGCTTTTTGACTTTTTTGACTAATGGGATTCACCCAAGCTTCTTGACTTTTCTGAGAGAAATAGTCAAGGAACACATTTGCTTTCAGTGCATTGGCACTTGAGACTATGTGTTTGGACTCTCACAGTGTTTGGATATCGTGTCTGTACTGATGGCCTGTTATTCATGCCTTCGGAAAGGTGTTAGTGCTCAAAACATGGCCACTGAAGAAGAAGCTGAAAGATTAATTTCCAATAAATCCTAATTGCTCAAGTGAAAAAAGGATGAGGTTATATTATTAATTTGTAATGTAAAGGAAAAGACAACTTTTTTAGTTTACCGTGCATCAGCACTGGGATTTTGCTTTCACTGCCCAAATAGGTGAAGATGGCTTTTACACTTGACTCACCATGTTTTCCAATGTAGATGTTTGATTATGGTAGAATATTGAAGTAGATACCTTTGCCTTCAGGGAGGTCAGAAGACGGGTTGTTGTACTGAGACCACAGTGTCAGCATATATTAAGACAAAAGGAACAAAAATCACATCTTGTTTAACTATCCAGACAGATGGCAAGAATATCCCCGGGACAGGATGTGGTAATAAAATATTTTCTTCATCTCATTTTTGTACCTCAGTTCCACCCTTCCCTGCTATAGTGCTGAAGCATTGCAGATAAAATAGAACCATTTAAATTTAAATAAGATGAGCAAAAATAACCATGTGACTGTGATCAAATAGTTGTTGCTTCATCTTATTAGTTGCAAATAGAATAAGCCAAGCTATTGCATCATACCACTGGAACTGATAAGGGTGATGTTGATTTAATATTTACTGTATTTCAAAAGTCACATCATGTAAAACCTGTCCGGCTGAAGCTTCTCAAACAGCCATGCCCTCTGGCTGCACACAGAATGGCTGAATGTCAACTGAGCACTTCTGCTGAGCAAATCACTGTAGCTTTCTAATACTGTCTACCTGCTGAAGTGGTTACTTGACAGGTGCAGATGTATAATCAATTTACTCTTCCTAAACATCCTCTTGTTCCCATGTCTCTGTTATGTGAACTGTTTAGGTGATGTAGGCAGCAATTTGAGTGGCCACCTCCTATGCCACTTGACCAGTTTTGTGTAGCTGCAGATGCCATGTTAATGCAAACAATTGATGTGAAATGCTTTTTCTCCATGCCACTTTACAGTAATACCCAGAAGTAGGAGCTACATCCATGTGAAAATAGAAGAGCTCAACATGCTATTTTGTATTGTTCTTTCCAATCTGGGTGATTCTGTGACTATTTTTGTCTCTTTCTTGAATGGAACAGACACATACAACCAGTGTTGCATAAAGTAGGGCGTAAAGCCTGCTGACTCAACATCCCACGAGAAGACTGTTGCTGTGATCTCTTTAGAAGCAATGTCACAAAAATTCGTAGGGAAAAGTGTGCTGGTTGGCTTTCGGTGGTGGAAAACACCTCGTGAAATGCTGTGGGAACTGTGCTACTGATGAATTATTGCAGAGCACCACGTGAGGAGTCATCCACTAGCAGAGGTCTGTGGTGAAACAACATGATGCTTCTCAGTGAGCCTTTATGCAAATACTGAGTTTGATTCTGGTCTCATCTTCACTGAAGTGAATTGTCTGTGTTAAAATGAGGAGAGCAAGCCTGGCATTTAAGTTAAAGGAAGCAGAAGCAAGACTTCATCTTTTTAAAGCTATACATTTATTTTTTTTATTATTATTCTGTTTGAAATTACACTGTTGTGGATTTTCTTATCTCTTCCTATCTGTAATGTGAAGAATTTTCAAAATTCTCCACCCTGGAAGAAGTTTCAGAAATGCTTTTATTATTCCCAGACCTTTGCATTGCTCTGCTTTGCAGCATTTCTCTGCCAATCAACTTCAGCATCCTTTGTGAGCCCTGGGATGCTTATAACTTAAGTAAGGTCAGCAGATGTTGCCATGATTTTTTTTACTTCACAAGCTAAGCAGGAATTAAATTTGTAGCTGAGATTCTTAATGATTTGGAGCATTAACTGGACAGTAGAGTTTTTCTGTAGACATAACAACTCCACAGGGACTGAGTTGATTGCTGTCTTTCAGTGCAACAACCCAGTATGATGCCTCTTCAGTTCTGCATTACTGTAAGTGTGAGCCCTGGTGCTAACGAGTGCTACCTTTTCATCTGGCATTTGGAGCTTTGTTTGTGGTTATTTATCTGGAATGATTCTATTTGTTGACACTAGTTTATGATTAAATTATTACTTAAATAGGGAAGAATAGTCTGGTTACCTGCATCTCTGTGCTCTTGGTTTTGTTTGTTGAGTTTTTGTTTGTTGGGTTTTTTTTTTTTTTGTTGGGTTTTTGTTTGTTTGTTTAATATTTACACCTATAAAAAATAAAAGTAACTTGATAAAGCTCATTGGAAGGTAACTGATGCTTCTGATAAACCTCAAGTACCATTGTAATGTGAGAGAGTTTAATTATTGCGTGTTTCTGTTTATGGCAGAGTGCAAAGTCTGGCGAAATCCTTTAAATCTGTTCAGAGGAGCTGAATATAACCGGTAAGTGCTACAGTGTTACAACTTCAGGCATGTTACTGAGCTAAGGACCTTAACTGTACTTTTCCATTAGTCTTACTCAGAGATAGAAAACCAAAACCATCTGTGGACACATGCTCATGCCAGTCATTTTTCTGTCATTTGCAAAATCTTTCTGAGTGAAAAGAAATTCAGACTCATGCTTATGCACTTGTTATTAAGTTATATGCTTTTTTCATGACCTTATAAAAGAATGGAAAAAACTAAGTGCAATGTTCCTGGCACTGTTAATACAGTAATTTAAGTCAAGTACGTGATGTCAATCAGCCTAATGAATTATATCTAGGTTTCATGTAGTCTTAGTGTTTGTGTATGTGTGTTAGAGATTTCCGGTGTGTACTTCCCAATATCCTCACTAACTTACATGCAACTACTGTTGCTCCATCACAGTTCAATCAAATGCAATGTATGTTGGTTAGGAGATTGGCTGGGTGAATTTAGTAGGCTATGCCGACCTCTAAGGTCTAGAATTCTTTTCTAGATTAATTTTGCTGAATGTGACCTCATTACCAAAATGTCTCTTTCTTGGCATGTTTGCAGGTATACATGGGTAACAGGGAGAGAACCCTTGACTTACTATGATATGAATCTTTCAGCACAGGACCATCAGACATTCTTTACCTGTGACACAGATCATTTACGGCCTGCAGACGCTAGTAAGAGACCTTGTGGACAGCCATTTTTGCTAATAGGTTGATGATTGCTTTAAGATGATGAAGAAGAATGGAATCAGACATTAGTTCTCTCAGGCAGATAAGGAATGGCAGAAATTTGGTTATGCCCAGAAAGATGTTGTGGTTGGATTCACAACATTCTAGGTCTGATCAAGTATCTGTGTAGGTATAAGCTATCTAGTTTGTGTCCCTATTTTGTTCTATTTTCTTGCTAGAGTCATTCAGGATACCATTTGCATTGTAAAGACTTGGCTTTTACTCCTGTTTCTTGCGGTGGCTTCAAACATGTATAGTTTAATTTGCCTCCAGGTGCAGTGTAGTATGTTGAGTTACATTATTTAGGTCCCATTTAGTCTACACTAGCAGAAGATAGAGAGCTTATGTAAAATTTGAGCCTTGTGTTTCATTCCCTGATATAGTCCGAAGCTCTGTAAAAGAATAGGAGCAACACATTTATAACTGAACTTGATATAAGCAGCTTTAGTTTGAATCTTTGTCTCTTAGGAAAGGAGAGATGCTGACAGTTGGGTATCCCGTTCTGAGGGCATAATTACAAAGGAGAACATACTGTGCTTTTCTGGCACACCGTATATATGAATCTTGTTTTCTGAACTCAGTGAACTAATTTTGAGGTGGTCTGATTAGCTGGATGCTTTTCCGTGTAATATTCACCTAAAGCAACAAACAGCACAGTAAGGAACTAGAATTAGAATCCAAACCACCCTTGTATTCTGTTGTACACTGTGAAATCTACTACCCCAAGAAGAAGAAGCTGCTTGTCATTTTTGCATGTGACAGTGCAGATGGGATGATCTCTCAGACAGATTTTTCTATGGAGAAATGTGTAATTAAATGAAAAAAATAAAGCCAAGTATTTGGGACACAAGCTTATGTTGATCAGATATCTCTTGAGTGATCATTGAGTTCTTTGAAAAGCTCTGGATTGAATCCATCTGAGAGCAGTAAATTCTGTTGTTATAATGCAGTATATCCTCCTTGGTAATGCTGTAATGACTGATATGCCCTTGTTCTGCTTTGTTTATTGAATAGTAATGCAAAAAGCCTGGAGAGAGAGAAACCCCCAAGCCCGAATTTCTGCAGCACATGAAGCTTTGGAATTGAATGAGTGAGTGACAATAACATTAACATTTATTTCCTGACATTTAAAAATCCATTCGATGATAGCTTAAGGCAGGGGGGTTACTACAGCAATTTTTAACCATGTGACAGGCCTGTCACAGAAAAGCTTACAACGGAAGGAAAAATGCACAGCTGTATGTCCTGCCAGCCAACCAGAAGGTCCTTAGGGCAGCAATGACAATGGGAGTCTTCCTGTTGATGTCAGTGGGCTTTGGATCAGCATAGTGAACTGCTAATTAAGTTGCCTCCTGATAAGTATATGAAAATGCATTTATGGGACAGAGAGTTCCCATTTGGATTTCTCAGTCATCCTCCATAGAGGCAAGAAAGAAGGGACTCGTAAACACCTTCTAAAATATTAATTTCATAGTGTGAATGTGATGTCACTTTCTGGGACTTTCCATCTTTGAGTCCATTATTTTCTCAGTGAGAAGAGTAGTATTCTGAACTCAGTGCTGTGATGCTTTACTGGTATACCAATCTGTGTAAATGCTGTCAAAGTACATAGAGCAACCCTTAGGTTGCTGTCAGATTTACTGCATTCTAGAATTCCATGAACTGGAGCTTTACAGATTGTCCCTCACGTGTTTTGTCAGGAGAAGAAAAAAATTGTTTGCTTCTGGACAGCAGTTTAACTGAGATTACATGTAGCATAAAAGGCTTTTTCAGAAGTCGGCTGTAAGCCTGTCCTTTCCTATTCACATGTCATAGAATCTCAGAATGGCTGAGGTTGCCAGAGACCTCTGGAAGTCATCAGGTTCAACCTCCCCACTCAAGCAGGGCCACTCACATTGCACAGGACCATTTTCAGATGGCTTTTGAGTATCTCTAAAGAGGCAGACTCTACAACCTCTCAGGACAGCCTGCACCAGTGCTTTCTCACTCTTACAGAAAAAAGACATTTCTTGATGTTCAGTCAGAGCCTCCTGTGTTTCAGTTTGTGCCCATTGCTTAAGGTCCTGTCACTGGGCACCACTAAAAAAGTCGTGGTTCCATTGTCTTTGCACCCTCACTTCAAGATACCCTCCCTCATCTTTCTCTTCTCTAGGCTGAGCAGTCCCTGCTCTCTCAGCCTTTTGTCGTATGAGATGCTCCAGCCTCTTAATCATCTTCACAGCCTTTTGCTGAATCCTCACCAGTATGTCTATGTTCCTCTTGTATTGGGGAGCCCAGAACTGGCCACCACACTGCAAGTGTGGCCTCACCATTACTGGGGAAGGATCACCTCCCTCAGCCTTTTGGCGACTCTCCTAATGCAGCTTAGGATGCCTTTCACCTTCTTTGTTGCAAGGCACATTGCTGACTCACAGTCAACGTGGTGTCCACCAAGGCCCCCACGTCCTTTTCTGTAAAGCTGCTTTATGGCTTGGTGACCCACAACAAGTGCTGGTGCATGGAATCTTGTTTTCACCTGGACTGTTGTTTCCTGTTCCTCAGCTAACGACTGTGAAATGCAGCTGGAGGCAACTGCTGCCCCATTCTATTTCTGTGTAAAGAACAATCTTAGCGGTAGTGTGCTTTGTATCAGAAAGAAGTCAACAGGCTACATACCACCTCATTTTAGCTGATAATGTGTCCAAACTGGATGAGGTGACTTTGGCAATGTGTTTCACCGTTCTGTGTATTCCTAAAGATGTTTTCCTGTTTTGGGGGGTGGTGTGGGTTGCTTTTGTGTTGTTTTTTAATTTCTACAATTACAGTGATAAGCTGTTCTTTGCATATGGCAAGTGCTATAGTCCGTGGATTCCTTTCATCTTTCTCTTTTATGGCAATGGAGATTTTTTTGTTAAAACAATAATGCATAAAACTAGTCTTGGTTTCCAGGAGTTCTAGCCATGCTTGGCGTGAGACAGTGCTTTATTTTCCAGGACAGTTACCAGCAGGTTTACTCAAGTGGTTGAGTGGTAAGAGTACCTGCAAATGAGAGTCATGGTCTGGTTGCCACAGTATTTATTCATCAGAATGGTGCACCAGAAAGGTATATGGATAAAACTCCATTGCCTCTGTATTTGGTACATCCTTTCCAGTCTGCATGTCTTTGTATAGCTTTTATTTCATGCAACTTTCTTGTGGTTTTTCCTGAGTTTTGGTTGGTTGGTTTTTTTTTGCAGGTGTGCTACTGCCTATATTCTCTTGGCTGAAGAGGAAGCAACGACAATTGTAGAAGCAGAGAAACTATTCAAGCAAGCTCTGAAAGCTGGAGAAGGCTGTTACAGACGCAGTCAGCAGTTACAGCATCATGGTGCCCAGTATGAAGCCCAACACAGTAAGTTCCTTTGGAGAGAGTAGTTGTTTTTAAAAGGGGAGAAGTTCCAGGAGGTTCTTTGGGCTTTGTTGTTTGTGTGCTTTTTTTACTCTCAAAATTATGTGTTGTATTTAAAGTTGTCTGGAATAGGACCTAAGAGCCAGAATATTCTGTTCCAATTCTTTTGCATGATTCTGTTGCTGAGCTAGCAGATGCACCTTTTCTTTGTTATGCAGAAAATACTCTAGCTCATACTTGACAGGAAAGAAAAGGTAGCAGAACCAAAAGGGTTACAGTACTCAGAAAATGCTGGATACTGTTTTAGGAAATTACACTGAGGTGCCTTAACACATAGGCTTATGTTGTGAGCCAGGCAGTAAACAGTGATGGAAACAGGAGTGAAGTGATTCTTTTCCAGCTTTCTTCAATCAGCTGTAAAGCTAAATATGTGCACCACATTGCTCTGTGTAAAATTTAATGAGACCCATTAACAAGTGTGATATTTGAAACGTTTGTTGCATACGTTAAGAGAGGTCACAGAAACGTAAAAACAATTGGAATAGTACAGCGCTGTAATTGAAAGTCTAGATTTTATTTCTTCTTTAAAATCCTGCATAAACAGATTCAGCTTCTGTGATGGTATACACTGGATGCTTCTTAAGACTAAGAAGGAGAGTTCACTGCCACTAAATGAACAAAAAGATAAACAAAGCAAACAGTCTAGGTTATTTGTAGTCTACAATGGCTACCTCAGGCGAAAAATAATACCGATGAATTGCATAAATGTGAGCGCTAATGTACTTTGGTGTCTTCGTGTTTCTCAGGACCTGAATTCACAGCCTCTGGCTATCTTACATAATTTGAAGATTGATGATAAAAATTGAACATACTGAAATTGCCTGTGATGTCTGCTTTCAGAAGTCTACACAAGTCTCTACCTGACAACCTGAGCTTTTATAAAGCTTGGGGGTAGTATTTTAAGCATTTGTTGGTTATAAAGTGATACTTAGGATGATTTGCTTATTTTTGGTGAAAATAAAAATATAGAGCAGCTGAGTCCTTGAAGCAATTTTCAGGCTCTGTGAAACCTTAACTTGTGCACTCTATCCATCCTGAGTGCAGAAAATTACAGTGATTTTATGAAGAATTTACAATAAGACTAACTAAATGCTGTCAGTATGCTTATGTCCAAGAAAACCTGCTTAAGTTTGTCCAAGCAAATGTAAGCATGGTATTTTCATAATTTCTGCATGGTAGATGACTACTGTCAATACCAAATCTGTTGCCCTGAGCCTTTGTTATTACAGCAAAGCAAGTAACCAGAATTCAGTGCATTATCACAGAGCAGGAGGGGCTGAAAAGTGACTGCCAGCTCTCACTGTGGCTTCAGGAGGGAATAGATCATCACACCTCTTTATATCATCCAGTCTTCCTTTGATAATATCAGTGTGCACCCACAGAAATTAGAGAGATAGTGCTTTGAACATAGGGTTTCAAGTTAGATTCTCTTGATTATATGCTGGACTTCTGCATGGTTTACAAAGTTGAGCTCAGCCTAGCTTCTTTAAAGAAGGACCATGGACAGATGTTTTGCAGTTACTCCATTTCTGGTTTTAAGGTTGACTTTGACATGAAAAGTGGGCATTTAATGTTTTACAGGTAAAAAATACTGTAGTTTCTTGAAAAAAAAAGGCATCTTCCTCTATTGTTTCTGTTTATTCCTGCGTTCTCTCTCCTTCATAAGACATTTTATGCTAGACTGTGAATTTTAAGAGTAAATAATGGCCAACATGGTACCCAACTTAACCTCTTTCAAAAGATACTAGTTTATAGGAAGCATGGGCAATCCTCTTTGTAAAGTGGTTTATGTTATACGTACACCCCCAGATTGCTAGTCACCTCAGAAAATTTTGGCCTGGAAGGTTATCTTAACTTCATAGTAAGTTAATGCCTTTTGACCATTCCTTCTGAAATGACTGAAAAGGAGCTTGGCCTGAAATGTCTCTCTCTTAGCTACACTATGTAAACACATGAAACAGGTGTAACAAATTGTTTATTAAATACATAAGAATCAATATAGAGATAAAGAATTACGTAATATAAAATCAGATAAATTCCTCCTTTTTTTTTTCCCACTCTATAGTTAGACCTTTTAACCTGCTGCTTAATCTACCTGAGAATTGTAAGTTTAAAATGATTTGTAGGTACTTGGAATGATTTCAGCACACATTTTGTTCTTATTGTGGAAGACTTGAATATGTTAGGAACAGACTAAAGTCTTTACAGACTGCATGCTATACATAAAGATAATTCATATCAGAAGTCTTATATTTTCATGATACAGTAATTTCATAGGTGATTAGCTGTGCATTAATTTCTTACTGGTCTAGAAGCATGTGAAGAAGTTAGCATTGGAATTATGGGGAAAAGAACAAGTAACAATTCCCCAAGAGAAAAAATATTATTGCAGCTGTTTAGTTTCTGCCATCTTCTAACACACAGGGCTGTCATATCTGAAACAAATTAGTTTGCCATCCATTATTTAGCAGTGAGAGGAATTTGGAGATGTGAAATGGGTAACAAGAGAAGGCTCTGTAAACAGTTCAGGGTATGCTTTTCTTTTAATCATAAGAAAAAGACTGTTAGAAGATGAGGGTTTGTTGAATTAACTTGTGTATCATAACTTACAAGAAGTGTAGGATATAGAGTACATTTCCATGGATGCCCTTGTCTTAGCCATGTTTGTGAATTGGTAATTTAATGCTCTGTGTGTGTGACCACAGAGGTTCTGTGTCAGTGTTAACTTCATAGGGCTTCTCCTTGCCTCACTTGATTGCTTGATGGTCTGTACCTTACTGTGTTATCTCAGTGGTCTATACACTACAGCATTCGTTCTACCTTCAGATCTGCTTGTATTTCATAGGTAGAAGGCCAACCAATGGATCCTTACTCTGAGTAATTCACTGATTTCAGTTATCTTATGCCACATTGAAATCAGCAGAATTTACTATTTTTTTAATTATTGTGAAAGCATTGATAACAGTGAATAACAAAAACCAGCAAGAAAGTTGCTTCTTTTTGTGTTGGAATATTAAATTAATCTTTGTTTTGTCTTTTTTTATCTTAATACTGTTTCTTTTTCCTCTTATACAGGAAGGGACACCAATGTGTTAGTTTATATTAAGAGGAGGCTGGCAATGTGTGCAAGAAAGCTGGGAAGGACCAGGGAAGCAGTGAAAATGATGAGAGATGTGAGTTTGGTTTTGTTTTGTATGTGACACTTAGACAGTAGTAGCACAGAAATTACACACATTTGCTTACAAGTTAGCATCTATCCCTGCAGCATGCGGCACTGCTGATACTCATTTTGTATGTATAATGTACATAAAAAATTAAGAGAAAGGAACATTAAGAAGACATAAAATGCCACATGAACAGTTGCCCACACCAGACTGAATTTCCCATCCTGGTACATGTGCAGTGGTGTGTAGTGTTCCGTTATTGATTGTGAAGTTAAATAATTTGTTTTTTTCTGAAGCATGTAACAAATGCTGCTAACTTAGACAGGTCTTAAGTGTTCTGTTTCCTCCTTGCAAAGCTCTGTGCATTGTTTACATCGTGCTATTCAGGTATGAGGACGGTGTTGTTTATTCATGGAAAGCCTATTACTCAGAAGTCAAAACCAAGTAATTAATCTGTAATGAACTGATTTCCCTCTGAGATGGGAGAGGACTATATCCATGTTTTGTAGACAGAGAGTTACCAGTGCTAGTCACAAGTCAGTAAACTGCAAAGCTACAAATTTGACACATCAAATAGTACCTGTTTTAGACACGGTAGGCAGGGCAGCTGTCCACATAAGGCACTCTATATATTTCAAGTATGTAAAAAGCTTGAGTTTAGAGATAGCTAACCCTAGAGTTCTGGGAAGATGGTGGTAAATCTCTTTACGAGCTTCCTGTGTTCTCCTTTATTACACTTTGTTTTCCAGCTCCCACAAAAGTGGGGTAGAAATTAATCTAGCAAGGTAAGAATTCCACAGGTTAAGATGAAGGACTTAAATTTTAAATGTACAGCATGGAATCTCAAACCAGAATGAAGTGTGCTTTAAGCAGCTTAGATCCTGGAATCTGCCTAGTGAAAAGGAGAACTCTTGATACAAGTCAGTGGGAAGTTTAATGCAAAGAGGCAAGTAACTTTCTCTGGAGCTAAGGCACTTGTATCAACAGCAGTAGGGCAAGTATGTCTGCCAGCCTGGAAACCAGCATCTAGCACCTTCTGAAACCAGGGTATTCATTAATATGTTTTGAAAACATTGAGCTGAGCTCATCATGGTAATGCAGGTCCTCATGCTAAATCTAGGAGATGGCAATTGGTGAGTAACTTTCTTTCCAGTCTCAAGCTGGAGTTTTTCAGGCACACCACTCTGGCTGCCCAGAATTACAAGGCTCTCAGACAGAGGTGTTGAAAAACAGCTTGTCAGAAACACAGCCATTGTGCAGCTGGGAGTGTGAGAAAGAGGGATGAGGAAGAAAGACCTAACTTTGGAATCCTGTGGTCAACTGGGAGAATGTTGATTTCAAAAATGTTGTTTTCAGTCCAGCCAGCTCCACTGATTCTTCGTGAATTTTGTTAACCCGGGCACTCTGGGACAAACACTGAAATGTCTGGGGACAAACATTGGAATCTAAGTTCTGGCATTAATATACAAGAAAGATCAAATTTTGAATTTCACATTCAGATGTCACACATCATAATTATGGCAACTTCTGGAGCTTACTACAGTTTGCTGAGTGTGTTTTGTGATTTGTGGATAGGAGTATGGAGAGCAGATAATCTGTGAAGTTCTCTGATGATGTGAGTCTGCATGGTTAAACGTCTATGCAGAGCACTAGATTCAGGAACATGGGTGGTCCATATAGTCCTAGGTTTCTTATGCAAAGTGAAGCCCAGCATGCTTTCTTTATAATGAATAGCTTATTCTGTCACTAGAGACAAAATGGTGCATTAAGTGCAGCGTGGATCTTGAAATGCAACAATGACAGGGAGACCCACATTCATCACTTATTAGAAACCTGAAGGGCAAAACCAACTCTCCTTTGTGGGAACATTTTGCAAAAGTAGAAGGACTGGGTGCAAGACTAGTTAAGGAGCTTTAAATGGCATTAAACAGTGAGAAACATTTGTTGGATTTCCTTCCATTTCTTGCTGAGTACCTTAAACTGTTACAACCTTGTACTTCGTCCATTATCATCTTCTCTTTTTTTAATGCCACAGACACATACAAACACTCTAGGCCAAATCATTCGAACTGGATTTAGATGCCTTTAGAGTTTTTTGTTGTGAGCAATCAGGGACAAGAATTAGCAAATCCCTAGATGAAATGTAAAAGCAGCAATATCTCTAGGTCACAGCTCCAGCACACTGGGAACAAGAGTAGGGTCAAGTCAGCTTTGCAGATACTTTTCTTAGCCTGACTTGGAGCTACTTCTTTCTGATGAATGTATGTCTTCCATTTCTTCATAGAAGACATAAATAATACACTTACAAAGAAATTTGAAGAACATGAATCTGTCATTGAAGGTTTCTGTGTGATTGATGAGGGATGGGATTAATTTATTCACCCTAAATAGAATATGAAAAATATGTTGGCGAGGGACTGCTGAATCTAGCAGGGGACAGAGGGTGGAGGCCTTGTTTGTGTTTGAGAGATTGAAAACAGATTTCTCAATACATGGAAAATGATGGAAATGAAGTGTTAAGAGGTTCATGACACCATCTGGGAAATATGATTGGGATGTAGCAAATCCTTGCCACTTTGAGAAAATAGAAGATTTAAGAGTGTTTAATTCCGAGCATATACGAGGCCATCTTGAGGACATTATTGATGGATTAGATTGTTTTACTTGAATTTTATGTAAGAAAAGGCTTAGATCCTGCTTAAAACACCTTAATAGAAAGCAAATATGTTGTTGGTGATGAGATTTTGTATTTTTGGTTATATACACTTCTGACAGGAAAATCATATTCTGTACTATTATATTGAAGATACTTGAAACCAAAATGTAAGAAAACTTAAGAGCTGAGGTAAACTGGGGGTAGAGGGGTAACTTTAAAAAAATTGGTTAGGAATTTCTGTTGCTTCTGTGATTGATTGTGAGGTAGTATTTTGTTGATGGCTTTGTTGCTTGGATGTCATTCCATTACTTGAGTTGAATTAATAAGAATCACAGACTTGTAATTTTCATGGAAGCATGTAATTGAATCAGACATAGGTGTTGCTTTTGCTTGTATTTCTGGTAATAACTATTTACTATATTTTGCTATAGAAACCAACAGCTGTCACTGTTTGTATACATTGAGTCAACTTGTGATCTCATTTTGATTAGTGCATGGCTGGAATAGCTCCAGTCTAGTCAACAGAGTTATTCCAGTTTTATTTCTTTTTATACAGAGCATACTATGGTCTGTGAGGGAACTACCTTGCCTTTACTGTCTCTGAGGAAAAAATCTATAGTGCTGGTTGTTTTATTTGTTGTGCTGATTATGTTAGGAGGATTTAAACTAGTTTCTTCTGAATTATGTTGGAAATTTTCATATGTGCAGAGGTGAAATGCCCTAATAGTGGCTGTAGAGCATCTTCAGTAGCTCTTCAAATTTAATCTATTACTGCAGACAGTGTTGCAAGCTCATAGCTACATGCTGATGAGCAAGTTGCCTTTTATACTAGCTGCTCTCTGCCTGCTCTCTACAGATTCCCTCACCATTACAATGGAAGAAAACAGAAGTGTGCTGGGCTTGCATTTTGTGTTCTTCATTGATTGAAAACAGAGGGCATAGGTGGGATATGAAAAGGCATTTTGCTCTGTACTCTTCAATTCAGAGAAAAGGACGTCGAAGTTGGCTTCTGCGTACCTAGCTCAGAGAACCTTGCCGAGGCTAGTTCAACTGAATGTGTTTATATGTTCATCTCTGTGCCCACCTGCAGTCTCTAAATGCATGTTTTGTACCACAGGATACTGTAGGGCATTATCAGTACTTGAGCAGTTTCTGCTATTGGAGTGCTGCTTTCTTATCAGTGGACTGCAGGATAAGTTCCTTAAGCACTCAGGCTGCCCTGAGCGTTTAAAATGGTTTAAGAGATTATATCACTTGAAGGCTTCAACAGGATGCTCAACTGTAGTAAATCAATTTTAATGATAGGAGTAGGTTGAGATTTATCTTTTTGTAATCAGTGGTATTAGTGATTTTTGTTGGTGTGATGGTTCTGTAAATCTGTCAGATTTTCTTGGCGAACACTTTTACTGGGCTTTGAATAAGGTTTTCTGCTCAATATTCTCTTAAATTCGGTATTCTTGTTTGCATTGCTGATTGCTCTTAATGAATGGGAATAAGGCCGGGAAAGTGTTCTGCACCTCGAATTATCAAACTGTCTGTGCAACAGAGTATTAATTGCTAATAAAGATGTTGTGATCTCTAGCAAGTTAAGTTCTGCAGCTACTTGCCTTGGTAGCTGCTATCTCTCCCAAATATTTTTGTGCTTGAGGCAGGAATTAGTGAATCAGATTCTTAAGTTTGTGTTACACAGGTTGGGTTGAGCAGGCTGCTCTGCCATGAGTGGGATTCTAGTTTTATTAATGTCTGTAACAGTTATTTAAAGTAACACTTATTAAAATTTGAAGGAAAAGTGCTTCTTAGTTTAGTGAGGCCAAGAGTTGCAAGTTTCAGATGAGTGCTAGTGTTGTGAATGATGACATTTGCCAGTCTCTACATAGAGGAGTGTCTTCAGTTAATTCTTGTTCTGACACACAGACACTGCAATAATAGCAAGCAATAAATGCTGACTTTAACATTTCCATGTGTCTGCATATTCAAGTGTAGCTTGATTTATTACAGATTCACATGTTACTGCTAAGTGGGAGGGATAAACTAGAGGAGAGTCCTATGATTCCCTGAAGGTGTTTGTCCCTTCCCTTTACCTGCACATGTTTCAGACCCTTTTTTCTCATCATTGTGATCCTGCACAAAGTGCTCAAAAACTAGAAATCTGGGGAATACTACCTAAATCAAATTGTAATGTTTCTCATTTAAATGATGGGTGTCTAGCACTGTGATTCTAGTAAGATAGGATGTAGTCTTAGAATATAGTCACATGGTTTCGATAGGATTTGAACTCCTTTCCATCTGCCTTCTTGCATCACTCCATGTTCAGGGGTTTTGAGTTACCCTCTAATTATGCACTTTCATCTATTTGGAATCCCCAAGATAATTTTTGAGATACTAAAAAGTTTCCTCTCTGTAATTTAATTCCATAATCTGCTTCTAAAATATGGCAACATTTCTGCAAAAAGTACTCTGGGATGATGCAAATAAAGGAATGGTTTTGAAGAGGGTTGTGAGTAATGACTGTCTTTTCATGCTTTATGAAGCTGCTAATCCTTGATGTAATGAACATAATTTATCACTGTTACTACTTTTATGCCATGTGATTGTTTAGTAGTAAATGTACATCTGAAACAACTTTCATCTTTCTGGTTTTGTGCCACACCTTGTCTTTAAAATTATGTTTATTCCTGAAATATGTACATTTTTATAACACAGACCAAATAACAGCACTTTCATAGCTATATACCTTAAACAACTCAAGTCATACTCTGAAAGCTTTAATTCAGACTCTGTATTCTGGCATATTTCCTTAGAATTTGCATATTTGATAAAATACTTTTCATGTTGTTGACTCATTGTTAATGCTACATTGAAGAGAAGTCAGGTTATCTGTGAGTGTTATGGAACACTAAAACTAAACTTAAGTTTGCCAAATTAAGAATTGAATGTTAACTAATTTTATACCTGTGTCTTTGCACAGTCAGTGTAAACTGGATCTGGGTCTCTTTTCTGACGCTCCGAAATGTAGCCATTAAATGGCATGTCAAATTCCCTGAATTCCACATATGGACAAAAATATGTGAATCATGCTGCTAATAATTTCCAAGCTCCAAAACAACAGGATCTGGTAGATTTGGCTTTTTCTCTGAGCTATGAAAGAGTAACTAAAAGCTGCTTCCAAACAGAACAGTGATTATTTGACAAAATAAATGAAACACATGAAATGACAGAATCCTACTTCTGTTGCAGTTATACAGAACTTTAATTTCAGGTAGGTCCAGTGTAGTTCAGATCATTTACCAACTTTGAAAGCTATAAGAGTATCTGTTTACATCACATGAATCACACTTAGAATGAGACTGCACTGGAATTAACTGCTCTTTACAGGCCAGGAGTTAGCCTAAGTTTTAGGCATCTGACATTTCTAACAAAGTCTTTCTGTGTGCTAGCCTTAGTCTGCTGAAAATGTTTCTTACCTTCTATCCTTACCAAGTGAGCTGGCCAGGAGAAAAACATAAGCATCTTATTAGTTATCTTAACTATCTTATTAGATGTCAGAGAATCAACATGGAGTGACATGTTGCAAATGCCTCAGGCCCAGGGTTAGCTTCATTCAGAGCTCAGACATCTGGAAGTTCAGATGTAGACAATGAAGCTCACAGAAATGGAGGTTTCTGGGTTTTTGCTCAGAATTGGCTTACAGTTTTGCTTGGGTTAACAGTTCTTACAGATTACAGATCATACACCAGAAAGCAGTTTATGCAGAGCACTTGTGAGAATAACAGTGTTATCCATACTGTATGCTTGATTCTTCAATGGTTGTTGGACAGATGCACCTGGGAGATGGCCGCCTCAGCCATTTTACCATATCAGACATCCACTGTGGGAACAGATACATTCTGGTTAAGGTTGCAACAGTTTCACTACTTGCATATACCAACTCTTGTTTACTTGTTGGTTTTGTTTCTTCATCTTAAGTTGAATTCACTTTTCATATTTGTGAATGTATTCATTTGAGTACATTGATCTAAAACTGTTCTTGTTGGTTTGTTGAAATGACACAGTTATAAGCAGCAATGAATGCTTGCGTGAGCTGCCCATAAAATATGTGACCATGCATACAGCCATAATCAAATGAAGACTAAATCTATCAACACTAGGTTATATATAAGATTATTTATTATCCACCTCTACATTCCCTTGTGTCTCATAGTCTAGTTGTAGGCATAAGCTGTAGCTTAAAGCTGTTTTCTACACAAACAATGTATCATTGCTAATTGGTGCATGATGTTAATGTCATCACAGGGAGAATAACGGAACTGGGAGAATAATGGATGCAGCAGTTAAAGCTATATTCCTTGACAATGTTTCAAAAATTAGATCAAAATGAGGAAATGCTGATGACTGAAATATTCTCAGAGAAGGGAGTCCTCTTCATTAAGCTGTTCTTTGGGAGATAAAGCTTGCTTCACATCCAATAAATCAGAGCACATTTCCTTATACCGTAAAGCATTTTTTGAGATCATCACATTTTTATATCCATCACAAAACCATTGAACCTACACCCTGCAGTATGGATTGGGTGGGTCTGGATATATGGCCCTCCCAGGACTAATGATAAGATATCTGGTTGTGTCAGACTTATTTTCAGAATATTTTGCAAACTTATACTCCCAAAATATTATTTCTCTAGAAAAAAAAAGTTATTATTTATAAGATCTGGGAAATGTACTGTTTCTGTATGTTTCCAATATGCCTAGTGAATCTTTCAGTGAAAAGCAATTCCACTTTGTACACGTGTATCATTTTCCCCAAAAAACATGTAGAGTGTCTAGTGCAAGGTATGGGCTAACCGAGCCTCAGGTCTGAATTTCACCAGTAGAAAATATTTTGACCAACATATGTTCAAAGTAGAATCCTTGTGAGTGTAGTTTTGGTGTGGTTATTGTTCAATAGCTATTTGAACATCCTCACAGTGTGAGGTGGGAATGTGTTCATAGCCGTGTGGTGTCCGTTTTCACGCGGTATGAAAATAAGTTTTGCTCAGTGGAGCACAGCTCTTCCATACCAGCTGAGAAACCAGCTGACTGGAATTTCACAATGAAACTTTTAGCCCTGACTCTAATGTTTATGTAAAAAGATGTAGCTACTCTAGTGAGAAATGGTGAGGGCTGTATTTGATGACTCTCTCTTGAGATGTGGAGAAATAGAATAACAGATCCTTCATTTTAAGTGCGGTGCTTGACACTCAAAGCATTTGTTTGGTTACTGTAAAGATGTAAAGAGAATTAAAATTGATAAACCAAATTATTTTGCAAATGTTAGCCTGTAGCTTCACAGAAAATAAAGCTTTGGGTGCAAAGGGAGGCCTGGCTTTTAAACTAGAGCCTTAAACTAGCCCTTAAAAGCAAAGGGGTCCAGGAAGGCTGGGCCTATTTCAAGAAAGAAATCTTGAAGGTGCAGGAACAAGCTGTCCCAGTGTGCCAGAAGATGAGCTCACGAGAGAGACAACCAGACTAGATGGGCAAGGAGCTTCTAAAGGAATTAAGGGGAAAAAAGAGAGGGAGGTACCCCAGGAAGAGTTTAAGGATGTTGCTAGGTCTTGTAAGAAAAAAAAAATAGAGAAGCAAAAGCCCATTTAGGACTTAGACTGGCCACTGCTGTAAAGGAGAGTAAAAAATGTTCCTATAAATATATTGATGGCAAAAGAAGGGGCAAGGACAACCTCCACTCTTTATTGGATACAGAGGGGAATATAGTAACAAAAGACAAGGAAAAGGCAGAAGTACTTAACACCTTGTTTCCTTCAGTCTTCAATAGTGGGACAGGTTGCCTTCAGGACAACTGGTGTCCTAAACTGGCAGATGGAGCCAGGGACCAGTATAGTCCCCCTGTAATCCAGGAGGAAGCAGTAAGGGACCTGCTGAGCCACTTGGATCCTCACAAGTCCCTGGGACCTGATGGGATTCATCCTAGAGTGCTGAGAGACCTGGCAGATGAGCTGGCCAAGCCACTCTCCATCATTTATCATCAGTCCTGCCCAACTGGAGAGGTCCCTAATGACTGGAAGCTGGCCAACGTGATGCCCGTCCACAAGAAAGGCTGGAAGGAAGAACCAGGAAATTACAAACCTGACAGCCTGACCTCACTGCCGGGCAAGGTTATGGAACAGGTCATCTTGAGTGTAGTCACACAGCTCCTACAGAATGGCCAAGGGATCAGGCCCAGTTTAGGAAGGGCAGGTCCTGCCTGACCAAGCTGATGTCCTTTTATGATCAAGTCACCTGCCTAGTGAATGTGGGGAAGGCTGTGGATCTAGTCTACCTGGACTTCAGCAAAGCCTTTGACCCTGTCTGCCACAACAAGCTCCTGACAAAGCTGGCAGCTTGTGGCTAGGACAGATTGACTCTGAAATGGGTCAAGAACTGGCTGGAAGGCTGGGCCCAGAGAGTGATGGTGAATGGTGCCACATCCAGTTGGTGGCCAGTCACTAGTGGTGTCCCCCAAGGATCAGTGCTAGGCCTGATCCTGTTCAGTATCTTTATTGATGATCTGGATGAGGGGATTGAGTCCATCATCATTAAGATTGCAGATGACACCTAGTTAGGATCAGGTGCCAATCTGTTGGAGGGTAGGAGAGCTCTGCAGAGGGACCTTGACCAGCTGGATGGGTGGGCAGAGATTGTGTCCAGTTCTGAGGCCTCTCAATTCAAGAGAGATGTTGGGGTACTGGAACACGTCCAGAGAAGTTGGTGAGGGGCCTGGAGCAGAAGCCCTATGAGGAGAGGCTGAGAGAGCTGGGGTTGTTTAGCCTGGAGAAGAGAAGGCTCAGGGCAGACCTCATTGCTGTCTACAACTACCTGAAGGGAGGTTGTAGCCAAGTGGGAGTTGGTCTCTTCTCCAAGGCAACCAGCAACAGAACAAGGGGACACAGTCTTAAGTTGTGCCAGGGGAGGCTTGATATTAGGAGGAGGTTCTTCACAGAGAGAGTGATTTGCCATTGGAATGGGCTGCCCAGGGAGGTGGTGGAGTTTCCATCCCTGGAGGTGTTCAAGAAAAAACTGGCTGAGGCATTTAGTGCCATGGTCTAGTTGGCTGGATAGGGCTGGGTGCTAGGTTGGACTGGATGATCTGGAGGTCTCTTCCAACCTGGTTGATTCTGTGATTCTGTGCTTCTATTAGGGCTTGATGCTGTATGTGTCCGGGGAACTCAAAAGTGTGATCTTCACCTTGTGATCCGGGATAGCTTGCCTGTCTTTACATCTCTGTGTATATGAGCCAACCTCCCACTCCATCTGCTAGGAAGGGGAGGGGAGCAGGCTCACAGTTGTTTCTCAGCATGACACACAGAGCATTTGGCCTGGCCTGACCATCCTGAGGGGCTGTGTTGCAACCTTTAGGGCAGTTTTTTTAATTCAACAAGCATTTGCTTTCACTATGAGGCCTAAAGATGGCCTCTCATAATACCCTTCTATCTAACCAGCTTAACTTTCTGGAAAGCTTCTCAAAACCCAGATTTTTACTTAGAGGTGTTTTATTTTTTGTAGCTACAGTATCATCTGAGTTCATTATAGCAGGGTTGGACTTCTTAATGTTTGACCTTTCCCGGGTGAAACCTTTATTAGCACTTGTGGCTTCAGAAGCCTGGTGGTCCAGACAGTGATATTTATTCTGCTGCTGTCTTAAATAGGGTTTATCACTCTGACAGAATCCAATTAAAATAATGAAAAATGATCAGAGAGTGATGTCAGTGAGAAACAGAACCAGAGGAAGATTTTTTTACTGGCTACAGTACATGTGTAACTAGCTGCATGTCTTCCGTCTCTTCACTGATGGAAGGAATGTTATTCTGCCAGCCATTATTCATTCTCAATGAGCAGGGATAATCTTTCTTAATCCCTTGGAGGGGTTTCTTTGCAATATGTTCATTCTGAACTCTAAATCACTACTTACATAGGGACACATTCTGTCATGCTTTTTCCTGCCAAATAGTAGCTTCTTCAGTTAAAAATGCAATAGTGAATAAGGACAAGGATGATGAGAAGTAGGCTCTGTCCTGCATCCTAAATGGATGAATCCAACTACATAAGTTTTCACCTGCAGTTCTTTTTCTTCATGAGCGACAGCTTGAACTTTTTATTTTATTGTCAAATCCTTCCACTTACCTCGATGAGCACCAAGGCCTGTGGTACAGTTTTTTGTAAACTGGAGAAGGACAAAGGTGTGCAAACTATGCAATTTTGTTTCTGTGGGTTTTTTTTCACAGGTTCAACTCCTGCCATTGAAAGTAGGACCTGATTTATGGCCATTCCCTTGCCACTAACATAAAAAAAAAAAAAAATCAGTGAAGTCTTCCAGCTGCTGTCTCAGTGTTCATGAGTCTTGTCAGAATTTTATAGAATCATTTAAACAAAACACTGCTATCCTTGCCTGTGATATTTTAATAATTCTCAAGCTGCAGCAAAGTCACTATTGTCCAAATAGCCAAGTTTATACAGACTGTCCTTTATGGTCCAAACAGTTCCTCTGTTTACTTCTGATAAGCATTAACACTAGGATGTCAATTCTCTGTGTTTGCATCCTTGTTTACCCATTTAGCTCTCTTACTTAACAGAATGAAGAAGCTCCTGTGCATTACCTGGTTCTCATTTTCTAAAGTGCTTGGTGCATTTCCACCCCTTTTGTTTCAGTCCTGTTGGGCTTTTTGTTGTTGTTCATTTGGTTCATTTGTTTGGTTTTTATTTTGGTTTTATATTACTCATTTGTGAGATTAAGATTTGCTGGTTCTCATCAGTTTCTCTGTATCTTCAAATGTAGGTTTATTAAGTAATAGAGTTTTCAGATCCAACTTAGTGTTTTCAAATTGAGCAAGGCTGACCTTGAATAATTTTCTTTACTTGCCTTGTTACAGTATTTCTGTTCTCATAAACCATCTTGGAGAGATTGCAAATGATGGTCTTCACCTGCAGCTATCCCAGTTCTGTGCTGTCTGAGACCTTTTTGTGCTGATGTATGTCATGTAGGCAGTTACAGCCATAAAGACAACACCAGTGAGCAAGAATCTTTTAACACTTCTGTTCTTCAGGGAATGTGATCAATTCTGCAGTAAAAAGCATGGGTGCTTCTAGTAAGTGTGGCTTCAAAAGTGAGATGCAATTGATTATCAGATTCAGTCATTTGAATCTATGCAGACACTGAAATTGAGGATGTCTAAGAACAAATCACTTCATAAAGGCACTTACATGCAAAAGGATTATTTTAACTACAAGTCTGTCATGCAAGACACATAGAATTGTTTAGGTTGGAAGAGACCTCAAATATCATCTAGTTCCAACTCCCCACCATAGGCAGGGACAACTCCCACTAGAACAGGTTGCTCAAGGCCTCATCCAATCTAGCCTTGAACACCTCCAGGGAGGGAGCAGCCACAACCTCCCTGGGCAACCTGTTGCAGTGTCTCACCACCCTCACTGTAATGAACACTTTCCTAAGATCTAGTTTGAATCTCCCCTCTGCCAGTTTAAACCCATTGCCCCTCGTCCTGTCTTTACAAGACCTTGTAAATAGTCCCTGTAGGGCTCCTTCAGATACTGAAAGGCTACTACAAGGTCTCCTCAGAGCCTTCTCCAGGCTCTCACCTCTTGTAGCCTATCCTTGTAGGAGAGGTGCTTCAGCCCTCTGATCATCTTCATGGCCGTCCTCTGGACTCGCTCTAACAGTTCCATGTCCTTCTTGTGTTGGGGGCTCCATAACTGCACACAGTACTCCAGGTGGGGTCTAACAAGAGCAGAGTAAAGGGGCAGAATCCTCTCTCTTGCCCTGCTGGCCACACTTCTCTTGGTACAGCCCAGGGCACAGTTGGCTGTCTGGGCTGCATGTGCACACTGCTGGCTCATGTTGAGCTTTTCATCAACCCAGACCCCCAGGTCCTTTTCCTCAGGGCTGCCCTCCAGCCATTCACCACCCAGAATGAGGGGACACAGTCTCAAGTTGTGCCAGGACAGGTCTAGGCTGGATGCTAGGAGGAAGAGAGATTTGCCAATGGAATGGGCTGCTCAGGGAGGTGGTGAAGTCGCCGTCCCTGGAGGTGTTCAAGAAAAGGAAAACATGAAAAGGGAAAACATGACCTATGAGGAGTGACTTAAGGAGCTGGGGTTGTTTAGTCTGGAGAAGAGGAGGCTTTGAAGGGACCTTATTGCCCTTTACAACTGCCTGAAAGGAGGTTGTAGTAAGGCTGGAACTGGTCTCATCTCCCAAATTACTAATGATAGGACAAGAGGAAATGGCCTCAAGTTGCATCAGGGGAGGTTTAGGTTGGGTGTTCAGAGGAAGTTCTTCACTGAGTGGGTGGTCAGGCACTGGAACGGGCTGCCCAGGGGGATGGTGGAGTCGTCATCCCTGGAGGTGTTCAGAAGGAGAGTGGATGTGGTGCTTGAGGCTATGGTCTAGTGATTAAGGATGCTGGAATGAAGGTTGGACTGGATGATCCTGGCAGTTCTTTCCAACCATAGGGATTAGATGTGCTGAGGGATTTGGTTTAGTCAAGGACTTGTCAATGTGAAGCTAATGATTGAACTCAATGATCTTGAAGAGCTTTTCCAATCTAAGAAATTATGTGATTTTGTGAACTGAGGGAATTTAATGTGGTGTTGGTTATTTGAATGCATTTTGAACAAGAAGCCTCTCCTTGTGTTAATAATCTAACCCTTTCATATGTTTTTTTAATTGTAGTTGATGAAGGAGTTTCCTCTGCTCAGTATGTTCAACATTCATGAAAACCTACTGGAAGCTTTGTTGGAACTGCAGGCATATGCAGATGTCCAGGCAGTCTTAGCAAAGTATGATGGTAAGTTCATATATATTTACATTTTCTCTATGTGATATACATAGAAGCAGTGTTTCTAAGTCATATATTTACATTTTCTCTACGTGATACACATAGAAGCAGTGTTTCTAAGTCAAATTCTTAGAATTTAGGAAACACTGTACTTAATGTGATTGACACAAACTCCAAAGAGTAAACACAGTGCATTTTCTTCCCCACCTATGCTTAATTCATTGTACAGGGTAACAAAGCTCACTTACCAGCAGATCTTCAGTGCTTCCTTTGCTTTCTGTTGCTGTTTAAAGAATGACCATTTAGATTCTGCAGTTTTTTAATTGCATGCTATTCAAATCTTGTTTGAAGAAAGGGTTATCAGTTCCCTTGTGGACTTTTCTATGAATGTTGACTTGGTAGCATACAACTGCTTTACAGGCATTAATTGGTATAACTTTATGACAATCTAGTATCAGACTTCGTGTCTTATGGGGAAAACTTGTAAAGCTCAGAAAACTAGGTGAACTTGCCACAGTAGTTTTCAATATTTTTCAGTAAGCATTAGTTTATGCAGCATTACATCACTTCAAGTCACAGCTCCTGCTGACTTCAGCTTTAGCTCTTTGATCTTAAATTCAAGACACCAGGGTCTCAAAAAGAGAA
This sequence comes from Tricholaema leucomelas, assembly GCA_013400475.1. NCBI lineage: Eukaryota > Metazoa > Chordata > Aves > Piciformes > Lybiidae > Tricholaema lacrymosa > Tricholaema leucomelas. The sequence goes on from WAAF01013988.1 coordinate 865,615, forward strand.
AGGACAGAATAAGAAACATCAACTGACATACTTTATTTAAAGCTTGTCTCGGTTCTAATTTAAATTTCCAGAGACTCAAATAAATTGGATAGAAACAAATTACTATTTATAGAGTGCCTTTCCCTCTTCCCCCGTCAGTCCCATAAGATAGGAATTAGATGTATAGAGAGGAAAGGTAAGCACACCCAAATAAATAAATCTCACTCGATTTGGAAGTTAAAGAAGAAGAAAAAGTTTAACAATAAGTGAAAAAGGTATCTGAGGTAGGGAAGTTACAAAGGTATAGGGAAGGGAAAACAAATACAAAATGTGTAAATACAACCTGATTTTGATGGTGAAGGCCATGTGGTAAAACAAAGAGAAACAGGATGGTGATGCTGGTAAACACAGAGGCAGGGAGCACAGAGAGAGAGAAAGAGGAAGTCCCCCTGCTTTTATGGGTCTTTAGACAGGAAGGGGGAGTGGATTAACCATCACCTGGTAGTCTTCAGACCCACCCCTGGGTGGGTCAAGACCACCTAGCGTCAGGTTCAAGGTTACTCCTCCTGGAGTGTTAACCCTGTACAAAAGTTAAATGGATTTTCCTTGTATTGTGTAGAAGCTTTGTGACAGAAACAGAAATACAATCAAATTCTCTTGATCAGCGTTCACCAGCCTGCACAGCGCCATTCCTCATCTCTTCCTGTAGTCCCTGCACCAAGTCAGTCAGGAATCCTGCAGCTTTTAGTTTCCAGATGAGTTATTCAGGGTACTCATTCTTTGCACTGGAGTACTGCAAGAATGTTTATGAAAGGAATATTCTGTAATTGTGTACCTGAAAATGAGATCATAACACACGTGAATCACATAGCTGAATTAACTAAAACCAGTAGCCTTAATTTTGACCTTTCTCTGGATTGATCTTGTAGCTTTCAAAACATTCTTAATTACTAGCTCTTCGAACCTTTCTTGTGATCTTTGAACAGAAATTTTAAGGCTTCTAACTTCCAAAGTTTTTAAAAAGATAAATAGATACCATTTGAGGCACTGCAGTATAAATGGCTACCAATATGTGCTCTCGAGCCTATATCCACAGTGCTTAGGCCACTCTTTGATTCTTTGAAATAATTATCTTTTCCAGCCTTCCTTTAGTTTACTTCCAGTCTATTTATCTACTGAATTATCTTCTTTCTACTTCTCCTTTGCACAGTCAGTTTCAGCTTTCTTTTGCTTCCACTTCTTACTGGAGGCTCCTTGTTCAGCCAGTACTGCTTATTCCCAGTTCCATTTCTCTGCCTTTACTACCTGTGCATCCCAGTCTTCCTTTCAGGGCAGTGATAGTCACAAAGCATCTACCCCTCCCACTTTCCAATTTCTGCCTTACCAGACATCTTTTCAATCTACCCTTTTCTCTGCGGTTTCTACTGTCTTTATTTGACATTTCTCTGCTGCATTGCCTGAGTGCCAAAAAGCAGAACAGTAAAAGCTCACACAGACAGAGGCATCTCACAGTCAGCCCCCATATCATCACATGGAGCAGTGGCAAGAAGATGATGCAAGATGATTCTTTGATGAGCCAAGAATCTTTGGAGGGTATAAACAAAAATATTGCAGAAGCTTCCACTGAACATGTGCTAACTGCTTTCTTGTAGCATCTTGTAATTTAAGAAATTAAGATACATTTTAATGAGACTAGCAATAGGCCACTGGCTTGATACTGACATGATCATCCTGCCAGATTTCAGACCCTTGCAGTAGACTGTCACACACTGAGATTATTTAATGAAAGCTGAACAAACAGCTGATTACATGCAACATTAGTGGTAACCATGGCTACCACTCCAGCGTGGAATGTTTTCAACTCTTTCTGGAGTCAAACAATTATAAGTGAAGATTAAAATGTCACCTAGGCCTTTTAGTACTGACATCCAGTAGCAATAGTGACTTGGAGAGAGATCTTGGTTGTGTTTAGTCTGGTTGAAGAAATCTGCAGTTGAAGTGATAACATTGCAGTCTTGCTTGTAGCCTCTTGTATTTCAGTAATTCCTGTGACATAGGTGTAGATCCTCATGGACTTTGTTTTTTGGCACATTAAAAAGCAAGTAAATAGAATGCCCATTTTCATGCTCCAGGCACCACATGATGTTGGCACCTTTCAGTCTGATGTATAACATAATTGTCCTGGGAGGTAGCAGAATTGTCCTGGGAGGTAGCAGAATTCCCAGAACTGGGAATTAAGCCATGTCTTCTCAAATATCAGACTAAACTCCTGTGCCAGCTCTGCTTTTGCATAGTAGAGCACTGATCTGTAGTTTTAAAGAATACCATGATGGCAGTTTGTGTAATGGAAGTTGATAAAACTTGAAGGTGCATTTTATTTTCTTGAAGCCATCTGATAAATCAGAACTGAGGTTGCAGGTGTAATAAATGAGGCATTTTGAAATAAAACACTTCTTTTTTTGTGTTTGAACCCACGTGGTTTCAAATTATGCTTTGACATATAAACAGAGGTGTCCGTATGCACTCCGTATGCGCAAGGACTCAGCAAACACAGGCTTAAGCAGTATAACCTTTAACAGTTCACTGGTCTCAGAAGGCCCATCTCAGGGAGTCTCAGCTCATTTTAGAACTCATCAGCTTCATGTGTTGTAAGATTTATTTGAATATAAAACAATGAACTCATTTATACCCTCCGATCTGCAGTTTCTGTTAGTCTCACTCCACTGCCCTTTTTTTTGAGTAAAACCAAACTTGATTTATTTGTATTTTGATAACATTTGAACAAATTATTTCCTTGAGCAGTTTGCCCCCGCCCTGGACTAAAACATTAGATTACATTATGCAAAACTCAGCCTGTGCAAGCAGACACACTGCTTTACCAAAAGCCATGTGTTAAATTGTGTTTATGTTATGTACCTGGCAACACAGCTGATGTCCATACTCATTATTCATGGAAAAAGGGCCTCATTAGTGGAGCAGCGTGCACTGTTGCTGAGCTACATCATTATGGTTTCAGAGTTCAGTGCCTGTCAATAGAGTGCAGATGACCTAAATGCTGTTGAATTCCAAGAATATGTTTGGCTCCAATTTAACACATATCAGTGTTATTAACAGCAGAAATAGTTGTGACTGCTAAAGAGACTGTTCTTGATGGAATAAGCTTCTGGTATTTATAATAGATAAAGTTTCTCTGCTTCTCTTTCTTTCCTTTTTAAAGGTTGTTTTCCAGTGGAGTAGGTCTGCTTGTTGTGATGATTAGAGCAAATATTTATTAGCTACTTTGGACAGCCAGTTGCTTTGATGGTTATTATCTGGTAACCTGAGCACTGTGTGAAGATGCAGCCCTTTCTGGCAATTGAAAATCAAATTTAAAAAGAATGGATGCCCATGTATTTAGTCCTAGTAATGCAACAGATACTCCTTAAACCTGTCCTTGCTTTCCTTTTTAAAATGACAGTGTCTTCCAGTGAGACTATAGCCATCCTAGTTTGCAGGACAAACACCTTACACAAATTCACCTTTCACTTACCCCTTCCAAAGAAGAAGAAATATAATGTCACCATGAATATAGAGTCCTAAATTCAGAGTTGAGAATCATAGAATGGTTTAGTTTGGAAGAGATCTAGTTCCAAGCCCCGCCATGGGCAGGGACACTTGCCACTAGAACCGGTCACTCAGAGCCTCATCCAACCTGGCCTTAAACACCTCCAGGGAAGGAGTATCCACAACCTCCCTGGGCAGCCTGTTCCAGTGTTTCACCACCCTCACTGTAAAGAACTTCTTCCTAACATCTAGTTTAAGTCTCCCCTCTTCCAATCTAAACCCATTACTCCTCATTCTGTCATTACAAGACCTTGTAAAATAATCTTGTAAATAGAGAAGATAATTTAGACCAAAAGAAGCATAGAAAGAAAGTGGGTTTTAAATACTAAAGGTTGTCTTCTGCTCTAGGCTATGGCATTTTATTTATTTGGTAATGGAAGAATCCTATGTAAATTAGCATCAAATAAAAATGCAGGCCTTTGAGACACTTCAGAAAACTTTCATTTGCAATACCTTCAGCTTAGTGAAATCCAGTGAATAGAGAGGAATAATTTCTCTCATTTCTTCAGTCCTTTTCTGTCTAATTTATTCTTGTCTTTACAGACTTATGAAATGGATAATTTCTATTTACATTGGGTTTGAAGACATTCCTTTTGTAGAGTTGTAAATTGGTGAACCAATTGCATGGAATCTTCAGTTATATTAGTCATGGCCTTCTGGATTTCTGTGTATGTGTTTATATTTGAGATGACAGCTTCATTTCATCACTTTCATTAGTTGTGATTGTTTTTGGTATTTTTGACATGTTCTGCCTGGTGGTGCTATCTGGGTAGATGTTCTAAGTGAAAGAATTAATTTTCTACTGACTTGAAGATGTAGCAAGTGGCAGTACAGAGCAACCATTACCTCACACATACTAATTTATAATCCTTCTATTTCTTTGAAAGAGAGACTGTAAGAGAAAGTTCCTCTTAGTTAAGATCTTATCAAAGCCTAGTTTACCTTCTCACCTCAGCCCAGGAAAATATGGAACAGATCCTCCTAGAAGCAATGGTAAAGAGCATGGAGGGCTGGGGGGTGATTCAAGACAAACAGCATTTCTGCCTCACCAAACTAGTAGCTTTCTGCAGTGGAGGGACTACATTAGTGGACAAGGGAAGACTAACAAATGTCATTACCTGGACTTTAGTACAGCCTTTGACAGAGTGTCCTACACAGCATTTTTCTCTCTAGAGAAATACAGATTCAGTGGGTGAACTATTCAGTGAATAAGGAATTGGTGGCATGGTTGCATCCAAAGGGTAGTGATCAACAGCTCAATGTCTGCATAGAAATGGGTGCTTTGTAGTGTTCCTGAGAGCTCCATACTGGGACTGGTGCTTTTCAGTGTCTTCATTAGTAATACAGACAAGGAGATGGAATGCACTCTCAGCAAGTCTGCCAATGATATCAGTCTCAGTGGTGAGATTGACAAGATTGAAGGGCAGGATGCCATCTAGAGGGACCTAGACAGGCTGGATAAATGGGCTTAGGTGAACCTCATGAAGTTTAATAAGACAGAGCGTAAGGTCCTGCACCTAGGCTGGGGCAATCATCAGTACAGATACAGGCTGAGGGGGTGGTGAGATTGAGAGCAGCCCTGTAGAAAATGACCTGGGGATACTGGTGGCCGAGAAGCTGGACATGAACCAGTAATGTGCACTTGCAGCCCAGAAAGCAGACTGTACCCTGGGCTTCATCAAAAGAAGTGTGGCCAGTAGATCAAAAGAGAGATGATTCTACCACTCTTCTCTGATGAGACTTCACCTGGGGTACTGTGTCCAGCTATGGAGTCCTTAACACAGGAAAGCCGTAGACCTGTTGGAGCAGGTACAGAGGAGGACCAATAATATGATCAGAGGGCTGGAGCACCTCTCATATAAAGACAGGCTCAGGAAATTTGAGTTGTTCAGTGTGGAGAAGAGAAGGCTCTGGGGAGACTTTATAGTGACCTTCCAGTACCTGAAGGGGACCTGCAAGAAGCCAGGGAGGTTTGCAAGGCCATGTAGCACTAGGACGAGGGGAAGTGTTTTTAAACTGGGGCAGGGTAGATTTAGGTTAGACATTGGGAAGAAGTTCTTCACAATGAGGGAAGTGAAATACTGGAACGTGTTTCCCAGAGTTGTGGTGGAGGCCCCACCCCTGGAGACAAGGTCAAACTTGATGGGACCCTGAGCAACCTGATGCAGTTAAAAATGTCCCTGATCACTGCAGTGGGGGGTTGACAATATAACCAACCCAATGCATACTATGAATCTATGATTTTCCAAGAGATATGAATTAGGTAAGACCTCCAGTTTGTAACAGCAGTATCAAGAGAATAGTTTGTCCTTTTTTAACATTACATCTTACTCAGCTTCTGCTTCTAAGAACTAGTTTCTTTCCTCCATGTCAAAATCACTTAGCACGTCAGCTAGGTCTGTGTGTCTGTTCATACCATCCAGTCCCTTTTTTAACCATATGATTCTGTGTGGTTTTTGTTTCTGGTGCTTATGCAAAAGCACAGAAACCCTAAGATAATTATACTGAGCTTTGTATTTTCTAATTTTGTATAGTAAAAATTATTCCTTCCCCTTTGTAGGCATTTAGGATTGAACTTGGTCAAATCTAAAAGGCTGACACCTGCCTAGTTGCATGTGAAATGTTTACAACTAGCAGTGACCTTCAAAACCTTTCCATTACTGAAAGTTTAGATTTTGGTTGTGGTCATGGCAAAATCAACACTTTTTGTTTGTACTGAAATGTTTTTCCCCATCCTATCAGGGGACTGAAATTCAGCCCCTCATGTACAGTGGCTTTGTGTTTGTGTTTCAGTGGGGTGTTCCCCACGACTAAGGAAGAGTGTCAAAAGTGCAATGAATCAGAACTGCTTTATTTTGCAAGCACAAAGTAAGCATTAGGTCATTGTGTTCATATTTTTGCTCCCTCCAGCATGTGTTCTACCATGTTATGTGGAAAACCGCAGTGACTATTCTCATGGGAGATAATACTACAGGATATTAGATCTTTTTGACAAAGTGTCTTTCCCCTGATGTTCAGTTCATACTTTCTGTTATTGAATTCCATCCCATTACTCTTGCTTTTAACCATTTGTATCAGCTTAATTCACTTTCTTAATGTTGTGCCTTTATAGATGATTACGTCTCTCTTCTGTCATCACTGATCCAGCCTGCACATATTTATTTCCTCTAGCACTTCCAATCTTTTCCATAAGCAATTCTTCCTACCACCTGTGCAAGAGCTGACATCTAGCCTGCGGGTTCAGGGAGCTGGGGGAGTTCTGTGCTGATAGGGCAAGTCTTGACAAGACAGGCTGAGGGAAAGAAAATCGGAGCTGAAGTTCAGCCCAAGTCATGGCACAATTTATGTCCTGTATTCCACCATTTTTTTTGGTTTACCCCTTTGCATAACTCCTTCCAGGTTGTCAGTATACTTTCAGCTACATACTTGGAAAAATGTGAAAAATTCCAGCACCTTAACCTAGTCTCTCTCCAGTGCTATATTAAGAAGAAATAGCAGTTCTACTGTGCAAATTATGGCATGGTGCATCTACAGCCTATTTCAGCAAGTATTTAAGTCCTATTAATGTTAGTAGGACTATTTACTCCTCTGAAGTTAAGCCCATAGAAATCCATATTATTGACTTGGCAATAGCATACACTTTGGTGTCAAAATAGGGAGGGAAGCACTATAATGCTGCATGAGAAGAGAAGGATTAAGTACAAGTCATACAGGCAACGTCTGCATAAAATTTACAGGGGAAACCGCTAGGTTTGTTTTACACCTTCCCAGTCAGAAACGTTTATTCATTATTTTGCCTGGTGTAAAATGTAGACAGTGTTTGCAAAGTCAATGCATATTTCAGGTTGGATGAGGCCTTGAGCAGATGAGTCTAGTTGAGAGACGTCCCTGCCCATGGCCGAAGAGTTGGAGTAGATGATCTCTATGGTCCCTCCCAACCTAAGCCATTCCATGATTCTGTGATTAGTGAGTTAGATTTTGCATTTATTAATGATTAAAGCAATTACAACATGTCTATCTCTTCATGTTCAGGGCCTTCTGATGACTTGGATAAGAGATGTAACAGCAGTCCACATTTAGTTTCATTATTGCTATTGTATGAGAACAACAGATTCCACAGTCTATTTAGGTGATTCTATTTAGGCATATTCTGGATATCTTGGATCAGAGCAGCAGTGACATTATGGTAGCAAATCTGGATCTGCAATATCTTTCCAATAGTTTACTATCACAAGCAAGCAGTTAAGAAACAAATGACCAGTGTAACAGTTCAGTTTCTGAACCCTCCTCATACCCGACTGGGGCTGATTGAAAGAAAACACTCATAAATTAAGTCTAGGCTATGTTGTGTTCTGTTTAAAGACATAAGCAGTAAGGAAGAAGGAGGGCCTGTGTTGCATTGACACATGGGTTCCTATTAGGCAAAAATGTCCTGATGGTTTTGACAACAGAATAGCAGTCACATCTTTCAGCACATTGTGAGAGCTCCACAAGTAATTGCAGGAGGGTGGGAAGCAGTACATGTGAAGATACTTTGCCAGATGGCTCGCAGAGCTGGACACAGTGGAGATGAAATCTAAGTTTTATGAGGATTTTAAAGTGTTGTAGTAATCCAATCAGAATATAGCAAAACCAAATACTTAATGGTCTAATATGGAGCAAACAAAATGCAAAACACTTTTGGAAGGAAGCTGGCATGGACATACTGAGGGCTATCTCCACAGTAACATAAACATGAACATTTGTATGTATTTATTCTGTTGCCCAGGGACCATAGGTATTAGCCTGAAATACTTGCTGCTTGCTCATTAAGAGCATAGTACAGGAAGAGGCCTCCCTGGTTGAGTAAGGTCCCCTGCCACTGCATTCACCACATAATACTATCCCTTCCATGAGCTGAATAAGTTCCATCCTTAGTTATTAGCCATTTTGTTTGCTTCACTATTCTACCTGGAAACTTACCTCCAAAATCCCCTTCTCAGAAACCTTTTGATCTCCAGACTAAATTTAATTTTGAACTGTTTATTCTTGAGCCAACATTATTCTTCACCTAAGCAGCCGCTCTCCTTTCCTGATGTACCTTGTGGGTATATGTAAGAAACAGTTCTGTCTTCTCTCAGAAGAGAAGACTTTATTTCCTTTGGACTGTTACAAAAATAAGCCAATCTTTCTGTTTACTTTTGTTGCTCTTGACTGTGGGTGATCATAGTTGAACAATACATTCCTTTAGAAATCCCATTTCCTCTGCAGGAATGACTCGGGTGGTGTACCTGAGCCTTACTTCACCACATTCCCTTCCTTACAGATTCCAGCAGCTCATTGTGGATCATCCTGCAATCTATATGCGCAGGTGTTTCCAGCTTATGAGTGCTTACTGCCTACTAGAAGATACTGTTTTGGGGTACATTGTTTTGTTTTACTCTGTTTAACCCTGTATCTAGCACAGCTCCTACTGTATGGTATCTTTTAGCCAAGAATTGTAATACTCATCACACTTTGGTCCACGCAGCTTCTACTGAACATTCTCTGTTCAAGCATCAATGATCTGATGCAGAAACTAGCCTTTATACATGTGGTTAAGGTTTCTGTGTGTTGAGTGCTCTCCTTGTTTAACTTAATGGATTGTGTGTTAATGGACGAGTTGCTTTTTTTTTGCCATTCTGGTTTTTGGCTCGCAGTTGCTTTCTTTCATCAACATGACACCTGTTTTTCCGTATCTACCCATTTTCCACCCCACCCACTCCATTTTGCCCTTTTTTCCCCTCAAACCCCAGAGCACCTGGGCTCTGTTGAAGTCTCCTCCCACCTCAGGTGTAGCCACTTTAACTTCCCTGCCCACTCCCCTTTATAATCTGCCCCAGGAAAGACAGAAGCTCCAAGCTTGCCCAGCTGGGCTGAGGGATCCTCCTCTTGTCGTCACTGGTGAGTGCCCTTGGTGCACACCGGGTGAATGGTGGAGGGGATCAAAGGCCGGGGGGCCTGGTGGCCCCCCGGTTAGGCAGGATAGAGACTTGATCATTGCTCTAAGATCACCCATGGGTGCTGGCTGAGATCCATAGGATAAGGAACAATGCATGTAAGTTGCTGCACAAGAGGTTCCAGCTCAACATAAGGGGGGAAATTCTTTACTGTAAGGGTCACAAAACACTGGACCAGGCTCCCCAGAGAGGCTGTGAGTCTCCTTCTCTGGAGACTTTCAAGGCCCATCTGGATGCATCCTTCTGTGACCTGAGCTAGATTGTATGGTCCTGCTCTGGCAGGGGAGGTTGTACTTGATGATCCCAACCTCTGACATCCTCTGATCCTTTCTGTTTAGCTGCTTCTTTCTGCTCACTTGTAAAACTGTAAAAAGGGCAGGACTAAACCCAGGCCGTCTGGTTGTCTAGAATCACAGAATATTAAAGGTTGGAAGGGACCTCCAGAGGTCAAGTCCACCCCCCCCTGCCAAAGCAGGATCACTTAGGGTAGTCTGCACAGGAATGCATCTAGGCAGGTTTTGAAAGTCTCCAGAGAAGGAGACTCCACAACCTCTCTAGGCAGCCTGTTCCAGTACTCTGTTGCCCTTACTATAAAGAAGTTTCTCTTCATGTTGAGGTGAAACCTTATATGTTCCAGTTTGTATCCATTGCTCCATGTCTTATTGCTGCTGACCACTGACAAGAGATTGGCCTTGTCCACTGGACATTTCAGATATTGTACATAATGGATAAGATCTCCTCTGAGTCTTCTCTTTTCCAGACTAAACAGTCCCAGGTTTATCGCTCTCTTTCTACAGGGGAGATGCTCAAGCCTGCCAATCATCCTCATGGCTCTCTGGTGGACTCTCTCCAGCAGGTCTTTGTTTCTCTTGAGCTAGGGAGCCCAAAACTGGACACAGTGTTGCAGGTGTGGTCTCTGTAGGGCAGAGTAAAGGCGAAGAAGAACCTCCTTAGACCTGCTGGCCACACATTTCCTGATGCACCTCAGGGTGCTAGTGGCTCTCTTGGCCACAGAGGCATGTTGCTGGCCCATGAGCAACTTGCTGTCCACCAGGACTCCATGGTCTTTCTCCACAGAGCTGCTTTCCAGCAGGGCAGCCCCCAACCTGTACTGGTGCCTATTGTTATTCCTCCCCACATGGAGGACCCTGAACTTGTCCTTATTGGACTTCATATGGTTAGTCTTTTTCCAGCACTTCAGCATGTCCAGTTCTCTCTTGCTACTGCACAGCAGGGCAGGTACATCTGGCAGGATTCCCTCTGGAACTGGCCATCTGAAGCGCATCCTTTTAGTTCACAGAATAGAAGTCCTGGGTGGAGTGCAGGTGGAAAAGATCAAGAAAAGAGAAAAATTCCAAGCTCAACGTTAATTTAGGATTGAATATATATTTTTTAATAGTCCTGCACATATCATGTATTTTGGGGTATGGAAAGCAGGGACTTTTTTGTTTCTGGGAGATGGAAAAGGGTAGGACAGAGGAGAAAAGGGGGATAATCTGAACTCTGCTAGATTACCTTTTTTCCATGGTACTTGTGTGTAAAGCCTACTGACATAGTGAAAGCCAGAAGTCCCCAGGACCCACACTGAGGACACTGTTTTATGTTGACATATTTCCCCTGAGATTGTTACATTACTTCAGACTGCTGGTGAGCCACAAGCTGAAAGGGAACGTGAAAAAAAAATCTATTAGCCATTATAGTTTCATAAAGGTGAAGGAACAAGAAAGTAGAGAAATGGGTCAGAGAAGGTGATGGTGTACACTGGAAAGCAGGAAAGGAGTCAGTAGGGTTGCAGACATAGTTTAATTTTCATTGATCACAAGGAAAATCTTCCTGGAATCCAAGTACTTTTTTAAAATGATATTTGTGTGACCCATCAGCTAAAGGTCTTATCACTTATGTGAACTGAGGCACTCACAAAGAAGGGTTCATTGTCTGTTTTCAGCTGAAAAGTACATCTTGTCTGTTCAAATAAATTGGCATTATTTCAGGTGATGATTTGCTCTTTGAACCTGTCTGTTACAATTTCCTTAATTAATTCTGTGCTGTAGAAGTGCTATTGTATTGTATTGTATTAGAGGCTTATAAACAAGTTAATCATTTGAGGTTGCAAATAAAGAGATTAATTGTATTACCTCTTTGCTGTGATACCAGATCTGCTGCCAATCTTTGCTTCTCCTATTTCTGGGTATTCACAGAATGTCGGGGGCCTGAAGGGACATCAAAAGATCATCCAGTCCAACCCCCCTGCCAGAGTAGGATCACCTATACCAGATCATACAGGAAGGTGTCCAGGTGGGTTTTGAATATCTCCATCTCCAGAGAGAGAGAGACTTCACAACTCCCCTGGGCAGCCTGTTCCAGTGTTCTGTCACTCTCACAGTAAAAAATTTCCTCCTCATGTTTACATGAAACTTTCTGTGCCTCAGCTTCGACTCATTGCCCCTTGTCCTGTCACCAGGCATCACTGAGAGGGCTCTGGCTCCGTCCTACTGGCACACACCCTTTACAAACTTATAAACATTTATGAGGTCACCCTTTAGTCTTCTCCAAGCTAAAGAGCCCCAGCTCCTTCAGTCTCTCCTCATAAGAGAGATGTTCCATTTCCTTCATCATCTTTGTGGCTCTGTACTGGCCTCTCAAGCAGGTCTATGTCCCTCTTGAGCTGGGGCCCAGAACTGTACTCCACATGTGGCCTCACCTGGGGAAAGTAGAGGGGAAGGAGAACCTCTCTCAACCTACTAGCCACACCCCTTCTAATACACCCTAGGATGGCATTGACCCTCCTGGCCACAAGAGCACATTGCTGGCTCATGGTCAACCTCTCATCAACTAGGACCCCCAGATCCTTTTCCCCTTTGCTGCCTTCCAACAGGTCAGTCCCCAACCCATACTGATACCTGGGGTTGTTCTTTCCCCAGTCCCCAACCCATACTGATACCTGGGGTTTTTCTTTCCCAGGTGCAAGACTCTACACTTGCCCTTGTTGAATGTCATTACATTTCTTCTGCCTAACTCTGTAGCTTGTCCATTTCTTGCTGAATGGCAGCACAGCTTTCTGGTGTGTCACTCCAGCCAGTTTGGTGTCATCAGCAGATTTGCTGACAGTGCACTCTGTGCCCTCATCCAGGTCATTGCTGAATATATTGAACAGAACTGACTCCTGTGGGACCCCAATAGTTACGGGCCTCCAACGGGACTCTGCGCCATTGACCACAACTCTCTGGTGTCTTTCCTTCAGTCAGTTCCCAATCCACCTCACTACCTGATCATCCAGACCACGCTGCCTCAGTTTAGCCAGAAGGATGCTGTGGGAGACAGTGTCAAATGCTTTACTGAAATCAAGATAAACCACATTCACTGCTCTACCATCATCAATCCACCTGGTTATGTCCTCATAAAAGGCTATGAGGTTGGTCAAACATGATTTCCCCTTGGTAAAACCATGTTGACTGCTCCTAGTGACCCCTCTGTCCCTGATACGCCTTAGGGCAGTGCTGGGAATGAGTTGCTCCATTAAAATGATATAAATGACAGCACACTGTTGGTTTTCTTGGTTGGTTGGATGTGTTTTTCAATCCATCTAACTTTCAATCTGTTAATTATTTAATGAATAAGGTTTATACTGAAAGACAGAGACCACTATGTTCTGAGAAAGGTCATTTCTGTTTACTGGAAATAACGTTTAACCCCCTAATACTATGGAAGAGCTGGTATAAACAGGCTTATTGAAAGTGCCTATAAATATTTTCTTCTCCTGTAATTGAAGATGCACTTATAGCTGTGCTCATAGCTAGCTTCTGTTGTGGAGTAATTACTGTATCTATCCCAAACTGCTTTATATGCTGTTGATTTTAATTGCTCTAGTCACTAGAATTGCATACTCCAGTGAAACTGTGGTTGGAATGTATTGTAGGGGAGCCTTCTGCAAGATCTTTACATCTCATACTTAAAGTGCATAAGAAGACAATAGAGGATTAACAGCATTTTCATAGTGCCTCAGTCATTATGGCAACCTTTTCTGCTCGATTGCTTCTTTGTTAATAAGTAAAGGGTGGTGACTGCTCACCTATAACTTGCCTGCCTTCTTTAACTCCTCTTTGGAGTCTTAGGATTCAGTACATCATTAATTTCTCTTTAAAGGTAACAAGATCTATGATAATTTTATCTTTGTAGTCAATTTTAACAACAAACTGAGGTATAGATAGTTTTTTAGAAATAAGTTGCATTAGTTTTCACTTCTATAGTGGGCCTACTCCAGTGCCTTGTTTCTACTATGATCTGCATTTGCTGTTTACTATAGGAAGTGATAATATTGCAATGTGCAGAAGTGTTTGCAGAATCCTACCTTTGGGGTGGATGTCAGTTTGTTGGGTTTTTTTTTTCCATTCAACTGTAATTTGCTGGGAATATATTAGTCACTATATAGTAAGTGTCTGCTGGCTAGATTGACTAGTATGGAAGTCAGTCCTGCTTTGTAACAACAGAAGCAAATCTGTAACTCCAGTCTGTTAAGCAGCATTCCTCTCTACCTGTTGGTTGTTTTATGTCAAATTACTGGTAAAGAATGGGAATAAATTAAGTTTATCTAATGGATTAAGTCAGGTTAATGGCTCCCATGTGCCTCTGGGAACGCATAAAATGTCCAGAAACTCTCTGATGAGTATTTTGGTCTAAGATTTCCATAAGAAGCAAAACACTTATTTTATGGTTGATCTTCAACTACAATAAATATAATAGTTGTTTGCTTGCAAGTCAAATCTATTACTACTTAAATAGCTGTCTTAGCTTGTATAGCTGCAACATATTCATATTGAACAACTGCCTTTGAGTGAAAACAAAAAAATGTGGCTAAGATAGACCTCAGATATCACTTAGATTTTTTCATTAACTATAGAAAAAAATCATGTATTCCAGGTTACCTATATATTTATATATGAAGTAGTGAATTCTTTCATTGTATGTCTCTCATGCCACTCTTTGAATTCATTCTCTAAGGAGCCCAGATGCTGCTTAAATAACAGTTCCAGTTGTCACTGACATAGACTTCAAATTAAAGTTTGTGTATTGGGTGGGAGTTTAAAAATCCATGTGACATGGAAGTACAAGTCCTAAGATCAGAAAGTATTCTGATTTTATGTAATAATTTTACATACACTGTGCATACTCTGAAGTATCAGTTAAACATTTTTCTTCCTGCAGATTTAAATTTTCATGTGCTCACTTTTTTTCTTTGTTTCTTTTCAACAGACATAAGCTTACCAAAATCAGCAACGATATGTTACACAGCTGCACTGCTTAAAGCCAGAGCTGTCTCTGACAAGTAAGTGCATAAGAACCACTGTCCAGCAAAATTCCTGATTTAACTCAAGATTTCTCAGCTGAGCCCACACCCTAACAGTCTGCTGGGATAGCAGGAGAATTCAGTCCTGCAGTAAATTAATAAAGTTGCTATATAAAAGAAAATCTGCGGCAGTAAAACATTGCACTTCAAATGTTACAGAAGAAGAAGAAAAGAGAAGTAGCATAAATTCAATTCTTGTTGCAGTTCTGTGTATGCTGTCTGGGTGAGCTTTGACTTCCTAGATAGTATAATGCAACCAAAAGGTGTTGTGTAGCCAAACCTCTTCAACTTTGTAGTAATGTGACCACAAAAAGGTAGTAAGTACATGTGGATGCTCTGGTGGCAATGTCATTTTACTAGTGCTGTCAAATGCTCATTAAATAGCAGCAGGTGAATTTAGCATTCCTATGTCAGGGATTCTGAAAGGTAGATGATGTTCATATTTTTAGAGACACAAATATCTGCTCATTCCTGTTATGATTTTTCTCTTGGGTCTCAACCTTCCAGGGTGCTGAGTACATCTACTTAATGTTTGTTGACTTGGGAGCACTGGCCTGCTCTGAAAGGGTGCCTAGAGCCTTATGAGATTAAAATTCCTAATTCTGCTCTCAGATGCCTTCACACAATCCCAGGCAGAGTTGTGTCTGTGCATCTGAGGGCTGAAAGCTTCCCTAAAGTTGGAAAGCAAGTAGAGTGGAAAGCCATTTTCTTGACTGACATCCTGACAGTTTTTGCTTTTAAAGTGTATGTACACATCAAGATCTAAGTAATTTTTCTTTCATTCTTTTTGTCCTGTAGATCGCCAGTACCTACTGCAACATCTTTCCTCCCTACACAGCGACTCCAGCTTGGGAGGGCAGGGCTAAGGTTGTCACAGCTTTCCCTGTGGTGTCTGCCTGCCAAGTACAGCTCTGGAGTTAGCCGTGGGGTGTGAGGTGAGAAAGAGATTGCATGGTCTGGTTTTTCATTCACTGGGGCAGATGATTTGCCCACAGTTTGGGCGTGCTACCCTTAATGGTGCTGCAGACAGTAGACCACCAGCTACTGCTGCTGCATCGTGCTTCCATCCCAACCTGACCATGGGGCATTGGGTTGGGAACCTCCCTAAAGCCTCCCCAAACACATTTTTAACAGAAACCCTCCGACAATAATTTGGCACTTTTTTTTTCTTTTCTTTTTTCTGCAACTTCAGCCTCGAATATGCCCCTTAGCAAAGTACCTAGAGTAAACTTAGATTAGTGACAAAGAACTGTTTGAACTGACTTTCTGCCATGATTAGATACAAACATGCTTTCCACTTCTGCTGGGATTTTCATTTGCCTTGATGTAATAGATCACTCAGAGTTTCCACTTGCTATGGAAGTTTGGAGAGCATAGGAAATTGACTCAGTTTGGTTACATGGGTCCATGTTCTAGATTATTTTTCTGTCGTCTTCTTAATAACATTTCTGACCTAATGTGTTTGTTTCTTTGCTTTTGTAGATTCTCTCCAGAGGCTGCCTCAAGGCGAGGACTGAGCACTGCAGAGATGAATGCAGTAGAAGCTATTCACAGAGCAGTAGAATTTAATCCACATGTGCCAAAAGTGAGTATGGGGAAAGCACTGTTGTAGCTTTAACACTGCTGAGGACCTGACTCCTGAATTCTATTACATTAATGATTGTTGTGGGAAGGGGAACAAAAAACAGGTAGAGAAAGAACCTGAGGGAATGCACAGATTTTTAATTTGATATTTCACATCCAGTATCTCCTACTCTGGACCATGCAACTTGAAATTTTAGCTGAAGTGAGTCCTGTATATGAGCAACAATTACGTGGTGGATTGCAGTAGTAGATACCACCAAATGCAACAAGGATAAGTGTAGAGGCCTGCACCTGTACCATGCACCAGTATAGGTTAGGTGTTGACTTGCTGGAGAGTAGCTCCACAAAGAAGGACCTTGAAGGCCTGATTGTTAATGTTATCCATGTGACAGCAATGTGCCCTGGTGGCCAAGAAGGCAAATAGTATACTTGTGTGCATTAAGAAGAGTGTGTCCAGGAGGTTGAGGAAGATTCTCTTCCTGCTCTACTCAGCCCTAGTGATACCACGTCTGGAGTATTGTATACAGTTCTGAGCTTCCCAGTTCAAAAGGGACAATGAAGGGCTACAAGGATGATTAAGGGACTGGAGCATCTCACTTAGGAGGAAAGACTGAGAGACCTGGAGCTGTTCAGTCTGGAGAAGAGAAGGCTGGGAGGTGGACCTTATCAGTGTTTACACATATCTGAAGGGTGGCTGTCTCAAGGATGGAGCCAGTCTCTCTTCAGTGATCCTGCCCCCCCCACCTCTTATGAAATCACCCAGACTAGACTCAGCCAAGCTGAAAGTTAAGGAATGAAGCTTTATATTTACAGTTTAGCACAATATACAAGCAGGTATTTACAATATATCACAAATATATACAGCTGTATACAGACAATATACAAGTTAAAGGTAATACAGAAACACAATACCCCTCCCAGAAATCAGAGTCCCCAGGAGGGGCTCCCAACCACCCTTCCACCTTCTTTCTACCCCTCTACCTTATCCTAGAGTTTGTCTTACATGCAAGGGGAGATTGGAGGATTGGCAGAGGGAATTAGAAAGCAGAAGGATTAGTTACACAGAAGCAGCCCCAAGGAGAAAGCACAGGCTCTGACTGAGACCCACACACACTGTTTTATCTATGTTTTGTGTTCTTGGTTTTATACATCTCAGCAAGCCTATGAGTGAAGTAGGTATCACCATTGTTTCCTTTTCACAACCTATAATCTAATTCTTCTCACTGAAATATTTCAATTAGCCTTAAACTAGCACACACTATTAGGTCTGCCCAGAGCCTTCTCTTTTCCAAGCTGAACAACCCCAGCTCCCTCAGCCTGTCCTCACAGCAGAGGTGCTTCAACCCCTTGACCACTTACATCGCCCTCCTCTAGGCCAACTCCATCAGGTCCATGTCCTTCTTATATGTCCTTCCTATATCACAGTATCACAGTATCACCAAGGTTGGAAGAGACCTCATAGATCATCAAGTCCAACCCTTTACCACAGAGCTCAAGGCTATACCATGGCACCAAGTGCCACGTCCAATCCTGCCTTGAACAGCCCCAGGGATGGCGACTCCACCACCTCCCTGGGCAGCCCATTCCAGTAGCAAATGACTCTCTCAGTGAAGAACTTTCTCCTCACCTCAAGCCTAAATTTCCCCTGGCACAGCTTGAGGCTGTGTCCTCTTGTTCTGGTGCTGGCTGTCTGAGAGAAGAGAGCAACCTCCTCCTGGCTACAACCTCCGCTCAGGTAGTTGTAGACAGCAATAAGGTCTGCCCTGAGCCTCCTCTTCTCCAGGCTAAACAATCCCAGTTCCCTCAGCCTCTCCCCATAGGGCTTGTGCTCGAGGCCTCTCACCAGCCTCGTTGCCCTTCTCTGGACACGTTCAAGCATCTCAATGTCCCTCTTAAACTGGGGGGCCCAGAACTGGACACAGTTGAGGGCTCCAGACCTGGATGCAGTACTCCAGGTGAGATCTCACCAAAGCAGAGTAAATTGGCTATGCCAAAGGACAGAACCATACATAAAGACCTATGTTTGTTTACAAAATAGCCATTAAAGGTCTTCTAGATCAAAATAACTTGTTTTATTTGTTTTGATGATTGCATGTAAGAATGTTTTTGGCATGCTGTACAAAGTAACGCAGGTTTGGAGTTCACGGTGTGCTTCGTATAAGCTGCATTAGCACTTCCTCATGCAGCACCCTGCCATTAAGTTCTGAGAATGCAAAGCTCAGAAATGAAAATTGCTGAGAAGTACAGACTAAGGAAAGAGATTTATGTTCTAATTCCCTAATGCACTCTCTAGATATGTATCTCAGCAGTAAGAATCTTGCCCACAGGCTGCTGAAGGTAATGTATTTTATTATTTCATCATCTGGTATTCAGTATTGCAGTCTGTAAGTTCATTGTAAAGGCAGTCTAGAGGCAGATGTTTCTTGGCCCTTGGAGATCTGCTTCTGAATGTCACCCTAGAAACCACTGTACCAGTACTGCCCTTTGAAACTAAGAAACTGGACAGTGGAAGACAGATATCTGTTACTGTAGGGAGCCTGAACACCAAGTCTGGTCAAGATAAACCCCCCCTAGGTGGACACATGAATTACAGGAAGTTAGTTCTCATGCATTACGGGTATTAAATGTTTTTTTTCCTGTGGGGTGTACCTCTTATGCTAACCACTAAATAACATGGCTTAGCTATCTGAAGGATAGGCCATTCATTTAATAAAATCACCTAGGCTTCCTCTACAGGCAGTGGAAAGAAGGAGCTATCTTAAATATCTCTAGACATACTAGATGCCTCTAAGATGCCTGTTTCTACAATGATTATGAAAGAAATACCTATTTTACAATAGATTTTGTAGGAAAAAAAATTAATTGAGATGAGTTGTTTATTATTATTATATGATCATTTATTTTTATGCCAAGCTGTAAAAGGAAAATACGAAATTACATTTGGCTTCAACACTACTTCTGTAGAACTCTGTTTACTTTCTTCCATCCCAATGGTTCTTGCACCAGCGCAACCATTCATACTTGTCCTCTGCCTGGTTACCTGTCCAAATAGTCTTGTCCTGTTCTGGGTGACCCTTTCTGAATATCATACTGAAGCCTGGTTAGAGCATCTTACTGCTATCTAAAAAATTAGACATCTTGCCAGGCAAGATACTAGCTTAACCTGTCATGAGTAATCTTTGGGAGCCTGTTCTGTTTTCCTCACTTCTGTTCTTAGTAATTCTTTCCACAAAAATATTTTTTTAACAGTTTGTGTACTAATGATTCCATAATGAACATCTACTGTTGCCCTCTCTAGATGGAAGGCATTGCTTTCACTTCTCTCATCACAAGCACTTGCCTGTTTTGTGAGTGGAGAGCGTTCTGCTCTTAAGCCAGTTCTGTAGGTCTGCCCATTTCTGAGACTGATTCATTAACTGTTCAGGGACAGAGATCATTTGCTGCAGTGTCCTCTACTTTTGTGCATGTTGCTGTTGTCCATCCCGCTATTCTCTCCGCGTTCTGCACTGGCATGATACTGAGTCTCGGTCTTTGTTTACTACTTTTTTGCTTACTCTTTTTCTGCTTTTCCTTAAGAGTTTGCTCTTCTTTGGTTTGACTTCTTTTGCAGAATTTACCTTACTGTAAGTTATGTCAGTTGCTCCATGACCTTTGCAATTCCAGACCCTCAAGATCCTGCTTTTCATACAGACCTGTACTTTTATTCATCGCTTGTGACCTCCTTCTCACTTAGCCAGCTTCTGTTTAGGTGGCTGCTTAATACAGGCTGAATCTCCTTTCTGACAAGTATCCCCATATGTGAAATGCAGACCATGTGCTATTTTCAGTACTTTTGATTTAAAGAAATTCCAGTCCTCTTCCTCATGTAAATTCTTGAGCTTTTCAGCCAGTTCACATAGTTAATTGACTCACTCAGTTTTTCAGAGTTAGTCATTCTAAAATTGAAAACTTTTGTGAAACACACAGATTTTCAGGATAACAAAGTAGTAATGGGAGCAGACTCTAGAGCTTTTTAGTTGATGTTATAACATTAAAACACAGTAACCTAATACAGATTAATATGCAACAGTGTCGATTTTACAATCTTTTTGATATTAGCTAAAGGATAGTAGGGTGGCAAATATACTTCTTCAGTTACAATTTTGTGCACAGTATAGATATTACACCTCAATTTCCACTCAGTTATGATTGAAGTCATAGATTC
Organism: Tricholaema leucomelas; assembly: GCA_013400475.1. Classification (NCBI taxonomy): domain Eukaryota; kingdom Metazoa; phylum Chordata; class Aves; order Piciformes; family Lybiidae; genus Tricholaema lacrymosa; species Tricholaema leucomelas. Next base: position 886,307 of record WAAF01013988.1, read on the forward strand.
ATGGAATAGTCATATCCAATTTGTTATTAATGAAATGAAGATAAGTTTTAGAAAGCAATGTCACAAGAAATAGTAACAGTGCCACAGAACTAAGAACTTTTTAAAGCTTCTCTGGGATTTAGACACTGTTGAGTTTCTTGTTGATACTGAGAATTAAAATTGCAAAGCTAACAAATTATTTAAAGCATTTGCAAAGTTCCTAGCAGAATCCTTGAAAACAGGGAACTGCACTATTAGAGAGGGAAAAAATGGGTTAGTAGGTTTCTGGTTTGTCTCAAAAGGAGATTTTACCATTTTCTGTGGCACATTGAACATGCTGAGAGATGATGCTGAGCTGGATTTAACAAGAAAGGGTGACTGTGTCTCCCATTGTGACCTGTTGCAGGCGTTCTTGCAATGCTGCTGATTTTGCCTTAGGAGATCATGACCAGATTGCAGTCCAGTGCTCCGTAGTGATGTTGCCAAGGTCAGGTATATTTCTTTTGAATGTAAAATAAAGATGTAGGAATCTCTTTAAAAGACACAATTTAGAACTCCCAGGTTTCCATCTTTACATAGGAGAAACCCTGCAAAAACACTTATCTTTCATGTAGAGATGGGTGTGTATGCATGGTTCTGGGCATCTGCTCAGTATGTATGTCATGAAAATGCTGGGCCCCCTCACTTTCATTGATTCTAAATGACTACACATCGCTTTGGGTTTGATTTTCTGTCTGCACAAGAGTGCCTCATGCAGACACATAACATGTCTGGAAGTCTTTCTTCAGGCAGCTACTACTCCAGCAAATAATCCTCTTTTGACAGCTATGATCTCCTTGACTGCAGTGAAAATTAAACCACTGTCATATAGATCAAGACTTATTCTGAAGACATTTTAACTGTAATACCTGTAAAAGGTTTCTGTGCTTGAAGGCGGCTTCACTTTTTAATCTGTACCTGAAAAATACATGGTAAAAGATAACTACATCTATTTATGGTTTGTCTTGTGTTGTTGCTGAAACACCTTAGCTACAGCAAATTTCAGCTTGGAAATTGTTCAGAGTTTGGCCGTGTATAAAGAAAGCACTTCACCAAGCAGAGTATTTTCAGGGTTCTTTTTGTTAGAATAAACCCAACCAGTAGGAGAGTGAAGTCAGTAGTACAGCAGGAGAGAACAAAGAGCTGTGATTTTCACAATGAGAAGAATCACAACAAATTGTACCACTTGTTTGAGAAGATTAGTATCAGTTCATTTTTTTTCAGCCCTCTTTGTCTTAAATGAGATTCTATGAACTAATATCCTTCTGGTTTAGTCTAGCTTTGTGAAGTTTTGGTGCCAAGGAAATGTGCTGACATTCTCTGACAACGTGCTGCTCAAAAATTTAAGAGTTTAACAAAAATGTTTTTATTGCTAATGAAACCCTTGGAGTATTGCTGTAATTCCAGAGGGTTTTGTACATCGTTGTACATTTGTATATGGAGAGTACATAATTTGTGGTGTGGATGGGAAAGAAAATTATGTATGTATACACACACAAGATTTCATCAGTATTATTTAAATGTTGTGTTTGGATCTTCCCCACTTACATGTAATGCAACTGTCCCAGGCTAATGGTGATAAAATATCACAGCTGCTTCTGGGACTTTGCTCAAATGTGGAATATCCTTTCTGAACTGATTTTCAAGGCTCCCTCTCTGAACTTAAATTCCTTCAGAAATGCACCCTCTCTTTTCAGTGATCTGTGGGACACAATCTATTCAGTCAGGTCAACAGGGAGAAAACGGCTGACAGTCCATATATGTCATTGCTAAAAGAGAGTGAAAGATGTGCTCTGCACACTATTGTGTGGTTTTGCTAGTTAACCCAAAAGCAAAGTTGATTTAAAGAGACTACCTACTGATAATGCTGCACTTGAAACCGACAAATATTGATATTACTCTAAGAAATGATGGGTTTGTGTGTAAAGCATTCCTTAGAAGGATGTAACAAACCATTGACTTAAATACTTTTAAAGATCTATCTATTCTTCACTTCATCCCTTCCCATGTCTTTCTTACTTATTTTACTTTTTTTCTTTTTAATAAGAACTATGTCTGTGTGATTTCTAGTAAGTTGTAGTTGCTAATAGAAACAAATAATGCAAACAAATTCATATACCAGATGGGAAATGAATCTGGTCTGCACGCCCCATGATATTATAGAGAAACTATTCCAGACATGTTTAAAGAGAGTTTTTAACTGTTCAGAGAGACAGTGATTTGATTTTGTATCTGCAGAAAAAGGCCAAACTTCTTGGTTGCCATCAGTCCAGTGAGAACTTGTAAGGTGACCCAAAATTGGCTTCCCTGGACATGTAGAAACCAGTATTTTGGAACTGTTTAAGCTTGTTCTGTTCATCCCTCTGGGAGGAGGAGGGTTCCTGTTCAAACAGTGTTCAATTCTCATGTTCTGTCCTGGAGGACTGCTGTCACAGTTGCAGGAGTGACTATTGCCTGTTTGTGGCCTGAGCTGTAATTTCAGAGGCAAATTGTGCAGCTGAGATAGAGAGGGAAACCTGCCTTAGGTTGATTTTATAAAAGGGCACTGAATTAGCTCATTAATATGGAATGTTAAAAGCACTCCTAGCAGAGCAGACTTAGTAGCCAGAGTGCTGTTGATAATAAGAAATAAATACTGTATAAGCAATTCAAGTAAGAGAACTATAAACTGCAGCATGTTGTCCAATGTCATCCTTAGAATGCTTGTTAAAAGACATACTTGCATATGTGTACAGATTGGTTGTAGCCGAGCAGTCTCTATTACAATCTCATGTAACTGCTCCAGAAGCCCTCTGTGGAAGCAGATGAAAAACCCCAACTGTTACCCTTGTCATAGCTCCTACAATACAGGTTTTTGACAGGAGAAAGCTTAGGGTGAGAGGAGGGACCAGAAAACCTAAAAAGACAACCAAAAAATGTTAAAGTTAAAACAATGCAGTGTAGAAGGGCTGATTAAGCCGTCTGCTGGTGACAGAAGTTGTGCAACTTTAGTATTCACTCATAAATTAAGAATAGGTCATTCTGACTGAAGTTTTCTGACTGACTTGTCTTTCTGAATGGATTCCTTTTCTAACAGAGTATGATAATCTCACATGGGGGTTGCTATTGACATGCCATTTCCTATTCTAAGTTAGACTTCATCATTCATTATTGAAAAACAAATGCAGTTGGAGATGTGCTGGGCTTGCCATCTCCATTTCCTACATGATGGCTACCTCTTTGCAAAGTTTCTGATGTAGCATTTTACTTGATTCTTCTTCTGAAGCAGAACCACATGTGGGTTCAAAGACCTGTAAGAGTAACAGAGAGTTCCCATCTTCCCTGTGTAGTCAAAGTATTGAGAATGTGGTTAAGGTTTATTACTTAAATTGTCAAGGTAGTGGTTGAATCTGAAAGGATGCCAGTGTATCAAGAGTTACAGTTAATGGGAAGCCTGGGAGTCTGTCAAGAGCTGTAGGTTACTTTACTGCAAAACCAGAGAGTTCATACAGCTATGAATTTTAGTGGTGTGGTAGGATTCTGTCTGTTTTAGGCCTGTAGCAACAAAAGCTGTGCTCTGAGGTCTTTGGAAGTGTTTAGATATAAATAGTCAGATTCCCACCCTAAAGTCTCTGGTGGCTGAAGACTGAACCTGTCTAGTGTAGTATCTTTGATTAAGTGCAATAGGAGCCTCTTGGTAACTACAGTCAGATGTTTTTGGCTGAGTGTTTGCAAGAGCTAGAGGTACTGCATGCAGAAGTTCATCAAGACTGTGATTCACATGTTATATGGGCAGCATGAGGACTGAAGCTTATTGGATAGTTTTTGAAGGAAATACTTTTTTCATTGAATTTCATTTCACTGGAATTTGTCTACTTGTGTAATCCAAACTGTTTCAGGGGGCCTGTGTTGTTGCTTCATGGTGACTCAGTCCTACTTGCAAAGAGTCTGAGTGCCAGTAGGCTGCAGTTACCATGTAAAAGGACTGCCCGTGGCTGTGCCATCTCCAGGTAGACCCTGAACCTCTTTCAGCAAAAATTCCAGGAATTTGAGCTTTCTCTGAAAACGCAGCAGTGCATGAATGGCTACGATACATTCCAGGACATCAAACCATCCTAATTTTCTTGGACAGTCGTATGTCTCTTTTCATGATAACCAAGCCCTACTGAAAGCTAGGTACCTGTTTGATACCCATTACATCTATTCAACTAAGTTAAACAGATGGAGGTCTTCAGGTGTTCCCTCACAAATCAAAGCTTTCCATTTCTTTGATTAGCTCTGTTCTGTACTTGTAGAATTTGACCTTCACGTTTCTGGAAGTGCCTAATGAGAACTGTAGTGAGGGCTGTATACAGTTAACACTGCTGGCAGTGCCTCCAAAATAAATTCATTAGCAGCTTGTATGCCCAAAAGGCATGGCTGACCTTCGTGCATAAACCAAAAACTATTATGAGGCCCAAATGAGACTCAGACCATCCATCAACTTCATATGTCTGTCTTCTGGAGTATCACCAAACCAGATTACAGACTTTTTGTTTGGGAAAGTAGATGTGACAGAATAGTGAGGGAGGAATGTTTCACATTTTTGATCTGAGGAACTTTTAAAAATAGGCTTTTCTTTCTGAAACTAAGAAAAAGGCAGACTGAAAAGTCAGCACAACTGAGCAAGGACTATGAGCGATTTGCAAGTGTCAAAATATACCCTTCTGTCTGATATTTCCACTTGATTTGTTTTTAATTGTTGATAACAAGCATTAAATATTTTCCTATAAATAGTGACATGTCTTTAGGTTTGATTTGGGGGTTATTTTGCATTGACTGAAATATTTAAATATTAAGAACTTACTTTCCATATACTCTAGAAAACAAAAAAAGAATTAAGAATTATGTTCTACATTGATAGATAAAAACCTGCAACTCTTGCAGTTGTATCCCTTTCTGCTGAATACTCTGTCACTCTTAATCTCCTACCCTACCTACTAAACTGCAGCTTCCTCCTTGAATCCACTTCATCTGCAGCTCTCATATTTTTGCAAAAGGCTTTAGAGAAAATCCAACTAGCACATTTATTACTCCCACTGCTAATTGAGTTTCTCCTCCTTCAATACTCTTCCTGCATTGAGAACATGTGCTCTTTCCTCTTCGAAGGATTTATCTGTTTCCCAGGATTGGCAGTTCTCTGCTTTGTTAACTGTCTCTTCAAAACTTTTACCTGTTTGCTACCTCCTTCCAGGCTCCTTCAGGCAAATTGGCTCTAGGATGCTTTCCAGGTCATCATGCTCATTTTCCTCTGTCTTTTCCTCTTCCTTTCCCCAAGGCTGGTTCCCAGTTTTATTTATTTTGCCTTATTTTCTCCTGTTTTCTGCACCAGATCATCCCATTCACAAAAGTCAGTGTTAAACAGGAGCTGTGGATGGTTAACACCACTCCTGCCACTGTTTCACCTCTAGTGTCACATTGCCTTCTTGTAGGTGCCTGCACTGGTTTGTATTCTCTGGGTTCTGCAGTCCTCCTTCTTCCAGATCAGTCCATAGGCACAGGATGAAATGAAGGGGTGCACACTCACTCTCATTTTGCCAAAAATTAACCATGACTTTCCCTTCTGAACCTTGTGTTGGGACCTGGCAGTCTAATGACTGCTTTTTGTGTTAAATAGTCATGTGGAGAGAGTTTTTTCTTGGGCATCCTGGAAGGGAGTGACAGTTTCCCAGTGCTACTGAAGAGCAGTCGGCACACAGCTGGGAAATAACTGCGCTTCTCAGAGGAGATCCGACAAACGGGATTTGATTCAGCAGCCTGGGATTTCTGTTGCTCACTCCTTTTCTGTGAAGCATGCCAGCCAGTGGTGTATCTTTCCCCTTCTCTGTACCTTTTCCCTTCACTAACCGGAATGTTGTAACACCAGTGATGAGAGCTGGTGGTAGTCTAGTTCATGGGTAGGGAAAGGAGGAAAAATCTCCTACTTGAATAAAATTCAGGACATCTACCTTCCCCTGTAGCATGAACCTGCCAGGTGCATTGTCTGCTTCTGTTAGGGGGGATCCTGTAACAGGGAGATTGCTTGTGGGCTTAGTCAGTGGTGCTTTTCATTTTCATACCACTTCCAGCAACTATTTCAAATAGCAAGCTTAAACATCTAATACTTTACCCCTTCCCCCTAGAAATTCAGTTGTTTGTTACATTATGAACTTTTTTTGCTTTGTAACTTGTTGGTAACTGCTTAGTGTCTCCCAACCTTGCATATCCATCCATATAGCAACCAGCTGATGGCAGTGCAATAAAGCAACCCATGTGCATGCTGTATGTGTTGTGTGCTTCCTTATAGAAAGAGTGTGAGCATCATACTGTTCAGTGTCTTCATTTTATTATAAAGATGTTTAATTAAAAAGCTCTTGTAATTAGGTTCTCCCTTCTACTCTGGGTCCTTTTTCATCGCCTCTGATAAGAGAAACACCTCATTTTGAATTTCTCTGTAGTCCCCCTTCCACAGCTGAAGACCAGAGCATGAACTGTCAGCATATCTTAGTCTTTGAGAATAATTCAGTCATTAACTTCAAGTGCAGTTGGTGATGTGACACATTTGATGAAACACAAGGGACAATACTTCAGGGAAAAAGACCTTTCAGTGTGCATTGTAGAACTGCCAGCAGCTTTTTGTGGTTTATATTATGTCTAAAATAATTGTGCTCTGCTTCTCTATTGCAGTATCTACTAGAAATGAAAAGCTTAATTCTGCCCCCTGAACATATTCTGAAGAGAGGGGACAGTGAAGCAATAGCATATGCTTTCTTTCATCTTCAACACTGGAAAAGAGTAGAGGGGGCATTGAATCTCTTACACTGTACATGGGAAGGCAGTAAGTATTTCCCTTTCTTACACAGGAGCTATTCAAATATGCTTATTGAATGTCATTGTGAAGTATAGTATGTGAGAATTTTGGAGCTCGGTTACATCCACATCACACTGAAATATTTGAAATTCAACCAGAAATTCTAAGGTTTCTGAAGTTTTGCATTGTGTTCTCTGTGTAATGCTGAACAAAAGTTCCCATCTTCGTTAAGATGTATTTTCTTACTCATGTATAAGGTGACTGGAATAAGTTGTCCAGATAAGTTGCCATCACTGGAAGTGCTCAGGGTCAGTTTGGACAGGGCTTTAAGCAACCTGATCTAGTGAAAGATGTCCCAGCCTGTAGCAAAGGGGTTGGAATAGATGATCTCTAAAGGTCTCTTCAAATCCAAAATGTTCCATGACTGTGAATACTTTGATGTTGGGAAATTATGAAAGTGCCTTATAGGGAGATAAATATTAATATGTGGAATAAAAAACTACAGTATTATATTACTTTTTTGTTTTAATTGACAACCTGGAGAGAGTTCAATGAAGGATTACTTAGGGTGCCTTGGGGACTGGGACATGTGATGTAAGAAAAGATGCTGATGAAGCTGATTTTGATCAACTTGGAAAAGACTTCTGGTAGGTGAAGGGAGTTGCTGTCTTCCACTACCCAATGGACAGATGAGATGAAAGACAGAGTAAGAGTCTTTGCAGAACATCACAGCAGACAGAGACAAAACACACAAGTTGAAAAGGGAAATTTCATCTAGACATAAGAAAAGTATTTTCAGAATGAGAGTGGTGATGCACCAGAACAGGTTGCCTACAGGTTGTGGTATTTCCATCCCTGGAGATACTCAGAGCTCAGCTGGGTGTGGCTCTGAGAAACCAGACCTAGCTTTAAAGATGACTGTGCTTTGAGTAGGAGGCTGTACTCCAGAGGTCATACACTGATGCTCTAACCCATCTTACTCTGCCTTTGAGATGTGGATTTTTTTCAGGTTTCAGAGAATCAAGAAGTACTGTTTAAGATCAGCCTTTGTGGCATTTTTTTAATCAGTTGTTTTCTTCTTGGAATGTAGTTCGCTTGCTCTATTTCAGACTCTTCATATCATATTACACCACTTTTGGGTTTTTGCTTTCTCCAGTTGCTGTTCTCATGTAGCTTTATTAGAAAAGATCATTTGTCACCATGAGAGTTCCTACAAAATGCATTTAATGCCTCCATTGTAAAAGTGACTTAGTGTCGCAGTGACTGTATGAAGTGACCGAAACTTTTCCAATTTGCAGTGTAGGTTCCCTGATGAAACAATGGCTTTATTTCTAGATGTGTAGAACACCTCACTCAGTAATCCATACCACTGCCACCTGGGGTTTGCTCTGTTGTATTGTTCTCTCTCCTGCCTGCTTGTTCTTTTCCTGTCTTTTCTCCCAGTAGTCTTATTTTCTCTATCATAGTGTCCTTCCCAGTGGCTTATTTTCAGGGGTTTGCTTTTATGTAGTGTTTCTTCTTTCAGATGCTTGCAGAAATCCTTTAGCCCATGGCTCATTATCCTATCCCTATGGAGCAGTATATTGCAGAGACTCCTGAGTGTCCTGTGATAGGATAGGGGGCAATGGATGTAAACTACAGTGCAGAAGGTTCCACCTCAGCATGAAGAAGAACTTCTTTACTGTAAAGGTCATGGAGCACTGGAATAGGCTCTCCAGAGAGGTTGTGGCATCTCCTTTACTGGAGAATTTCAAGACCTGTCTGGATGTGTTCCTGTGTGACATGAACTAGATTATATGGTCCTGCTCTGGCAGGGAGGTTGGAGTCAAAGATCTCCAGAGGTCCCTTCCAACCCCTGACATCCGGTGATCCTGTGATCATTTGCTTTGTCAGGCTGGAGAGTCCCTAAAGGACTGTTTACAAAGACCAGCTTTGGGCACTGATCTTGCCACTTAGGAAATCCAACCACCTGTACATGAAGGCAGTATACTGCATTCCCATTGAACTAGATGGACTGATTCCTCTCCCTATTACCTCCACAGCAGTCTGAATGTCTATTTTTCAGCTATTTGTATTATGGCCCATAAAGATGTAAATGAATATTGTTGCATAGCCTTTACAGAAAAGTCCTTCATTTTGCACAGTGATTTCAGAGAGATGAGCAGTCCTTAAGAATTTTGTTCAAATCTTGCTCACACGTAAAGGCTCCCAAGAGTTTTAATGGTTTCACCAGTCTCTAAAGCAGTATTGATCACTTCTGGTCCTTGTCTTGGTCTGGGTGATGCTTGTTATAGATGTAGTGACTATTTGCACCACTCTTTAAGTCCTTCTCTTGCCAAAAGTTTGCTGGGCATCTCTGTGAAACTGTAAGTGAAAATCAGTGGAAACATGACAGAAAAACTTCATCTCTAGCCATCATCTTATATACAGTACATGGTCAGTTCCGCTCAATTTCTTCCTAGGCATTTGTATACTTGCTGTGTCTTTAAATTGTACTATTTCCACACTGCTCACTTTTGTAGCTTGGATGTAGGAATTCAGTGCCTACATACACACCCTTCAGTTTTGACCTTGTGGGAATTGGACAGAGTTAAGTACAGTAAGTCAGTTGTACATTTGGAATGCTGCTGATAGAAATAAGGTCACTCCTAATTAACACAGCCTCAGCCAAAATTTATGTAGAATGTCTCTGTGATATTTTAAACTCCAGAATTCTCAGTTTTTCCCACATGGCATTCAACAGTTAAGGAAAGTGAGGTTATAAAAATTAAGGGTCAACATTGAACTGGAAGGTTGGTTGTTGCCAGTTCTGTCTTCATTTGATCTGTCAAAGTCCAGTTTTATTCATAGTACAACTGAAAACACTCAAGTGAAACCATGTGAAATGTTGCTGTGGGTTTTAGTCAGGTGCTGTAGTTTCAAATGTAACCAAATTTCAGGATAGACTGAAGTGCTTGTTTCTCACTGTCAGTGTCTAACTTGTGTCATGTTTCCTGTTATGTGCATGATAGGAAAACCTAGGGATTCTCAGATGCTATGGTAGCTGTTAGGACAAGCACAAACAGATATTTGAATGGCAAACTGCTTCTGTGCTACTGCAATTATGTAAAATAGGATCAGGTAACATGGAGAATAAGGCAGAGAAGCACCTACATGAACATAAACTTATACAGGTGAACCAGAGCACACTCTTCCATGACTAATATAATTGCTAAATAAACTGTTTTGTTGTTCATATTCCCTGCTGAGTCTCACATCAAAGGTGACTGTTGGAATTCTATGATTCTGTGATTGTGCAAAATCTATTCAGACTTCTTTTCACTTGTTTTCTCAAAGTGACATCTTTACTGCCTCTGCTTTATTTTGATTAGAATCCTAATGCTAGTGGATTTAGGCTAAGGCAGAAGACACTTGATTGTTTGAATACTAAGATGAATTGGAAAGAAAAGGTTCTGTTAGCAATTCTGAAGTAATGAGCATGGAGCACCCCTCCACATATGTTTTTATACAGACATTCAAATTTGTAGCATGTGAAGATCATATAAGGCTTGGATTATTGTATTTGGGCTTGGCTTTTTGGGGTAGCGTTATAACCCAGGTTAGTTTACAGTCTTGGATATGTCTGCCTTCTTCACTATTGCTTTAAACATAATAATCAAGGAGAAATATACAATTGCACAAAGAATGCAGCAAACATAATTTAAAATGCAGTGTGCACAACTGAAAGTAGGCTATTGTGTATGTTAAACTGATCCCTCAGTTGCCTTGTGAGCAAGAGATAATGGAGCGTTCCTGTGCAGTGGTGGGCTGTACCTAACATCTGAAATATACAGTGCTTCTAGAACATGTGGAGGAAAATATTGCTTCAGTAACTGATTTTCTTAGGAGCAGTGAGAACAACATGTTGATGACATTTTAACAGTGAAAATAATATATAGGATGATGGAAAAGGATGCCTTGATTGCAAAGCTGTAATTCAGTCAAGTATTCTGATGTTTCCATAAATCACACTCAGATGCCCTATGACATCATCACCATCTAGATTTAGTAATCCATTCCCCTCCCTCTCTGTTATTATCTCCAATTTTTAAAATGCCTGAGTTTATGTGTTATTTAATACATGGCCTGAAGATTTCTATTGGAAACATGAATTGATCTGCTGCGTTTAAAAAGAATGCATGTGAAGAACCTGGTTTTAATAACTCAGTATTAATCTTTGATTGCCAAATGTAAAATGAAAACAGGTCTGTGTTGGAAAACTGGTTCTCTGGGCTTGAGTCATCAGTGTTACCTGGTTTGATGGAGTGTGATGGGGAATAAATAGTGTATTTTTTTCCATGCAATGCTCGATGCAGATTGCAAGTACTGCTCTGAATTCATAAGCTTGGCTGGTGATTTCGTAGGCTATACCTGTTATATCAAATACACTTCTTTCCCCTGAAATTTGAAAACTCTGCAACCTAAAAGCCTAAGACAAGATGTGTACATTTGGCTGTGGATTTTTATGTACAATTGGCTCTGATCACGCAGACATATGTGTGTGTATTTAATGTGATCTCACTTGACACGAACCTTCTTCTGTAAACTGTAAATACAGTTAAGTATGTCCAGTGATTGCCACACTCACAATAACTCCTGCATGGTCTTGTTTTCTTTTCAGCTTTCAGAATGATCCCCTATCCACTGGAAAAAGGACATCTTTTCTACCCTTACCCTATTTGTACAGAAACCGCAGATAGAGAACTACTACCATGTACGTTCAACTTTTCTTATTCTTGGCATCAGAGAATCATTTACCTGAGTCTTGCAGCACTGATATCCATTGATGCCTTTTAAATCGAGTGCACTGGATTAGAACGAATCAATTGGACAGTGATTCTCTGGAGCTTCTGTCATGGTTTAAGAGGCAGTTTCTAGCCATAATCCATAGCAATTAGCTGTCTTTGTTGTTGTGTCCAGTGCAGAGACAGCAAGAGAGGTTACTGAAGAGATAGACCCAGTAAGATCTTGCTATTCTCTCTTGCTGAGGCACTGGAAAACATCTGATCTTTCTTTTAGAGTGAGACCCTTTAGGGTCCTGTCAAAGCAGAACAGTGGCAGAGCCTTGTTAATCATGTAGACAACACTAGCTACTTAAATTCCAAGCAAGATGAAACCTGCTTGAGGACAGTAGCTATTACTCTGACAGGTTATGGTGATGCTTTCTGAAAAGCAGTCTTAAACACTGAGAAAGGGTTTTCTTCATACAGTCATGTGTGTGCTGTTATGAAAAGACTAATGTGAAATTACTTCAATAATTTATTAGGTATGTATTAGCAGGGTGCCAACAGCGTTCCCAGTGCTCTGTGAGATAACAATGCCAGATCCAGCCCTCAAGAAGCATAGTCCAAGCTAATGAGGCTTACTCCAGTGCATACAGTGAAGCACAAGAAAGCAGTGGCAAAGCTGAAGCAGCCAATCTTGCAAATAGTTGTGCTTCATTCCCATGTTTTCTCAAGTAGGACTTTGTATGAGAACAAGTGGAACACACAAAGGTGCAGATTGGTTTGCATGGTCAGGACAGAAGGGCAAATAAGAGTTGATCTGAGGAAGGAGATTATTCTCTTTTCTCTATCCTGAGGAAGGAATAAAGAGAAATACGTTGTGGAAAGATTAAACGTAGCCTGCTTCTGCTGTAAAGGATGATTTAGAGGGCATTTACACTCTTTGTAGCCTTTAATTCAGAACCTCTCTGGGTCAGGATGAAGAATGCATTGCCACTTTTGTAAGTTTGCACAAGTATCCATTAGGTAAGAATAATACAATGAAAATCTACTTTTTGTAAGTCTCTCATTCACAGTGCATTCTAGCTGGTATTACACAGAAATCCTTGGCAACTCAGTCTCTCCCCACCCCGTTATAATCACCCTAATTATAACACCACCTCTTAGAGCACTCTGCTTGCTTTACTCAGAGGGCTGCTGAGCTGGGGAGGATGGAGTGTCAGGAGATTCAGAAATTACAAAGTCATGCAGAATAGCTCAGTGTTCTCTTCTTAGATGCACAACTAATCATTCTTGTCAAACCTTAGAAGCGAGGGACTCTTTAACAGCATGTGGAGTGGTGGTGTGCTCTGGCAGCTATGGGAAATGCCTTCCACTGCAAAGTCTCTTGAGTTTGGGTAGGGAAGTGTTAAACATAACGGTGACAGACGCGGGTCAGTTAAAGGGGTTCTGCATACCTGTCTGCAGCCTTTAATTGCATGTATTTTAATGAAGAATCAGCTGGAATTACACCAGAGCACTAAGATACGATGGGCTATGCAAATTAAAAATATCAATCACAAAACTTTTGCCATGAGTGGATCTGAATTTAAAGTGCCTGTTTCTGATTCCTTTTAGGCCATACATATTGTTAGGATAACTTTTCTTGGTTCCACAGATTACAAACTCTCAGAATGTATTGTTACAAAGGCTGTAGTTTTCACAGTCTGCTTAAACTAATCTACAAACATGCTTCTGCAAGGCTGGTCTCAGTGTTGCTCCTGGGTGCATGTTTCTGCTCTCTCTTGCAGACCAGCATTAGCAAACATGTACTCATGTGGCCTCTCAATGGCTTGCATTTAAAAAAAAAATGCTTTATTTACAGGTTAGCTTTCTGGGGTTAGTTGTTGCACAGCTGCATTATAGCTGGTGCTGACATAAGGCAGGCAAACGTAACATGCACACAGGACCACAGTAAGCCTGAAATAAGATCTTAAATGAGAATTATTTGGTAGTGAGATGACTGACACACCAAAAACGTTGACCTTATGTCTTTCAGACCTGTGTATTTAATCTATCAAAAGCATTGTTAGGTGTCTATGGCTGTTCAGGACACGTAAGAATGTCAGTTTGGTTTTGACTGCATTCCTTTTGTTGGTGTTTTGGTTTTTTTTAATGTATAATGTATTCCACTTCACATCTTTTTTTTTTCTACAGCATTTCATGAAGTTTCAGTTTACCCCAAAAAAGAGCTTCCATTCTTCATCCTCTTCACTGCTGGACTGTGTTCTTTCACAGCCATGCTGGCCCTCCTGACACATCAGTTCCCAGAGCTTATGGGAGTCTTCGCAAAAGCTGTGAGTATTCTCTGCTGCTGCTCTCTTCTAGCAGGAAGAGCTAAACTAAATACTGACAAGAAGGATTCATTTCCATGATGTAAGTGCAGCTGTTCTTGGTCTTAATAGAATAGATACCCAAGACTCTGTGTGGTTATTAAGTTCTGCTTATTGGAGCAGGTAAAGCTCCTAGGTAGTAAAATAAGCAGAGAATTAAAACGTGGCCTGAATTATGTGCATAAAGTTGGTGAGATTACTCAAGATCTCTGAACTTGTATGAATGCAGTTACTCTCTCAGTATGTACTGAGACTTGTTTTAGCTGTATCTTTATAAACCACTACATGGAGCAGCTGAGATTTCGTTGTTCCTGGGAAGGGCAGAATTTAAGTTTGTGTCATCCTGCCAGCTTTGAAATAGGCAGCTTGATAGTTTTTGTTTAAAGTACAAAATATTAATAGCAAACTTTTTACAGGTTTCCCACCACCATTTCTGCCACCTTAAATTCTCCCTGTACTGCTGGTGCTGCTCTTTCTATTCCGTTTGGAAAAAAAACAGTCAGTTTCAAAAGGAAAGGCAAAAAGAAGAAACATTTTTAGAAGCATATCATGCAGCCTAGCACTGCCTAGGTGCTACCATGTGGTGAATAAGCCAGATAACATCTGCCCATGGTGTCTGGGGACAGGAGCACCAAGAGCTTTCCAAAGGCCAGATAGGTCCAGCACAGATGTTGTTCACAAGAGCTTGTATGAGAGAATAGGTTGCATCCTGGACCTCTTGCTGTCAGCAAAGGTTTTGCATGGGCTTGAGTGAAGCCAGATTTTGGTACCCACGAATTTAAATGTACTTTGTAGACTAGCTGATTTTCCAAGTGGAGAAAAACTTGTCTCATTTTAAGCTACAGCTAGTCCTCTGACTTTGTGGTAGGACGGAGCCAACTACTTCAGCAATAAAATTTCTGTGAATTGCAGTAAGGCAAATTCTTGTTTCATTGACTTGACAGGTGTGTAATTTGCAGTGGTTACAAAGCTTTTATCTCAGTAGATCAAGTGCTGCTCAAAAGAGCAGAAAATACCCTTTAGTGAGCATTCTGCATTTGGCAAAATTAAAGGGACGTCTTTATTTAAACAGTTCACAGCTTAACCAGAGGGAATGCTTCTACTTAGGCTAAGGCACTTGAAGCACTAGTCCCAAACTCTAGATTGTGTAAGCCTTAATTCAACTGTGATTCACATTACACAGCTTGACCTTTAGCAAGTGAAATGGTCTCTGCAGCTTCAGTTAGAAGCTGATTTTTCTTTGATATGCGCTTAGGATAAAATCTCAGTACCAGTGATGGTGTTAACCTGGTTTTCCCATGATGCACAAAAAATCAGTGAGGTAGTGTCTGCAAACATTGCAAATATGTCCAAGAGGGAAAAAAGAGAATTTGAATGCTTATTATTATTGCCTTTAAAATTCATAGGCATTGTAAACATCATATATTTTTACAGTTAAATGACAAACAAAGCCCATTGTGATAGACAGTTAAACTGCAGATATTTTCTTGCTTGATACCATGCAGTAGTTATAATCTCTGACAGATATTGACATTTCAAAGTCCTTTAAGTACATGCGTCTTAGATGTGCTTCAGCAGCACAGAGACCTTTAGAAATGACATTTTTCTCTGAACTTTAGATACTTAGGACCCTAAGTTAAAGGTCAAGGACATGTCTGGGTTAATTGATAAAGTACTGTTTGATCTGTGGCTCAAAAGGCAAAGGCAAGTGACACATCACAGTTAATGTCTGTACCTCTAACTTCTGCCCCTTCAAAAGGCAGGATGACCCCATCCTCACTGGCTCTAGGAACTGTCCCTGCTCTGTGCCATCCCTGAACTCTGCTTGGGGTTTGTGAGGAAACACTACCTGTCATGGGCCAGAACTGTGTTCAGGACCCTGCCTGTGGCTGGCCAGCACTCCATGCTGTGCCACCATCTTCCTTGCCTTATGGTAGAAGACAGAGCTAGACTGCCCTGATTTCCTCTGCAGCTGGGGGTAGAGGAGGAAAAGACCATTACCAAGGGATAGAATTACTCTCTGAAAGTGCTTATTTTCTCTCTTCAGTGACTGCAGGGGGACCATACCCCCACCTCTGCATCCTTTAAGAGCCTGAAGATCATAGAATCGTGGAATGGTTTGAGCTTGAGGAGACCTTTAAAGGTCATCTAGTCTAATTCCTCTGCTGTGACCAGGGACATCTTCCAGCAGATAGTTTGCTCAGTGCCCTGTCCAACATGACATTGAAGATACATGGGACAGATTCAGAACACAAAAAGGGATGTTTAAAAGGGATGTGTTTATATATAAAGTCAGATGCTCTTTTTTTTTTCAGGAGAAAGAGTTCTTTAGGGAAAAAAGAGAACACATCCAGGATCAGATTTACTTTAATGCAATGCAGTAAGCAGAGTTTATATGTTTGGTGCCAACTGCAGAGCAGCAACTGAAACAGAAACCTCTTGCAGCTCTGCCAGTCAGTTCCAGAACTGTTTATTTTTAGCAAGGTCACAGCAGCCTAAATGGTCAGAGCAGCCACAGGGTTCATAGTCTCGATGTGCTGACTTTGCATGTTACTGTACTTATAAGTCCCCAACACAGCTGTATGCAGTGTGTGTAGTAGAACTGACACACTAATAGAAAGAACAGTTAATATGCATTTCCCATCAATGTAGGAGTTCTTTAAATACTGAGTTCTGGGCTGTGTACCTAGCAGTGTTTTTTTTTTTTCCCTTGTGATAAAATGGTCTCTGATCACTTTATTTTTGTCACTTACGTCTGTCCTAACATTAATATATTGAAATTCCTTTCAGCATTGCTGTGTTCTGTGATAGAGGGAGGATACTAAAATAAATTCCAATTAGTGATTCCTCTGCATATAGAGCAGATCTGTGATAATCCTGAACCATTTCAAACCTGAATCTAAAGTCAGACTTTTGTCTCCGAGTGGTGGTCTGGCAGATTCTGCTCTTACAAAAAAAGCCTTTCTTTCCCCTAGTAGGTTTTGGGTTGATCTTTTAGTGGCTTCAGTATGAGCCTGAATCTAGGCTGTGAGATGTGTGCAAACCTTTTTAGTTCATCGCTTTGATCCTCATAAAAATGCGGCTCTTGCTTTCTTTACTCTAAAATGTGTATAGATGTGAGGCTCCAAATTTGGTGGCAAGTCTTTATATGGAATAAATAACATCATCTTGGTTAACCTGGAGGTTTTCACAGAGGAGCGCAACAAGAGTTCTTGTCTTACTGGACAGCTCTGTTGAGGTGTACTGTTTGCTGGATTTTGATCTGAATGTGTATCTGATTTCTTTGCAGTTTCTCAGCACCCTCTTTGCCCCTTTAAATTTTGTGATGGAAAAAGTAGAAAGTATTCTGCCCTCCAGTCTGTGGCACCAGCTGACGAGGATCTGAGGGAGCACACACGCTGACTGACTGCCATGACATCTTCTGTGCCAACTTTTTGTTGACCACAAGAAAGCATGATAAAAAAAAAGGGAAGCAGTTCTAAGACTTAAAAACTTTTCATGGATTGTCTGTTCTCATATAAAACCTGTTTTGTTGTACAAAATACATTGATGTTAGGTTCTATTATATTTTGCCTTCAGAAAAGAAAGACTTAAAAATAAACTTTTGTGTATTGCAGCATTGCTGTCTCTTGGCTGCTTCTTCAAAGCTCAGGTTGTGCTTTGTGTTCTTAAACCTGTGTGGTGTATCTGCTTCACCACAGCTAGGGCTTGGCTTTCTGTTCAGTTAATGAAAAATAATAACATTAATAACTTCACAGTTCAGGCAGCACTCTCACTGCCTTTTCTTAATGAGTTCAGCCTCACCTCTACAGAAAGTCCATAGCTGGCAGTTAAAGCTTTTCCTTAAACAGCTTTAGGCTCTTCAGGCAGTCCAGATGGAGCATTAGGCTTCCAATTCCCATCCCTGCACAGAGGTCAGGTTTATCCTCATCTGAATTTTGAGAAAGTCCATTTGACAGATTTTTCTTTTCCCACTGCTCTTACCTCAGGTATATTCAGAAGCTCCATGTTGTGTTGTCTACAGAACAAGCATAAGTAAAGGCAGGGAACTGTAGACAAATTTACAGGTAGTGAGTGATCATTGCATTCATGCTCTTTGGTGTTTCTTCCCAAGATTTGATAGCCTTACTAGTATTTTTCAAGTCTGAAAAAACAAGTGCTTTTTCCTGTATAGATTAAATATCAGCATGATAAACTGTTGCTTGAGACCAGAAGCTCATTAGCAACACTGGTGTTAGTTTATGGAGAGGTTGGTATTTTGTTATTGGTGCTTACCTCAGGAAATCTTATCCTTGGGCTGTGAGAAGTTTAGACGAAGTATTCATCTGTAACATAGCCACCATAGATGGAAACTTCCCACAGGCACCTCTGCTAATGTAGGTGGCCAGCTCCAAGAGCAAGAGTTTGATCTGAAAGCTGAAACAAGCAGTTCTGTCTATCAAGAAGCGCATCCTTGCAGATGCCTCAGGGATATCTTTTTCAACTCCTGTCCCAGCTAATGAAGAATAAACATGATGCAGCAGATCGCAAATGCCACTTTGCCAGCTCAACTTCGTTGTTCTAGAAATGCTGAGCAGCTCAAGGGACTGTCATCACCAGCAGATGTTTATCAATGAGGAAATGAGTAAAGACAATCCCATAAAATTAAAGCTTTTATCAACAGCAGGAGATGCATTACATTTTTGTCCAGGTGAGCAGTGGTACTGCATTGGCACAAAACTGCTGTGCTATGGGGCAAAAAAAAAAAACACACCAGAAGAAATCAAATCTGATGAGACCTGAGGGAGAATCAGAAGAAACCAACTCTAATGAGACCTGAGGAAGGACACAGAAGATGAGCGATACAAGTTTTTCATCTGCAGCCAATATTCCTGCAAAACCATTCACCACAATGTTGGAATGCGAGGCAAGACTGGAGGTAGTGAACTGCTGTTGGACAGCTTGTGGAAGTGTAAAAATGGGGCAATATTTGAGTTCTTGCTTTGCATCTGAATTGTTCTGTAACACGCACGGAAAATGCCTTTACAGCAGGTGCTCCTGTTTATCTCTAGCTGCAGAACTAGGGATGATTGTATTCATCTTTGCCTCACCATGGCACAGTCTGAATTAAGGTTGATGAAAATCAGAAGGATCAGATACAGATGTCTGCACACTGGTGCATTCCTAGCTGTATGTTTATCAGCAGCTAAGGTAGTAGTTTGGCCTTATGTCAGAAGAAATGTGAACAGCAATTTGTGTGGGGATGACTATCTGTAATAACCTGATAAAAAGGAATGTTTAGCTCCTAGAAGAATCAGATCCTTCCCTTGAACAATGTCGAACTCCTAGGAACTCAAAAACATCTTCACGCAATTCTACTCCTACTATTTCTAATTTCCATCTCCCTTATAAGCAGTAGTAAACCATGGATTTTATCTAGAAAGTACCTTTTTAGCTTTAATTATAATTCTAGGCATCAGAGAGACCAGCCAAGCCAGAGAAAAGGATTTTCTTTTTCATCAGGCAGAGTTTGTTGCCTTAGGCTTTTCTGCCTCCAACATGTTTCCTGTGAAGTTTGTCATGGCTTAGATCAAAAATCAAACACAGCCTGTTATTATAATGATAGAAAGCCTCTGGCTTAGTGCAAAGAGAAGCCTTCTGGAAATCTGGCTTGGATAATAACAACTCATTCAAATCTTCAGTTTGCAGATGGGGGGGGAAGAGAAGATGTGTGAGGATGGGGGGGTGCTTTATAACTCCAAATGTTAACAGTTACTGTTGTTTTTCTTTAAAGACAACCTAACACAATTTAGGTACATGCTATAGATACAGGCACTGCATAAAGCTAAAAAAGAGAGACCCCTCTCCCAGTTGTGTCAGGTAAGTCAAGGTGGCAACCTTCTGGGCCTCCCACTGCATAGATTTACAGCTGTTCCACTGCAGGAGCCACACTGAGGCAGTGAATGCTGCACCTAGGGGAAGGCTGCTGCTGCTTCTTCCTCTGGTTGGTAATCCTTTGCTGGGATTTGTTGCAAATGCTAAATATACTCAGATTTCTGAGTGAGATTGCATGGAGTTCCTTACCCCAGTGAAAAAGAACAGAAGTATCAGGTATTTTCCTGTGTTGCAGAAGCCTACAAAAGGTAAACATCTGAAGGAAGCCACATCCCTCGCAGGCTTCTCCTTCCTGCACTGTTGATGTCAACACACAGGGGGCTTGAAAACCTCAGCACCTCTGGTTAAGGCACAGTGTGCACAGTAGCCCCTGGACTGCATGCCAACCAGCTTCCAGCCAGACTCCAGGGAGCGGAGTGGCTCCCCTGGAACAAAGAAGGAGGAGCAGTCAATACGTTGACTGGTATATGTTTGCTTCCTTCACACAAGAAACAATCTTGCATTATGAAGTTGCATTCTTTTAATCAAGCAAAGGAGCTGTTAAACGCTTTTTAGGGTTTTTTAAAACGTGATTACAGTCTGTGCTCTGCTGCTTCTTTCAGATAATAAACCAAGTTTAGTTGTGGTTTTTGAAGTGGCAGGAGACAACTGCAGGCTCTTACATTTGTCCACAGAATCCCCTCTGCCATCAGGAATGCTGTAGCCCTCTCTCAGCATGAGACAAAACCGCCAGAGGTGAGCAAGCATTGGCACACCTCATGCTGCACGCTGAACTGTGCTCTTTTTTCCTAGTGATCTTCACTACTCCCCAGTAAAATGTTCATTCTCTCTCTTGTCACCATACACCAGCTGTCACGAGAGGCTGGCACAAAGCCTGTGGGCAGGGACCATCAGCTACTTAGTAAATGCAGGTGTGATGTAGGCATCCAGGCTGACAGATGGTAAAAGAAAATTACTTTAATGAGATTTTCCCCAAAACAGCAAAGCACTTAAAAGCATGGAGTGCAGAGGAGGCAATCCCAAAATGCTTGGCAGACTAAAGGCATTGCAGAGCACTGTTAGATGCTGATTTCATGCAGCAAATTAAAGGGAACTCCCTCAAGAAAACTGAGCTGCATATTTTTAAACAAAGTGCTCCTACAACCTTTTGCCTCAGCTAACACTACTCTGACACTAAAGCATGTACTTAGGGAGAGCTGTTTCTTCCTCATGACTAAATACATGAGTGAATTTGTTCCATAGGAAAAAAAAAAAGAAGAAAGGATTATTTCATCTGCTTTGCCTGATACATATTTCCCCCCCCCTCTTTTTTTTTCCTCTGATTAGCTGAAGGTTGAGGATGTGCCTTTCCTGCAGTATTTACCCCTCTGATTTACATTGTCTTTTCCCTCTAAGAAACAGCAAAAACTCTCAGGAGTGCTTTCTCCATGGCACAGGCAGCAGAAATGCTTTCACAGCTGTATCATACCTTGGGCTCTTCTTTTTTAAAAAGAAATCATAAATACAGAAAAAAAAGTAATAAAATAATTGGCCAGCTCAGTGGTTACACAATTTGCTGTGCTGTGAAACACTCTTTTTCCTCTGGTGAATGGAGTTTGGCAAAGGCACTGCATTGCAGCTTGTTAACATGGCACTTGTGTGAAATACAATATTCAGCCTGTTGTGCTTACCTGGGGTGGGCTTGCTGCTGAATGGGGCAGGGCATCTACTGATGAAGAACACTGAAAAGGCCAGGCTACTCAATGCCACCATCTTCCTGGTCTCACTGGTAGGACCAGCCTTCAGGGGCCATATGTCTTCTGAGACCAGGGGAGCTTGGAGCAAGAAGATGTACCTTGGTTGAGGAAGAGGAGGACCAGTTTGGGGAATATAAGTTCCACTTTTAATAGTGACCTCAAAACACTTTACCTTGGACTGCAGAAGTCAGGTGGGTTTGTTTTCTGGTATATTAACCAAGTAATGGTGTTAAGAAATTACCTGATTCCATTCAGCTGCCTAGAACAAGTTCCCTTGTAAGAATGAGGCTTCATATTTTCCAGAATATTGAAGTATTTTCAGCTTCATTACATGGGGAATTTGTAGACTACTCAAAATGTGCCTGAAAATTTCCAAAAAGCTGTCACAAAATACTACTTCTAAGCTAAATTCATTGTTTGAAATGTGATACTGCTTAGCCTGTGAAATATATATTTATTTTCATAATGAAATCTTCGTAAAAATTCTCCATGGAGCTCACCTTTAAATACAGCTGGGTAGGAAATTTTCCTTGCCCTGTCCAGAGCCAGAATTGCCAGCAGTAATGGATGAGGCCAGTGGTATGACCGCTGCTCTGAGCACGTGCCCACCTCTCGGCACATGCTGCACGCTACCACGCTGACATGGCTTTTCCCACCAGCAGCTGGGTTGTACCCAGGAGCATCAGGATTATTCGTATTTCTAGCTGTGACCATTACATTAATGCCAGACACAGCTACTGAAACATCACCTTATTGTCCAAGTAAATACCTTTCTGGATCCTCCTAATCTTTTAATGCCAGCTGTGCCTCCCAGACACGACTTGCCCATTTTAATGATACAGCTTTCAGATGGATACAGCTGCTCTCTCAAGACCTTTGAATCCAAAACTCCATTCTTTTAAAATACTCCTTTTAAAAAAAAACAACCCAAACCATTTGCTTAATTGCTAGAGTATGCTACTTGTGTATTATGTCATGCACTATTCATACTCACTAGGGTTCCTCCACTTTATATAGGGGTTTTTTGGTATTCATATGGAAATTTTACCTGCATCCACAATATATCAGCCATTCAACCTCTTTATTCTGTGTAATTTTTTCATTACCTTGCCTGTCTCTGCATGTCATGAGTGCTTTTTTCAGAGCCTTACTGGACATACAAGCACAGGACCCATCTTTCGTCTTACCTCATTTGCTGGTCTCTATTCCGAGGAGAGGTGGCTGGTCCCTTTCTGACCCAGCTTCTTTGCAGTGTGTGATTTCTGGGCCTCACAAGCATGTACATCTTTCCAGCACTTCCTGGTTTTCGCTGATCACAGGACGGTATATGGACCTGACACAACCTGTAACTGCCTCCATCAAAGGCAAATGCACCCTTAATCGGTGGCATTAGTTTTTGAAGCAAGCATTCAGAGCGTATCTCATTCAGAAGTCCCCACCTGGGTGTGATTTTGAATGCATTTCATAGATTTATTAAATGTTAAAGAACACAGAAGCTGGTAGAGTTTTTAGAAAATTATTACTATGACAAGGTGTTCTCCAGCAGCTTTTTGCAAGTGTTCTTTTTCCTTATTCAGTAAGTGAAAAATAGGAAGCCTTATCCTTAGGTAGTTGAGTGTCCTACACTCAGCTCTCACCAGGCTGAGAAACAAATCTCTTCTCTTTAATAATCCTTCAGATCACAGAACACCTCAGCAGTTAATATTATGACCTCTAATAAGCTTTTAAGGCAAGTTATCACAACTGTGTAACAAAGACATTTGCTTTGACTCTCTAGTGGTTTATGAAAATCATGAAAACGTTGTGGTTGAATATATCTCCTGCAGATTCTTTGCTCTTCGCCATGGGCAGCCTCAGCATGCCAACCATGCCTGGCGTGCTCAGGTAGCCACCTCACTGCAAATTCCATTCCACTGGAACCCCTCCACAAACACTCCTCCAGTAAAGCCCTTCGCCTAGCCTGGCCTCAGATTTTTTCTCATGGAGGAACTGTCAACTGGTGCTCAAACTCCAGAGCGCTTCAGTATCCAAGGCATGGGCCAGCGCAAGATCCTTCAGAAGACGCTTAAGTTCCATGCAGGAAATGGTGGTGGTCTTGCACTACATGCCCTATCTCTGCATCTTGCCATGTTGCTGATAGTGGGAGTTACTTGCCTCAGGGAAGCCAGGTAAGAGTTGGATGTTGGTTGGAAGACTGCCATAAGTATGCCCTTCCAGAGCTGCATTGGTTTACGGACAGACAACTCTGCAGCAACAGGATCACGTCGAAATGGAAGGTAAATGCTGCAGAGTTTGTATTCATTATTCAGCAGCTTTTGTGCGATGAAAGACAAACACAAAACTGGCACAGAACTAGAGACCTCAGATGCGTTCCCTGCATGGACCAGGAAGGGCAAAAGCTGTGATGCTCAAGCATCATGTCCGAGAGATCCAGCCAGTGTTCTTTGGTGCTTTGCAGGTGTGAATATCTACCACTTCCAGGCAGTCCTGGCAGCGCACAGCACAGCACCAGTGGAACTTGCACTCGCATTTTGTCATTCTGCTGACGCGGGAGGTGTCGTAGCCTCTCCCACAGCACATGACTTCACAGCTGTCCATGCCACGGGAGGTGTGGTTACAAACCCGGCCAGCTGTCCCAAGGGACCCTACAAAGGAAGCACAGTACAGATCAGGGGGTGTATTTTAAGGAAAGCCAGCAAGTACATGGAGATAAGTATGAAACATAATTTGCAAATGTTTTTGTTCCTTCACATCACCCAGGACATAAAGTTGCTCTCAAATTCTCAAATGTATCCTATAAATCAAGTCTGCAGATGAGAAGCAGTAAAGTGGACCAAATACTTCATGGAGCCCCTGTTTGACGCTGCTGCTGTGCCCACCCATGGTCCCCATGTCCAGTAGTTCAGGTAGCAGTTGAAGAGTGGCTGCCCTGTGCACTTCTCATCCTGTGAGGTAAGCACCAAGAGTTCTTCTCCTCTTTCTTGATCAAGATTAGAAGAAACTAAATTACAGCCTGCTGTGGACAAAAAGAGGGGTAAGGAAGCTTCCCACACCACTTTGTGTTCTTAAAAGTTGAAATACCTCTGCTCACCTCCAGCTCTTTTAAGGCATTTCTTAGCCTTAACAGCTACTGTACCACTGTATGAGACACTACTCATCTAACATAAATTTACCTTAGGATACACTTTAGGATCTATAATCACAGCTGTTGACAGAGCATTGCTACCAATCTGAAAACTTCGTGAATGCTCATTGCTTCAGCTAATTTGTTATGCGTTGCTATTATAAATCAGTTTTAGCTGTGTCTGTGAGATCAGTATAGTGCTGGCATTTCCCCTAGACCTAACTGTAGTTCCATTCTTCTGTCCTTGGCCAAAATGGGATTCCTAAATATTGCCCAGGATCATTATATTAAAACTGGAAACATTTCACAAAGTGTACTGACAGGTGTACATCAAACATGAACACGTCACCATCTCAAAAAAAAACAAACCACAAGCCAACAACATGCAGACATGAATTCAAATTTATATGAGCTAGAATAGCAAATTCATCTCAATAAAACTTAAGCTGTAAATAACCTGTAGTTATCAAAAATCTAAGGTGCATTACTTCTCATTTTTTCCCCCTATGTGTACTCGTGGCTTCAACTGCTGCCCCAGAGAAGTGTTTCATAGAATCACAGAATCAGTCAGGGTTAGAAGGGACCACAAGAAACATCAAGTTCCAACCTCCCTGCCATGGGCAGGAACACCCTATCCTAGATCAAGTTGGCCAGAGCCTCATGCAGCCTGGCCTTAAACACTTCCAAGGATAGGGCCTCAACCGCCTCCCTGGGCAACCCATTCCAGGCCTCGCAACTCTCATGGTGAAGAACTTCCTCCTCACGTCCAGTCTGAACCTACCCATCTCTAGCTTTCCTCCATTCCCCCTGCACCTCAGCACACCTCTTGACCAGGAGCAGAGCAGGGCTGTGCCACCCAGCTGCTGAGGGTGAAGGTGAAGGGAGATCCCACATCCTCCCATACCTGGCCCAAGAAGGTCTGACTACATTCCTCAGCTGAGGCACAGGTTAGTTTCCATCTCCAAAGTTCTAATTTCCAGATATTTGGGAAATTGCAGAATAGTGAAGGAGAGCCTAAGTGGGATTATGCCTGCTGATTTCAACAACAGGGTTTGTCAGTGACTTCACACTTACTTCATACACTAACAGTCAGAAGCCAGTATCATCCGATACTGCCCACAACACAACAGCAACATTTACTAGGCCCCTGGGAAAGGGACTAAGAATGTGACAGAAAACACACTTACAGAAAGGCTTTCTGAGCAACATTGATGCTTTTCAGAAGTTCAAACAGCACCTTCAGCACCTCTGTGGCTTCTCTCATGAGAAAGAAAATGAGCACTAACTGACAGCAAGCAGCCAGGCAAGTTACTGCACTCCTTAGTGGGCACAGAGATGCCTCAGTAACAAAGACAGCAGAAGACACTAAGGAAAATAAGGCTGAGCTTTCTGATCTTTGCCTGCTAGCTGCAATGCACCTCCTCATCGCTTCAGAGGCAGGAGTACATTCTAACTGGAATTACCATGCTGATACACAGCACTGTACCTGCAAAAACATCCACAGCTTTTAATACTGCCAGCTTTACAGCCCGTGCATCAAACCCTTTCTTCTTGATTCGCACAGTTATTTTCTTAAGCAAACATGCAGTAAGTTTAAAAGTATTTTCTCCATTCCTAAAGCACTATGATGTATTTATGGCTTTATAACATGAGATTTTCCCCTTCTGCTTCTACTGATTAAAAATCCAGCTTCAGGCAACAAAGATCATTATTTGACTTCCACCTTAAAAAACAAGCAGTGACAATAAATTAGTTTATACACAGGTGTTTTGGGAGGGAAAGAAACAAAACACAACAACAACAAAAAAAAAGGAAAAAGACCAAAAAATAGCTCTAAAACTACTTTCTAAATCAAGAAAGATTCTCATATAATCTATATACAACACTCCAGTACAGCAGGACCAGAGAAAACAGGCAGCACACACCAGAGGCAGCCTTGTCTGCAGAGGCTGGGATTTCCCAGTCCAGCAACTAGGAGACAGCAATATGCTGATAAAAACATCTTCTCCAGATCCAGTTTAGAGTAAATGTGTATCATAATTTTCACAGCCACTGATAGTTGTCGAAACCACTGAGCTCCCAGAGGCACTTGGGGCTATTGCACTGCTCCCTTGCTGCATTGAGCTTGGAAGACAGCTGCCCTAGTGGAAGTCATTGCAAGTTCTGCTGTGAGCTTCCACAGCGCTGGGACTGCACCCAACATGTTTGCAATGTGCAAATTGGGTGATACAGGCCAAGAAGTTGCACAGGGACTGCCTGTATGCAGCTAACCTCAGTGAGGAGTTTTTGACATACATCAGGATTGATCTTCCTCCATGGGTTACATACCTCAAGTACTAATACATCTTGCCCAACGCCAATACTCTGCAGTCTATATTTTAGTTTTGCATTTTGCTTTCACTCAGGACTCGGCCTCATTCATCTCAAAAACACAGCATATGTGGGGCAGCAAGGGAAATAAACTAATAGGAAAACAAATCTGTGAAGGACCTGAAGCATATCACCATAGGCATGTGGTTTATGACCCAGTTCCCAGCTCCATGGGCCCACCTGCAGCAGTGTGCATGGAGATCCACAGTGTTTTATACCAGCACACTAGTGGCAGCACTCTGGGGTGCTGGGGGTATGGAAGATAGCCACCACAATCCAGATACACAACCCACACTCTATGCACAGGCAGAGGCAGTGACACAGTTCACTGGGACCATGTGAGTGTCAGAAGACACCTATGGATGACTTGAAGCACATGGCACAGGGGTTTGTAGCAGCTTGAGATCATCTACATGCAGACATGACCTGCCTTTTGCTCTACCATTTTAGCACTTCTGAAGCCTTGCTGCAACTACAACAGCTGGGAAGAATCAACACATGCTCACCAATGCCCATCACCTCCACCTTGGTGTCCATGCGTGGGGACACAACTTCTCTGCTCCATGCGTATCACCACAACACATGTAGCTGAGCTCAGCTTGCTCTGACACTTTGGTAGGAGTGTCCCTGCAGGAAGAGGCTTTACTCAAACATTGCTTTTTGGGTGCCCCGTACCAATAGAGTTTCAATAAATCTCCTTTCAATTGGGAGGCTGTGCAGTAAGACACGATGTGGCTTTAATGGTCCTTATGAACAATAGCCTGTAACAAAGTCTCAGCCAGTATGCTGACAATGCCCGCGCTACAGCCGCTCAAAGGTTTAATTCTGAAGCAGTCTCTGCTTTTCCACCCATTGTCCACCCATACATTCAGAACATGATAAACTTGCAACAGCTTTCAATCAGCCTGGCCTATGTGGACGGTCAATTAGCAGCCACAGAAAGACAGAATGCACTGGGTTGGAAGAGACCATTAAAGGTCATCTAGTTCAACCCCCCCGCAGTAAGCAGGAACATCACCAACCACATCAGGTTGCTCAACCTTTCAAGACTTATCAGCAGCTTATAAGCAGACAAGCAAGAAGGTTTTTTAGAGCATTTCGGAAGTGAAGTTAAACATTCAGGGTAAGACAGTGCACACACAACATGGGGACTGCCACTTGTGTAGTCATCACTTTGGTTCTCTTTACAGCTTTATCACTTCTAGCAGGTCTCTCTCCCTGCATAGCCCTGGGTATACCTGCATTGATTTGGCGAGCTGAAAAATTACAATGATAATATAAAGGAAGGGCATACAAAGTGCAGCAAAATCTGTTAGTTTGTGACGAGATTTTTTGAAAGCCCTCTGGGATGTCCTACCTCTGTTTCTATCAAATTACAAGCACAAAATTGCGAGTAAAAATTATTTTAGTATCTATGTGAGCAGAATTAAGTGAATTCTGAACACTTCCCAAAAATCTTCTTTTGATCCTTTTAGAAAAGTCATGAAATCTTAACCCAGACAGAGGTGACTGAGTTGTTATCTTCTCTTGTTGCTGATTTGCTATTAGTGATTTTCTGTCCTGAGAGCAGTGACTCCCCTTGCCCTTCCCGGAAAAAAACAATCAATCAAACAAACAAACCAACACTTTTCACATTGTGAGTGTGATCCATGTATGTATGTCCAGCTGCCTCCCTGAGACTGCCATCATTTAAAGCACCAGTGGCAGAAGGCAATGTATACAGGTTTTTCTGGATAGGCTGTTGATGATTACCTTTAATTTACTGGCTAATATGCGTTAGCACACCCAAGCCACGGAGGACACTGGCTTAGTTGTTTTACAGTTGGTTCAAGTTGTGCCACTTCATACAATTACTCTGGGAATCCTTCACTCGGTCCCAATACTAACCACTCCCCATATATGTATTTCTTCCTGAGCACTAAATTACTTGAACTGCCTGGAGAGTCAATCTGTGTTCAAGGACACATTAAAGCACTACGGTATTAGGTTTAGCTGACACTAAGATGCTCCCCACATCCACAACCTCACTCATTTTCCAGTCATTCAACAAGGTTGATGCTCTGGAGCACTCATCAGAGAAAACTAAAGGTAATAAAGAAAAAAATGCTGCTCAGCTGCCAAAATTGCCTCTCTCGAAGCCAGATCAGTTTTAGTTCATCTGATACTCGCTTTGCTTCATGCAAGCAGCAGGGCATCCCACATCCTGATAAAGGTTTACCGCAGCTTGCCAAAAATGTGCTCTTCCAAACAGCCACATTCTCTGAATTCTGGGCAGCAAAGTAACACCACCTCAACCGCAGCCTTATCTTGAGCTGAGCCAAAGCATGCGTCAGACTCTGCCATCTCTGGGCAGGCCTGACAGCGTCAGGAAAGAGCATATAACACACCATGGCGAAAAATGCCTGCTCTCCTCCACGATAACCAGACTGACAGATAAGATGAAGCTTAGCACAAAGAGATTATTAAATGGCTTTTTGACACAGAAAGGGGTCATGTACAGGTTCTCGTTCTGGGGGGAAAGAAATCATGTTTTTTTTCAATGAATGAGGCAACTTCAAGAGACAAAGTTTTGAATAAACCCTGGTCTGCAAAGTTAGCCTCTGCACAATGCCACAATATGACCATTTATCCACTTAGATGCAAGTACTAGACTTCACAGTATTGGTCACTATTCAGTGAACAAGCTGTGCTCATGCAGGGAATAAGCATCACCTGCAAAAGCCAT
The DNA here is from genome assembly GCA_013400475.1 of Tricholaema leucomelas. Taxonomy (NCBI): domain Eukaryota; kingdom Metazoa; phylum Chordata; class Aves; order Piciformes; family Lybiidae; genus Tricholaema lacrymosa; species Tricholaema leucomelas. The sequence continues at coordinate 916,097 of WAAF01013988.1, forward strand.
AAATAACATTTATAATTACCTTGACTACTCAATGAACCAGAAACACTGTACAACATAAGTGTACTGGATGAAATTCTGGGTTCACTGAAGTCAACAGTGCATGACCAGGATTTCACATATTGTTCTTATTTAAGTACAATTGTTTTGTAATGCTTATTCCAAGTAAACTTGGACTGTAAATAGGCAGCAGTGCCAAAAAGAGTTGATCTCCACTGCTATCCAGATACTTATGGATATGTCATACCGGGTGCAATCTGGTACAATATACAACCCATTAATTAGTTCCACAACATCTTTCATACATTACTCAGTTTGGCTCTCTTTTCCAAATTTCTGGTTTTCTAGTTTCTAGCTTTTAATTGCCACATCAGGAAATACTATACATGGGTCAAGAACCTCTAAGCAGGATTCCTGGCGTTTGGCAGTGCCTTGAGTCCTGTAGCACTGTTAAGTGTGTCACTATTGAAGTCTCTGAAAACAGAAAAATTCTACATTAATAGCAGCCCTGAAACTTTACCTCTTCCCACTAGGGCTGGCATATCACTTCAGAAAACATGATGGTTATCATGGATGGAGCCAACATTGTCTCCTAAGGAGGATTAAACAGCTGTGTCAACTGATGCGGTGTGTCACCTGGTGCAGTGTGCTGTGCCACATCAACCTCTATTCTTTCACCCACCTGCACATCCCCCAGCTTTCTCTCACCACATTACCAACAGCTGCATAGACTGCTAGAAGCACAGTTTGCACCAAGCTGCCGAATTTCCTACCTTACCAATAAGTGGGCAGAGGCTCTTCGGTCTGAAAAAGAGGAGGCTGTGGGGAGCCACTTGAAAGGATGTCGTGGAGAGGCTGGCGCTGTTCTCTTCTCATGGGTAATTAGTGATAGAGCAAGAGAGAGCAGCCTCAAGCTGTGACTGGGTAGGTTTAGACTGGGTATTAGGAAAAAAAAACTTTCAAAGAAAGAGTGGTCAGGCATTGCAATGGGCTGCCCAGAGAGGTGGCCTAGTCACCAACCCTAGATGTGTTTAAAAGTTGTTTGGATGTGGTGCTTGAGGATATGGTTCAGGGTGAACCTTGTAGAGTAGGGTTATTGGTTGGACTTGGAGATCCTGAGGGTCTTTTCCAGCCTGGATGTTTCTGTGATTCTGTCTACAACTAAGAGGTCCATGGTCTACAGTGAGCTGGAGGAAATGTGCAGACAAAGGAGGACGTCTGGTCTCTTGCATGTCTGCAACATCAGCGTAACTGTATGAAAGAGAAGCAATGCAACAGGAGGTGACTTCATAAGGACATCAAGGGACTTTAAGTTGATCTAGTTACCTTTGGCAACTCTGGAGTGAGCTGTGTGATACAAGCATGTGTAGGGTATGGACCTGCCTCCAAAGCATAACTCAAACTTGTCCTAAAAGCAGCTTTTGCCTTGCAGCATCTCCAGGGTTCCATAGCATCTAGAAGAAACTGCTGAATTTTATTAGAACCACTGGCTGTTGTACACTTAGGGATATCAAAGAGCTATTGTTCTTGTACAGAACTGTCCTTCCAAAACAGCTTTTTGCCTGTTTTCTGATGGTTCCATGAATAGATTTTTATACACACATACACACAAAATAATAATTTTTTACCTTCAAAGTACAAATGTCTGAAATAAAACCATTCACATATAAGGATACAGGCTTACCTACATCCCTGTCCCTGATACAGTAGTCTGGAGAGCTTTCAAAGTATACCAGGTCATTCTTAGTTGGCTTCTTAAACCTCTTATTAGCCACAGTGAAACCTGTGCCATCTTGATTCATGACCACCTGAATTGCTCCATTGTATTTCTTCCACAGATAATCTCCTGTTTTCCTGAAGTCTGCCATGGCCAGCCAACAGGTCCTTAAAGTGCATGATCCACTCACACCGTGACATTTGCACTCCTGTTTCAAAAACCTCTTCACAGCCTGTTTAGAAATGCAGTAAAATACACACAGGTAAAGCAAACTGTGATGTACGCTCCTCAGCCCTTTTCCATTCACCCTGTAATGCCAGGCTTGCAAACGGGTTTCCAAAGCACGGTCTGTAGTGACACCCACTGGTAGCATGAAGTCATCCCCACGTGGTTGGTCTGTGCTGGCTGCTTGACTCCACCATAAATGCAATCCTCTGAATGGTGGGCTTACCTTCTTTGTTCCTGTCAGTCATCTCAAGGGCCAAGACGGTCCATAAAGCTAAGACACAGACTGGTATGGAGAAAACGATCTGGGAAATGGACAGAATCACTCTGCCTATTGGTAGGTGAAGGTACTCCCATTACCCACTGTGCCAGCTGAAGTAGCTTCATGTTAGCCCTATCTGGCCCTCCTTCATGAAGCTACCCTTTGCCCTGAATACTGTTTCAAATGTTGCTCAGAAATTCTGAGGCATTTTATACTTAACTGATGTTACAGAGACTGCAAAGCATCATACCTGGGGCTAGGCATCAGATCTGCAAAACATCAGGAACTTCATTCTGGATAGCTTTAATGCCACTCTGGTTTAATCTCAGATATTTAAGCTATCTGCATGATGCTGGACAACAATAGATGGGTTCACATACTCTGCTCTCTTCTCTCAAGCTACACCAGGGGAAAATTTAGGCTTGAGGTGAGGAGAAAGTTCTTCACTGAGAGAGTCATTGGCTACTGGAATGGGCTGCCCAGGGAGGTGGCGGAGTCGCCGTCCCTGGAGGTGTTCAAGGCAGGATTGGACGTGGCACTTGGTGCCATGGTCTAGCCTTGAGCTCTGTGGTAACGGGTTGGACTTGATGATCTGTGAGGTCTCTTCCAACCTTGGTAATATGTGATACTGTGATATTTGATCTATAAATGTTATGCCTGAAGAGTTCAAGAAATAGGAACATTTTTTAATGTGTACAAGAGGAACAGCATGCCAGGGGGGAGGTAAGAAAGAGGAAAGATCTGTGACTGCAAGTGAGGCTAACATACAGCAGGGCAGCATTGTCCAGTCAAACACTTAGTAATAAAGCAAGAATGTATTAGAAAACCAAAGTACTTTAAATTTTCTTTCCAACTTGTAAACAATAGGACTACTTCAAAGAAGTCACTGACATTCCCACAGCCCCACTTCCTTGCCAATGCTATTATCACAAAACAGGGATTTAAGCAGATGCTTGGTTTTAATCATCTGAGCAGAATACTTATACATTTAAGACAACTTGCTGTAACAGTGGAAGAAGCCCAGAGGAATGCAGGACTTTTGCTTTGTCAGTGATGTTCCCATACAATACACAGCATATTGTTTGTTATGATTCACATGGGAATATTATAAATACTTATTCTATGGATTTTTTAATTAGTAAAATATCAGTAGTCTGGTTTTGAAAGAAATATGTTGACACCCTTCTTTGGGGGTAAGAAAAAGCTCTGGGCCCACCTGGTCTTACCCAGACCTGAATGCCAGGCTTGTGGGTGGGCTGAAGCAGTGAGATCTCTGAAAGTTAAACCTGTGCTGTTAAACTGTAGGTACAAACCAGCACAACTTTCTGTAAAGTGGGTCTTAGGGCACATGGGAAATGTGTTGATTATTTTTTAATTTACCACACTGACTAAAGTCTCTTGGCCTTTTCTAAACACTCTACCTGCTTACCAATACTGTCTTATTATTTGGCATCTGTTTAAATTTCAAAAGATACTCGGCTATCACAGGAAGTGCTTCTCAGCATGGAGCTGCCATTTAGCTGTCTCTAAAGCCTTTGCTTGTGTGGCAGACTGCAGTTTCTTTTGGACAATAAGGTAAATGCAGCCACAGCATTGCAGATAGAACAGAACAGAACAGAACAGAACAGAACAGAACAGAACAGAACAGAATAGAATAGAATAGAATAGAATAGAATAGAATAGAATAGAATAGAATAGAATAGAATAGAAT